>JAWQEG010002971.1:0-70000 GCA_033782935.1 Petrolisthes cinctipes | reverse complement strand
CTTTCTCTATTTCTTCGTCTTTTCTTATCCTTTTGTCCTTCCATTTATCTATTCTTCTTGTACATATCTCCATTCTCCGTCTTTCATCACTGCCTTTCGCATTTCTTTCTCATTCTCTCTCCTACATTCCCTCTATCTCTCATCTTTAAGCTTTACCTCCCTCTTCCTCTCTTTCTCCTCTGTTCTGGTGTTCCTTGTCCTTCCATCTCTCTCTCTCTAGCCTATATATACATTTTTCATCACATCATCATCATCTACAACCACGACTACAATATTTATCACCTTTCTTACGGTACCTCAAGTTTCCAAACAATATAATATACTGCATGTAACTGTGCATTATTTCCTCTCCCCCTTCCCCCTATTTTCCCTCTTGGTCTTCTTGCTTGCTTGCTTTCTGTCCCTTGTCTCCACTCCATTCGTTCATTTCCTGTTGCCTCCCTTCTCTCTCTCTCTCCTCTCTTCTCTTCCCTTCCCTTACGTTCACATGCATCGATCCGCTCTGTCTGTATCCTTAATTTCTCCTTCGCATCTTTACGTCTGTTTCTCTAGCTCCTTTTCACTTAATTATCTATCTTCTCTTTCCATCCTATTATGCCAGTGACTTGGTATTAATCCCACATTTTCATCTGCGTATCTTTCTAGTGCCAGTTCAGCTCGTCTCTCATACACGCGTTTCTTTCTTTTGATATCCCTTCCTTTCTCCGTATTTATCTTACATCCCTCACCCTTGTCTATTCATTCCTCTCCCTTCCCTCTCCCACCACCACCACCACCCTGCCCTTCCTTTCTTCTCCACCCGCCACCCTCTCTCCCTCACTTCCTCTCCTCCCCTCCTAATCTTTTTCCATCTCCCTCGCTCTCACCCTCTCCCCTCCAACCGTCCATTTCCTCCCTTCCTCTCTCCCTCCCTCCCTCCATCTCTCTCTCTACCTCCCTCCCACCCTCTCGTCTTCCTTTCTCCCTTCCCGACTTCCTCTCCCTCCTTTTCTTTCTGGTTTCCTCTCATATGCCGACCTAATGTACCTTTTACGTATGCTATGAGAGTTATTGATACAAATTTCCTTTTTTTCCTGAATGGTATGTAAAGTAGGAAGGTAATACTGCTTCTCTATTTCCTCTGTTACAGCTAGGTTAGGCTTGTATATTTACGGTTTTATTTATCTTCTGGAGACTAATGGTAACTGTACTGTAGCTTTCACTCAAGAAACGATATATTCCCAGGTTTTCTTTAACCTCTCATAATAATAATGCAATAAGGGAACAAATACATCTTTTATCTTTGTGCTGAGGACAATTTAAAGCAGACTGCTGGATAATATGGACATTGATTTAGGTAATAGCAACGTATACATGTTTTGTTACCGTTAATTATCGTACTATTGGCAGGTGTCATATTATTGTTCCAATATTTATATACTAAATAATTGATAAGATTGAGGTTTATCACACTGCATGATTATAAGAGTATGAATATTCTCTTGCAATAAGTCACATATCTAATTAGACAACAATAATGATGTATTAAAATACACACTTGTTAAATACACCATAGTTACAAATGGAAACGTGGTTACTTTGTTGATTTATGTACTAGTAATATACATTGACTAACTCATCCTTTAACCTAAAACATTTCAGCTTAACGCATGCGTTGACGACTAAAGTAGAGAGATCCATCCATTTTTGTACCATATAGTCCGTACATGGGAACAGTTATCTTCATTATAAATGGGAGGCTAATTATCTATATAATTACGCATATATCATTTTGAAAGATGTACCATTTAGCCACCTTTCAGACAGTCTATACCAGCAATATGAATACTTTTACGGAAAATATAAAAATATGTGCAGTTGCTGAGTTGGAACAATGCTCCATGAAGTGGAGATGAGATATTCAATTCTCACTATTTCCACCTCTGATAATAGTTTTAGTCATTCATATAGGAAAGATATAAAATCTACTATATTCGCTAGCAATATAAATGATAGTATTGAGGAGGAAACATTGAAATCTTTATGATACTGGCATGAGTCTTCATATTCAATTCTCTCTTCCCCTCCACATCTGATAATGATTTTAGTCACTCATACATGAAAAATATAAAATTTACTATATTCTCTAACACTATAAATGATAGTACTGAAGAGGAAACATTAAAATCCTTATAATACTGGCATCCGTCTCCATCATTAATCCTCTCCTTCTCGAGGTAGCGTGGGTGCGAGGCGCATGCGCGGCCAAGATGGCGACGTGAAGGGGGGCCTCGATACCACTCGCTCTTTGTCGCTCGTTTCTCCTCCAGTAAGTGCACGTTCACAGTTTTAACATGTCAGAGCTGGTGTGGTATGTACCGTAGCACACTTTGATACACATATACAGGGTGTGTAAGTATGGGTATGGATATTAGAGGTGTATATAGGTGAGGGTGTAACACTAGGCTGAGGCGGGGCTTTGTGTGTCGAGGCGTCCCTGGTGGATGCTGCCCCCCCCCCTCCTTACCCTATCTCCCCCACCCTCACCCTGCCTTCCTCCCTTACCCTTCCTCACTCACACACTCACCCTGCCTGCCTGCTGCTGCCCCGCCCTGCCACACACACAGACACACACACACAGACAGACACACACATACACTGCTACTGCTTCGTTCGTTCTGCTCTTGTGGGAAATATTTAATGTCCTCAAGAAAATAAGTTTAGTTAGTTTTGTGGCTTTGGTGAGTTGGGAAGTATAGTGTAACATTATCCTCTGTGTCAGTCTGTGTGTGTGTGTGTGTCCTGGTACTAGAGATAAAGGGTATTTATTTTATTTTTATTTTATTACGTTTTTTTTGTTTTGTTTTTTACTTTGTGTGTTCGGATATTTTCTTTGCTATTTGTGTTATTAGTGTATTAATTTTGTAACAGTGGGCTAAGTTAGTGTAATCCTCTGTGTGTGTGTGTGTGTGTCGGTACTGCAGATAACGAGTATTTTTTATTTTATTTTTTACTTTGTGTGTTCAGACATTTTCTTACCTTGTGTATTCATTCTAAAGTTCACAAGTAGTGTTTTGAGTTTGAATCTTTTTTTTTTTTTTTCATTTTCTTATTAAAGTTATATATGTTACGTGTTATGTTATACTTGAGTTATTGTAATTCTAGTTGTTTGTTATATTATTTTGTTCGTATGTGTGTGTGTGTGTGTGTGTTAGGATAAGAAACCATATAAGAGTAAGTATAATTATGCCTATGTTAGCCTTCATGTCCCTCTTGTATTTGCCTTTTTAAGTTTTCTTTTAGTCAGACAAAGAAAGATGTTTTTTTTCCACATGTTTTATTGTACCAGAATGATCCAATCATATTACTGGTACTATTTTCTTTCTTTTTTTTTAGGTGTGATTTCTATTGGTTATGCATAAGTTAGGAAATATCAATCTGCAATATTTAAAAATAATATTGTTCATTATGTTGCTCTGAAAAATGTGTCATGTGTGGTTTGTTAGATTATATTGTACTGTATTTTGTTTGGAACACACTCCTAGTTCTGATTCCACAGTAGCTTTGTTTGTTATGATCATCCCCAACCACACTTGTCAGTCTTAATTATATCCAACAAACACAGTATCCATATCCACAAAATCTGTCGGGTAGTTCCATTATTACCGTAGTTTCAAAGTGGAGTCATCAAATTTATCAATTAATTCACTCATGAGTCATTTACACATTCAGTTTCTTTCATTGTGGTGCTTACAAACCAAAACAAACCACTGTGGAATCGGCACCAAGTGTTTACAATAACCGAATGATGATCGAAGAAGTAACACTTTCATTGCCTTACTATTGCAGAGCTTAGAGCGAGATGGAGGACGGACTTCTATCCTTAAAGTGGAACAACCACAGATCCACTTTCTTCCACATATTAAGTGAAGTTCGGGGAAAAGTAAGTATGAGTATTGGAAACTTCATTTTCCTGTGAATTTTTTTTTTTTTTTTTTTTTTTTTTTTTTATGTCTGCTAGGCCTTAATGCTGCTGTTTCATACCCTGTAATTTATTATTTAGTATAAGATATGAAGTATACCATATGGAGAGTTGGTATATTACCCTTGCTGATGTGACCGCTTTGCTCTGGACTTATGACTCCCTCATAGAAACTCAAAGAAAATGAAGGCAGAGCAGTTAGGCAATGTTGCATTCTTTGTTGAGTGGAGGTCCATTTACAGATGAAGCATAAATGACTGCCGTAAAAATGCTGTAGTGAATAGAATTGAATATTGTTTTGTTTGTCAAACCATTAAATTTCTCATAGCTGTATAATTTATTATTTAGATATTTAAAGTATTAATATATGCTTAGGTTAAAAAATGCCTGTTATAGATTTTGTTAATATACTAATTATTTCTTATTTTTCTTTTCAGCACACATACACAGATGCTACTTTAGCGTGTGAGGGGAAATTCTTCCCAGTGCACAAACTTGTGATGTCGACATGTAGTGATTACTTTGCGGAAATATTTGAAAAGACTCCATGTAAAAATCCTGTAGTAGTGCTCAAAGACATAAAAAAGTCAGATCTAGAGGCCTTGTTAGACTATATGTATATAGGGGAGGTGGATGTAAGGCAGAGCGAGCTAGCGGGACTCATCAAAGCTGCTGAGTGCTTGAGGATTAAAGGTCTGGCTGTTCCTGATGAAGATCCTACCAAGGCCCAGAAAAAGGGGCCTACCAATGTACCTGAGAGGCGGGAAGATAGTCCCCCTGCCAAACGAAAAAGACGGGACTCAGGGGGGGAGCGTGGGAGACCCCCTTCTCCTCCTGTCCCCCGGGGGTCCTCCCAGTCTTCCTCCACCCACTCCTCTTCCACATCATCAGTGCCTAGTCAAGCACCCCCGCAAATATCCAGTGTACCTGAGTCACACGTGCCATCCCAGTCTATGCCTCCTCCCCCGAGCCTATCACAGGAGGGACGCAGCAGAGGGGAGCCCCATGCACAGCCTACACAGCACCAGTCACAGCTGCCAGCTGCGCGAGGGGGCAGTGATCCTCCCGGTCTGCGTTCTCCAGAGGCTTCCCATCCTGCCAGTACCACCAGTTCCACCTCCCAATCACCCAGGGCGGGGGAATCTTCGCTCCTCCCAGTGCAAATCAAGGTGGAGGTGGATGAGGCAGGTGGAGGGAAGGACAATCATGGGGAACGGGAAGACACGAGCGAGATAGATGGGGATGAAGAAGAGGCCAGCAATGACTTTGAATACCAAGGTCATGCGGGGGAAATAGAGAAGGAAGAGCACGACCAAATGGACTACTCCACCGATCAGCTACCTGGCCCCTCTGGCCTCCAGGGGGTGAGCTCTCATACAACCTTTCTTTACCACTTTTTTTGCTAGTTCTATCATCTTATTTTGAAATAACTGGTTATACTATGTATATATATTACCTTTGTTATAAACTTCCATAAAGAAAATATACTCATAATTCATAAATCATTATCAGGGTCCTCCAGTGCTAAGCTGGGGGGAGGAGGGGGAGGGAGGCTTCCCCCACAACTTGTTTGGGGGTGACGACGCGGCGGCCCAGCAAGCGGTGAGTGTTATGGTCACGTTTAACCTGGATGGGGTGGGGTCACGCTGCTGCTTAGTCTTAGGGCTCTCTGCTTCCATGCTCATCTCCTACCCAGTAAGCCCATGCAATGACTAGTAACTCAGCTACATTGGGGCAGATGTATCATGTAAAGTTAATAATTATTTTATGAGATATGATTCAGATGTACAGTTGAACAATTTCACAAAGACACGGGAAATTAAATTTGAACTTACAACAGTAAGGCCTTGTATTTAATTTGATTTTTTGTTGTACATACCAAGGAGTTTTATTAGGTGTTGCTACTGGAAGTAATTATACAACTAATAGTCCAACTAAAAAGGGTACTGCAACAGTCCGTGGCATGGATCTGCATTAACATATATTTTTGTGTCATTAAGTGGGTGGGATAAATATGTGGAATGAGAATTTGCTGCATATGTACAGTATTGCTGTTAATTAAGGCCAGCTATTTTGGGTATACTTTTGGAATAATAGTTTTAATAGTAAATTCCTCAATTCTCCATGCTTATTTGATCTTTTTATTAATACTGAAGCACATCCTTTTCTGAACCCAAGCCTGCATTCTTTGATGATGAATTTATATTTAACTTCAATATATAATTGGGGAATTATGACATGCCTTCAAGAGCCCATACGTTAGACTGAAAGCCGTGACCCCATACCTAAGGGTACTGTTTCTGTATAACCTTACAGCAGCTGTGCGTGGAAATGTAGCTTCATTTAGAGTGTTATATACAATCTAGTTACCTTCACCTTTCTTGATCCACACATCTCTTTCTACCCCCAGGGTGCCTTCTTTATAATTTAATGTACTGTACTGTAGCCTAACTGGGTAACTTCTTTATTTTTACAAGAATACAAAATACAGTACTGTGATATTACCATACTTTTTGAATAACTATAAATTTAAATAGATGTACTGTAATTAGTTTAAGTTGGGTGCTTGCATAATTTCATGGTTTAAAGTTTTTATGTATCACAAGCCTTCTGTAAGCTGATGGAGAGGTTTTTTATCTTGATATATGAGGGTCATTTTGTTGCCTGCCCAGTCCAGTTTAGGTTTCCCAACTTTAGACCCCTCCCTACACACCTGAGTTGAGTCAGTGGGACATTTCTGATACCATTAGTATGAAAACTATATAGGTTATTTTGAATCTATGCAGAAGTTATAGTATACAGTAATTGTAAAATGTGTGTTACTTCCCTGCTTTGTTCTTATTTCTTTAAAGATTATTAAAGCTCTAACACGAACACTTGCATAATAAAGGTTAAGGTAACTATGAGAGGACTAAATTATTTACAGCTGTATATGTAGAAATAACTTACTTATCTTACTATTTCAAGTTTTAAACATTACTGGACTTAGGTTGTTTTAGTTTTAGTAATATGACTTATGTGGTGGGTGTTTCTTGGGGGGAAAAAATAAAATAAAAAATTTAAGCATGTAATTGGGTTTAGTAGTATTTCATTGAATGTTAATGTTGGACTTCATGCAGTCAGTAATTAATGTCTGTAATCGATCAGACTTTGAATATTCTTAAAAGAGCTAATTCACATCAGGAATATTTCTTGATTTGTATATGGTAAAATATGCTTGGGTTCCTTATATTTACACGACCTATATTTGAGACCTTCAGAATAGAAATGTTATAATGGGAAGGCTTCTAAAGCAGAAGTACTTGTGGATAGATTAGTATTTAAGTCATGTTAGCTATCATTGTTTAATTTTGGGGTAGTGAACTTTTTCCAGTGGTAGGTAGCAGTTTATTATTTGCATTTTGTTTGCAAGATAGTCCAGTAATGTCCATCCCAGGTATATGGCTATTGACAACTTTTTATTTATGAATACTGATGCCATACATAATACGGTAAACAGTTTTTACATTAAATCTTTGTAATGGCTCTTGCACATATACTTTTTCTCATACAGTATCGTCTCACCTGTTGAACTTAATTTTTCTCTCTTTACTCCATTGTCATAATCATGGGTTTCTATATTAACCCAATTCATATTATTGGGAGCCAAAAGCAGTATTTTTTCACAATTTTTCAATTTTCCAACTAGTAAGTTGCTTGCCAGTATCAGTAATACTGTATTGGGCTTTTTCTGTTTTCTCTGATATACTTTGGTTATGATTTCTTCTTTGCTATATAAAGCAGAACATAAGTAGAACAGTAGATTTTGTAAATATGAAAACAGCTGCTGTAAGGTCCAGTATTATGTGATGCATGTAGAGAGATCTCAGGCTGCAAGTAAGGAATGTATAAAAGTTGGCCCTAGTGCCATTTCTGAGCTTATATGAGTACAGTATAGTACTTCATTCTGAGATGTTACCCTGTTTGGGTTACTAGACTTGAGATCTGTTTCCATGACTGATATTGATTAACAAGGATATTGTTAATGACTACGTATATTTAGTTAATAAAGTACCACAAATGCTTGGCTCTTTTCCTAAACTTAAGAATAATTAAAGCTGGATTGGCATCTGAGAAGCTGTAGTCATTTGCATATTCCTGTTTGCCTGCCTCACTTCAGTCACTGTATTTTTCTTAGCAAGGACTCTCAGTACTGTTATTTGGTATCAAAATGGAATAATCATGACACATTATTGCTTAAAGCCTATTGAGGTGTTGCAGGAGAAATACAGAGGCTGGAGTACCTAAGTGTTTGTCCTAACCATAGTTCCAAGGCATGTGATAGTGTCTAGTGAGTCAAGGTCGTGTTTTGGCCGCTTTTTTAGCTGTGTTCCTGCGTGAGGGCAGGGGCGCCACAGAGCTATGATATGCCTTGGAGTCCTCGAGCTCTCTGTTTTCCCATGTGAATTTCTTGATCGATGACGAAAAATTTATCCAGTGAACTAATGAAATATGACTGAGGAGGGATGTGATCAGTTGAAGTCTTTACTTTGTCATGATTTTATCAGTGTGTAGCAAAGTTACATCATCTTGTAATTAGTATTTTTTCTAACGACACACAGAGATATGGGTCAAGTTTCTGTGTGTCCTTAGAAGTGACATTGGCATCCCATCCTCTATAAAGGAAAGTTACCCAAGACCCAGAATAAGAAAATGGTAGCTAAATCTTGAAGCAAACCAAACAGAGGGAGTGTGTTAAGTAACTACTGTGTTGTATGAGGTACTTTGGTGTGCATGATGTTTGTGTTCTAAATGTTGAGGACCATTTGAAAGATTTTTAAGGAAATTATCAATAGTATTGAAGTAGTAGTCCACTTTGGATAGTGCTATTTTACCCAAAAAAAAAAAAAAAAAAAGTATGGTGTGAGTTCTTGGCAATGGAATCGTAAAGAACTTTATTTACTTAAACAGACCTGTGGTTATAACAGCTTGTTGTAGTTGATGAAGGAAAGAGTGTGAGCTTGCCATTTTGTTCGATACAAGTGATCCTTGGTGTCTTGGCTAGTTGGACTGGATCTGCGTGGTGGACCTGTTAAGATTGAGACCATATTCCTCATTGCAGGGTGAGGCTGGGCCACTGCAAATGGCCGACTGCAGTTTTACCTTAGGCCAAGCTGCCCCTGGTCTGGTTGCCCAGTTGAGCCTTGGGTCCACCAGTAGTGTAGGACAGATAGGTTCTGTCATCGGCCTTAATGACATGAAATTTTGTCAGATTTGTGGAAGAAAATGCCGGTCGTCCTCAGAGTTACAGAGGCACTACATGACTCACACAGGGGAGAAGCCATTTAGGTGCCCACACTGCCCCTATGGTTCTACATTGAAGACAAATGTTAGGAGGCATATGATTTGTCTCCATAAATCAAACCATCCTGTTATATGCACATCTGACGAGGTGAAGAGGACAATAAAAATTTCTCCTTTGTGATAAACCGTGGTTAATGTTGAACATTTACGAAGCTCTCTTACGTTTGGACTGCAGGAGGTAATCATATGTTTGTAAGGGTAAGGATATTGTGGATTGTCAAACCTACAAACTGTTCTTGCTTATTAAATGCACACTAGTCATTATAACACTGGTGAGATTGGGGTGAGGTAATTTGGAAAATATCTTGTGTTTTGCAGGCAATACATACAGTATACTGAAATCACATTAGTCTAATTTTAGTGAGGCAGGCAGTTTATTCTAATAACTTGCGTAATATTGTGAATGTTTTGAATGGGAGGGCGCAGATGCTGACCAGAGTGTCTCATGTTCTTTGTAGGGTGGCGGAGGGAGGAAGAGTCGAGCTAGGTGGGGGACGGTGTACCAGTGCCCGTTTTGCGGCAAACTCTTCCGTGACAAGACCAAGTGGAGCCGTCACTGTCGTGTCCATACTGGGGACAAACCGTTTGTGTGTGGGTCGTGTGGGAAGGCCTTCTCCCGCAAGGACAGGTTACATGCTCACCTCAGAGATGCTCATCAGCACTTGAAAGAACCACATGCATCCACACAAGTGACAAACCATTTGCCTGTGGCTGTGTGGGAAGGCCTTCTTCCTCAAGTACAGGCTGCATGTTCACCTCAGAGATGCTCACCAGCTCCTTAGCCACACAACCAGATAGCTGCATAGTTCAGCTATTTTCATGTAAAGATAAAGCTCTTAGTGTATGTCACATTTTTAGTGGCAACCTCTGAACAGCATAGGACAGTTAAGAATAGAGAAAGATTTAGAGATTGGGTTATGATCTGATGTCCACATGGTGGTTATAGCATATTGAAATGCAGTATAGTAAGAGTTGCTGATTATATCTTTTAATACTTATGATATAGGCATGATTGGGCTGTTACATGGACTTGTAGATTGTAAACTTCTATTCTATATGGAGTAGCATAAAGTAAATTGTATCATTAGCTAGTAGTGACCTTCCACATCTTGGCACTCTCCTGCTGTAGGTGTAAAAGGCAAGGCTGTGGTGTAGGTGTAGAGCGGCCTGGTTGCTCACAGCCTTAGCCCGCTTCTTATTGCTGGTGTTTCTTTATAGGACGGCGAGTTGCGGGCCGCTGTGGAGGTGGTGATGGGGGTAGCAGGGGGGGAAGATGAGGACTCGCTTCCCATTCATAGCCCCCCATCCGGTCAGGAAAGAGGCTTCTCTGAGTCCAAGTCCTCACGGAAAAACAGAGCCAGGCGAGGTACGGCAAACTATGCTTGCCCTTTCTGTGCCAAACTGTTCCTGGACAAGTCCAAGTGGAGCCGGCATTTGTATGCACATACTGGCGAGAAGCCATTTGTGTGTGGTATCTGTGCTCGCCGGTTCTCGCGTAAAGACAATCTTCAGACTCACATGAAAGATAAACATAGGATTTTTAAGGTACAGTTTTAAGCAATTCCAGAATTATTCAGATCTTGGTGCTCTGCCTTGGCCTCTAGTTATCATTACATTTGCCAGTTGTATTAGAAGTACACAACTTTGCATTCCAAGCTGAGGACTATAGTTTTTTAAAGCTCTTGGGGATTGATTTACCTAGAGGAATTTGTACTTGCTTTGGTTTGAAGGCTGTTGGTTGGTTGCAGAAAGTGGATTTTGCACGTTAGTTATAGAAAGATGTTGGTAATGTTCAAAGTCATACTAAATCGTTGTTGAATCGTGATTCTATTGGTGAGGTTTGATGTTTGATAATTGTGATTTTAGAAGTATACTGTAATTTGTTATCCTGGAATTCTATAACCAGTGAAGTGGAAATGGTGCTGAAAGTTGCTCAGTGTGTGTTTTGATGGTGATAAAAGCAATGAAGTGTTGAAATGTGACCCCATGTGATAAGAGTTTGTTACAAAAGGTTGTGTTCAATTTATTCAAGTTTGAAGGGAAGGTTAATTATGGGGAGGGTACACTTATCTTGTCATTCCAGTATTCTCTGTAATTCAGCTGAGTGTTGCATTAGCAGTGTGCATGACATAGGAGCAGTATTTATTATTTAATATTTCCCATAATTTTTATCATGTATTTATTTGACATTCCTGTGGAGTAAGAATAGCTTTTTCATTCTTTAGTTTGCAAGCAATCTGACTCGATACTTTATTGGGTATTCCAGTATTGGCCTGTCTGTAATGTTCAGTTTTGTACAGATCAGATAAAAGCTTCTTTGTGCCAGATAGGCAGTAGATATTGTTGACAGACAACTGGCAACCTTTGTCAGTTAACCCCTTTGGTTTACCAGTCTGTGTATACTTGGGGACTTTTCCATATTAAGGATAGGACTTTTCAGCTCTCATAACTAATGAACCTGGGGTATCAGCAAGTTGATATGAAGTTATTGCCCGTTATTATTGAAATTTTTAGATAAGTAATTTTGATACTCTGGTTTACCATTAAGAGGAGTCCCCAACTACACAACTTGAGTGGAGAGGGTCCCTATGTTCATTGGTTTGTGCTGGGAATGTAGAGAACCTGAAACATTGACTTGGATCTCTTCTAACTTATGTTAGAGTGGGTGAAAATTCCATTGAAGTGACCTTGATTATTTTTTGCTGTTGCATCTTCAAGTGAGAAGTAGCAGCAAAATATCGTTCACAGTTAGTGTCTTCGATGGAATTCTTCAACCATGTTTTGATAAATGTGCTACGTATGTCAGAGAAGTCCTTTTCAGTGTTATATATCTCCTTAACCAGTAAAAGCCAGTCCTATGGCGATTTTAGACTGTTTTACTGTTGATGTTGTGAGGGCCTGGTCAGTGGACCCAAGTCACATGCAATTGTCCAGCCTTTTGTTTGTGTCAAGCTTCAATAGATGTCTGCTCTCAGTATGTTCCATTGATATTAGCATTGTACTCTTAGGTCTTACTTTAATAGTTTAATTTTATATTGACTTTTTCAATAAATTTTTGGCAAGTTGTTGGTTGTTTCCTACCTTATGTGAGTGTTTCTTTGTTTTTCCCCTTGATGAATTGTCAGGGAAGTAGTAAAAAAATTGTGTGGAAACTGACAAGTGTTTGTATAACACAGTTTTGTATATTTACAGTTCTCTTGATCATCAAATTCGTGGGTAGTACTTATTTCAATGTTTTTATGTTCAACAAATCTTAACAGTGGAAAGAATTTTTTGCAATTTTGACTATGCAGGAAGTTACCCTTTGTGTTCATTGAATTTTTTTTCAGACAAGTTAACAGTGAAAATACAGACTGTTGGTATTGGTGAGAGTCATAATTTATCATGATACATTGGTGTAACAGTTCTCCATAGATGGTGGTCTGAGGATAGTGACTTAGATATACTGTAGGTGTGGTTAGTTGGCGAGGATAGAGGTGTGAGGCTTCAACAGTTCTCTTGGTGTCGCAGGTAATTGCGCGTGGCATGCTGAGCAGTGCTGGGGAAAAGATCGGTATGGCAGCGGAAAAGTTCAGTATGGCAGCTTGGTTTAACCTCAGCAGTCTGGGCAAGTACACCTGCTCAGAGTGCGGGAAGGATTTTCGTCAGCGGGAAGACCTAAGGAGGCACTATAGGATTCACACGGGGGAAAAACCATATGCGTGTCCATGGTGCTCGCACCGCTGCACTCAATTAAGTCACTTAAAAGATCATGTTAAACGGAGACATAATCATACTGGAACAATCCCAGGGGTTACTTTATATAGACGGGGAGGACAGACTATTGACTAACAGCCCACAAAATTGAAATGCGTTTGGGAAATATCTTCATGTTGCAGTTAGACATAATAGTGGTTGCTAATTATGTGAACATGAATAATGATTTCACTTGTTTTATATAAGTATGCCATGTTGAGTAGAGGTCAACTGTGCCATTCTATGAGGTTAAATGCCGCTGTTTCAGGTGAGCGTGTAGGGTAGAAATCGTATTGATGTTAATGTGGTTGTAGGCCCTGTTTAAAAGTACCAGCAACATAGTAGTAAAATTTTATTGGCTTGGATTGAAAAGTTTGGTATGAGTTCAATACTATTTCTTGAATATTACTCAGCAATTCTGTATAGTATAAAGTTATGGCAATCTCGTACAGTTTTCATAAAATAGATTCTTGGTAACCCACACGTACCAATGCTCTTTCTTGGTATCACAGGTAGGTCAGGGATCTCTGGTGGTCGCAGGCAGACTAGCAGCAAGTGAGGGTGTGGTGGCCCATGGCAGACTAGACACAGCATTTGGTGGTGATGGTAGGGATTTGGCGTGTAGGAATGTAATCATGCCCAAATATTATTGTTTGTACTGTGGTAAGGCCTTCTATCAGATAGAGGACCACCGCAGGCATGTCAGGGTTCATACTGGGGAGAAGCCTTATGCATGCCCTTTCTGTGATCACAAGTGCTCACGTAATGGAAACCTGAAGGAGCATATCAGAAGGCGACACACTAAAATGAGTGACACTTGACTGTCTTGTAATTTAGTCACTGGTGTATGTACAGTACCGTACATTTGAAATATTGTGCTGTACCTTATGAGAAAAAAAAACTGTAGGTAGTAAACAAGGATGTGATTCATTTTCAGCATCATTATAGAATATTTGTTCAGAAGGGGTGCTTTTGATGGAAAAAAATTTGTGATTAGGTCTGAGAAAAAAGTCTTGTTTACTATGTTATTTAGAATTTTTTTAAGTGCGATATGCTTTATAAGCTATTCAGTCTGTAATTATTTAGTTTTCTGAAGAACCTAAAATGAAGATGGTATGTGTGCATTATCCATCATTGACACTTATTCAATATATGGAATTGTATGTTTGTATATATATAGTATATTTAATATGGTTTGTAAGGAGAGTGAGGAAGATGTAATATTAGAAACAGGTGTTTTTTAGTAATATATATGACGTACTTGTATATGAATGTTTATTACAAGGAAGACTGTATTACAATATTTGTGCAGCCTCATGCCAACACTAGTTAATACAAGAAGCATATTTTTTTTTGTCATATGGTGTGTGAAATGAAGAACTTTATATTTCAAAAACATAATATTTGAGTGGCTACTGTACTAATAAAATTCAAAGGGCTGGATAGGTACTAACTCTTTCAGTGGACAAGGAAAGTAACAAAGAAAGGGTTTTAAAATTGGAAATAATAAAAAGTTTTTGGTTGTTGTCACTTGATTGGAATTGATGCTTCAGTGCAGGATTGGGGTAAAGCAATAATTGTTGTTAATAGTAACTGATGTTAGTTCTCCCAGGATAGTTTCTGAAACATGACCCAGCAAGTAATTGAAACTGAAATATGCTTTCAAATCTTCACATTATAAGCTAAATATAGATTGAGAAACCATGGGTATTGCATTGCTTGATGGTAAAGTTCAAATAATTGTTCCCTGAGGTGAGAACAGGTGGTTTTGACAGTCTTATACGGTGTATATAATTATTTACAGTGATGAGACAAGGAAAGTTTCAGTTATTGGCCAGGGTATGGTTTAGTTGGCATAATGTTGACTAAAGGAGGATTTTGTTAGATTTTTTGTTATGGGTTTGAAACTTTCACTTGGACAAATTTGATGTCAGCAAATTATTTTTGTGAATAGTACATTATCTTGCTAATGGTGCTATTTAAGATGGATTACTGTACTATGGTTGTTACCTGGATAAACAGGACACATTGCAAAAGTAATGTCAGGTGTGGTGATAAAAGAGTATGAACTTAATGAACAGCATAAATATTTACTGTAGATACATACTTTAAATTATCAATTCAATTGATCAATAATATTAGAGGTATTTTGCAAGTACAATACTGTCTTTCCCCAGTGGTGCAATTCATCGGAAATGCTACAGTGAAAATATTGTTACCTTTTCAAGCAACCTTCCATATCATGTACAGTAGAATGGCAAGAGCAACTATCTATCTAATATCAACTAGCTTGTTGACCTTGAACATTTCTTTAATTTTCACAAAGGGTTGCAGATTTAAAACAAGCATTTGGAGACTGTAAACCTCCTAGAAGGATGTGACTTGAGCCTTCAGTCATCCAATATTTGACACTGCATTTCCTCCTGCGAAGTCCCAGTGACAAGATGGCTATGGCAATAAAGTAATAACTTCTCTGGCTTCATAAAATGTCATTGGCTTCCATTCCCAGCCCTTGGGATTTCATTGGGAGATTGTCAACTTCAGATATGGTGGTCACTAATGAACTACATATAATAAGCAGAAATTTCTTGCCACATGAAGATACTTCATTTTGAAATGTCATTGGTGTCTAAGTGATTATAATGATAGACTATTTTTGATCAGTGAAGAATTTACCAAATATTATCAGGATGGTCTGTTACATTTGTAATGACTATGATAAGTTCTCCTGAATGATAGTAAATTAAATACAAAAATATAAACTTTAATTTTATGCTGTAAGTATGATCAAGCCCTTGCAAAAAGTAATTCTACATAGAAATTATTCACACAGGTATATTTCTAATTTTTTCTAAATCTAAAGGCACATTGGGTCTAAAAAATTTCTTTTTTTCCTCTTGGAATTTTGTGTAGATGAAATGGGGCAGTGCGTACATGTGACTGATTTTGATATTGTCAAATAACCCGTCACCTCCCTGGGAGGTCATTTGCCTTTGTGTGGCAGTCAGTTTGAATTGTAGTGTGGAGCCCAACCAACAGAGCTTTTCTTGGCCTGACAGGTGGGATGGGGTTTAGCGAGCAACCGTGGGACGGGAGCACCATGGTTGATGGGGAGCACTAGTCCAGGGTCCAAGTATCAGTGCCTGATTTGTGGCAAGAATCACCGCCAACTGGTGGACCTCAAGCGGCATGTCAGGATTCACACTGGGGAGAAACCCTATGCCTGCCCCTACTGCCCCCACCGCTGCACCAGGAATGGACATTTAAGAGATCACATTAGGAGAAAACACTCAGTGACTGAGGGCATGAATATCAAGAGTTAATAAAAGCCCATGTACTAGTGGTTGTAAGCCTGTATTATTGCATCTATCATGGAGTATGAAACAATAGTTGCTCTAGATAGTTATATTGTTAGTTCTTTAAAGTTTATTGACTTGAGTGTTTGAAAAACTAACTTTGCTTTACACATACCGTACAGTTCAATCATTCATAAAGGAATGAAAAATGTCCTTAGTTGCTCGGGATTGTTTTGATAATCCAAAAATTTAAATATTTATATCTACAGTTGGGAACATACCTAACACTGAACTAGTCAAAGCCAAACAACCTACCAATCCTTTTTTTACTTTGGTGCTGCAGGTGGGGCGGGGCATTATGGGCGGCTTCGGGGCGGTTGTGGGGGCAGGCAAGAAAGCCAAGTATCGTTGTGGGGTGTGTGGCAAGAATTTCCGCCAGCTGGACGACTTGAGGCGACATATTAGAGTCCACACTGGGGAGAAACCCTTTCCCTGCCCTTACTGCACCCATCGTTGCACCCGCAAATACCACTTGAAAGACCATATATTTAGAAAACACAGAAACGAGGGAAATATTGGGACAAGTTAATTTTTTTATATTAATATTTGCGTGTTAATTAAAGTGCAATACAGAAGCAAACATGCTAAAGTATCATGGATTTAGTACTATACTGTACTCCATGGCTTCACAACTCTTGAAAAATCAGTGTTAACTTTTGTAGCTGAAAGTGAAAACGTAAATAATTACTGTCTGTACTGAAGGGGAGTGTGGCAATATGGAGGGGATCTTGGTCATTCAGTCTTTTGTTGTATGATAAAATTTTGTCAGATTTTGTTTCTCATTTGTTTTACTGTAATTGATATTTAAGAGTTGAGGAACATTGGTAGAATGTTGAATTTACTACTGTATACCTTGTACAGTATAAATGTAAATATTTTGTTATAAATATTGTAAGTACTTTTATTACACATTTTATATTCTGTATTGTTATTTCATTTGAGGCAATGTTTATATGTATATATAGAGCTTGATATGAAAGAAGGGTGTAAAATTTAATACAAAATTATCAGTAATGTATATGATAGTTGGAGGTACTGTACTTAAAAAGACATAACAAGACTAGATATATATTCAGATAATATTTGATTTCAGGATGGGTTGTTTGGTTGAGACATTTAGTCTCAAATATGTGACTTTGCTAATTGTTTGGGTATGGTACAAACTTACACTCTGCTTGCATTGCATAGTGGTTATCATCCTTGTCCGTCATTTGGCAGCCCAGTAGGGATCTTCACTTACAATCAAATAGTTACAGTACTGTCCCTTCTGAGCAAGTGGTTGGGGTGTGTGAGGTCCTGGCCTTACCCATAGATTGTTTGCTATGAACACTTTAGTTTTTTCTAGGAGAGTATAATGAGGCAGTCACGAGTCTAGCACTTAAATCAGACAACTGCGGGTAAAAAACACATGTGTAAAGTTTCTTTTTATATTTTATAGAGATTGTGAATCTCTTGATGTCAAAATGAATTGGTTTGAAGTTTTATATACCTTGAAGGTGATTAAGAAGAAGCCATTGAAGAAGGAACACATAATTAATGAAATTTTCATGTTTTTTCTGGTCGTCAGTAGTGCTTTGACCTGAAAAAGTAGGAAAGTTTGCCAACAGGCACCTTTGCAAATAGTGTTTTCTTACTCATTATGTCTACATGTGTTTAACATGAGAGCTGGAAGGTGAATGTAATTTTAGATTAAGCTGTAACTTTATGAAAGACTTGTATATATGTGGGATTTCAGTTACTTTTTGAGTCTTAATAAACATATTGGTCATTCCTTGAAGTTTGAATATCTATATTTAGTACAATTACTTTGGTCTGGTATAAATTTAATCATGGAGAAGTGTAAAGGTATGGTAAAATGCAATCATAAATGACGTGGGGACTACAGTCTCTTACTTTGATCCTTAATCCATAAATTACAACTTGCTTCTGGGGAAGTTTGGAGTACAGGCTTCTTATGTATGATAAGGGTTTATTTTTTGGGGGGGAAAGGTTGTTAAACTAACTTTATCTTCCTATTACTTAAGTTGCACACTTGGTTACCACCATTATTGTGGTTAAACTGTAGTAGCTAGAGAGTAAATCATGACATGTTTGTGAAAATGTAACCTTTTTTAAATGGAAACACTTTTCTTTGTTACCTCTCATGGTTACTTAAAGGCCAACTATTCCTGTTATCCATCAGCATTCTCTGAGTTCTAACTCTAATTCTGTTGATTCTTTTGCTATCTTTATTCATCGTACTAAGAAAATTGAAATCAAGGTGCCTTACATTAAAGACATTCCTAGTGTATAATACATCTGTTACATCACAGATATAAATATTGACTGGCATCTGAGTTATATATGATTCCGTGACAGAGAGTCGGGAAAGATAACGAGTGTCCTGCAAGAACAAGGTAAAACTACTGTACTGTACTTTGTCTTGGACCAAATAGAAAATGTTGCAATTTCATCCTGTTTACCGCATTTTGTGCAATTTAACACAAGTGGAAGGCAATTCACTTGTCAATGAGAGGTTTTCCTTTTCCAAAAGTTGATCTTGGCTTTATTAGAAAAGAAAAGATTTCTTGCAGCCTTCATTACATTGGACACCCAAGAAAAACAACTGTATATCTGATGAGCAGGCCAGTGCTTCTTTACATCTATTTTCATCGATTCCAATCTGTCTGTTTGTCCATTACTGGCAGATGAGAATTCAATTTTTGGATAGTTATTTTAAATTTAGAAAACTAGTTTGTAGTTGTTTGAGGAGGGCAAGGAATGACTGGTTCCATTTCCCCTGTAGGTGGGTGAGCGGCTCTCAACGATGGGTGGAGGCGAGGGGAAGTTGCAGCTCTCCCTCCTCCACCTTCAGGCAGAAGGCCATGACAGGCTCTATCCCTGCTCCGTCTGCTCCAATACCTTCAAGCGCCGTTGGTTGTTAAAACGACATATGAGAATTCACACTGGAGAAAAGCCGTACAGATGTACACTCTGTACCTATGCAGCTGGAACTAAGCAGAATCTGATAATGCATGTGAGGAAGCACACAGGAGAGAAGCCATACCCATGCCCACATTCACAGTGTAGTTATCGTGCTGCTCAGAAGAGCGACCTCAAAGCTCATGCGCGCACTCATAGTGGAGACCGACCATTTCCTTGTCCTCACTGCCCTTATGCTGCCAGCCAGAGCACAGTTCTCCGCAGGCACTTGCGTATTCATGCTGACAAAGAAGTTTATCTGTGTCCAAAGTGCCCCTTTGTTGCAGCCTTCCAAGTCCAGTTTGATATCCACATGCTTTCACATGTCTGAATTTTTCAAGGGACGTAATTTGATTGCGGCATAGTTCTGTTTCAAGTGGGTTCATTTGAAGAATGGTTAGTTTACTCCTTCAAAATTACCCTGCTGATTTGTATTGGAGGACACTAGGTGAAAACAGAAAGATAAATACCTTTATTTTTTAAAGGTAAATGGAAGATTAACCTAATTTTAGGCATCTCCTTGCAGGCTTTCAATGTGGAGAAGCCCTTCGCGTGCCCCATCTGCCCTTATTCTACGTTCCGTCGCAATCATCTTGACATACACCTACGGACTCACACTGGTGAAAAGCCTTACCGCTGCAACCTCTGTTCATATGCTGCCTCAACCAACCAGAATCTAAAGAGGCACAAAAGGGTACATACAGGAGAAAAACCTTTCCCTTGCCCTCACTGCCCTTACCGGGCAACTCAGAGTAGTGATCTCAAGAACCACATACGGATTCACACAGGAGACAAACCATTCCCCTGCCCGTACCCCAATTGTACTTATGCAGCAAGCCAAAATGCCAGGCTCCGGAAGCATTATCGAAATCACATGGAAGAAGCTTCATTGTCCATTCACTGATACTATCTTGCTGAAGGATGTCACTTCCTTTATCCTGCTGTGTGGTTTGGGGTTGTGTTGCCATATCAATAATTAAACACAGTATTAGTTGCCGGCTTCTGAAATATAAATGCATACCAATGTTGTGATCATGTATTTTTGTCGTGAGGTCAATGTTTGTATTATTGTTTCAGTGGAACTGAAAGAAGTATGTAGTACAGTACAAATTTTTTGATGTGCAGATGTAAAGATGAATATTTTATTTGCCACAAGAAAACACAAAACTTATCACGTAGAATGATAGTGTAGATATTTATTTTCATATTATTTATTATGAATTTGTGATGTAATGTTTAAGTTGATAGAGAATACTATATTTGGTTACAATTACTGTTTACTTAATATTATAGAGGAATACAAAAATTATTTTCCAGAAGGACAGATGTTTTAGTCAGGTTGTGTGTAGGACAAAGAAAAAGTATAGTAATTGATGTCAATAAAGATGACTTTAGCAAATTTTATTTTTTAATATCCCAACTACTGATCCATGCAAATATTTCTCGACCTTTTTCTTGCATATGGTAAACAATATGGTAAAATGAAATTTTACATAATAAAGTACAGTATACAGTTGGCTGGTGATGATTATTATATTCCAAATTTGTAATAGATATTCGTCGTGTAACTGGGTGAAACAATCAGCAAGTACTTGTACTTGTAGATAGGAGGTAGAAAACACAATGAAAAATTAGAAGATTATACCGATAAGTGTTAGATTAGTAGAACTCGAAGGGAAGATGAGCTAATTGTAGGCCTCTCCTTGCAGAGAGTGGAGAAGCCCTTCGCCTGCCACTACTGCTCTTATTCCTCCTACCGTCGTGACCACCTTAACACCCACCTGCGGACTCACACTGGCGAAAAGCCCTACCAGTGTCCCTATTGTCCATACGCGGCCACAGTTAGCAACAATCTTAAGAAACATATACGGACGCACACTGGGGAAAGACCTTATGCCTGCCCTCATTGCCCATATACAGCTAGTCGGAATTCCGCACTGCAAAGGCATATTTTGCTGCATACCTCAACACAATCCAATAATGCCCAGGGCCAGTCGTTCTCTTGCCCACGTTGCTTTTTTGTTGCCTATGAGGAGTCCACTTACCAGGCCCACTTACAGACACATACCCACTTTGAGCAGTGAGATATTGTACGTATATGTATCACTACTATAGGAAGCTGGAGGAAAATGAGCAATGAAGATATATATTCACTGATGGCTGTTGGTATGTTTTTGCTTTTGATTTTTGATGATGAACTCTGGGATTCATAATCTTTAGTAAATTATTTACTTGTACTGGACTATGAACCCTAACATGCAAGGCCTTGTGAAGACATGTTTGTATGTGACGCTAAATATTTTAGAGTTCACCATCAGTAGAATAGGTGACAGGCCTTTACAGTTAATGAGAGTATTACATGTAAAGGAGAAAATGGAAGCGGAAAGATAACCGAATGTAAAAGGGTGGCAAGGGTATTGTGAAATAAGTGTTGTACAAAATGTACATGTTCCAATTTGCATCTTAATGATGAGCCTATTGTGCAGTTTGTGAAAGTCACATTGACATAGTTTTATAGCCATTTTTCAGGTCAAAAGCACACCTATCCCTTACCACCAACACCCTTGGTTTATTTGATCAATTGTGACATCTTTAGAATATTTGACTTTAATCCTCATGTTTGTGCATCTCGGCATTACTACAATTTTCCAACTTACCTCTTATAGTGTTAACATCTCTCTCCTTCCTACAAGTGCTCCATCGGGGAGTGGACCATGATAAGCCACAACATTTTATTCTTAATTGCAACCGACTGTAATGGAGCTTATATGCTCAATCTCCAGAGAGGGTTTTGTATACCGTAGTGTTATATATTCATGAGTTAAGATAAGAGCTGGTATAATTGATTATTGTCATGAATATGTGTTGCTTAGGTGGTTCTGGCCTGATTCCCTTGAATGTAGGTAACAATTAGAACTGTATCTCATGACAAAAGACCTTGAAAAGAAAGGAATACTCATAAATTTTCAAATTACACAAATACAGTACCATAGCTACTGTCTTTTCTTTGAATAAATTCACCCATTATTGTAATGTAAAGTAATTTATCTATTCACTTGTCTTGCTTCAACTCATTACTCATACAAGCATACCCTCTGAGTGCAAGATAAACTCTCTTTCCATGAACATTCACTCTTATTTCTTACTAATATATATTCTGTAAAATTGAGCATTGTATAATTCATCTTATCCCTTGTGCTAATTTATAGTTTTGCTAAAAAGCTAATTTGCTTTTGGTGAATTGGGGTCTGTCAGTCCTTTAAACTGGACCAAGAAAAAAAGTACTGTACAGTACAGTTTAGTACCTCAGTGTGTTCTGTTTTGAAGCATTTTGTAAAGAAATCTGTAAACTCCATTATGACAACAGTGTATTGCCCTCCAAAGAAAATTGAACCACACTATCAGTCTGAGAAAGTAGTTTGAGGCTTCCATAATAACTTGGATTAATTGGACGTATATTTGATACCAACCAAGATATCGAGAGGCAATGTTGGATTTTGTGGAAGAAAATAAGTACTTTCTTGTAGCTGGTAAGATCGTCATTCCACTCCTGTACAGTTTTAAACTAGGTAAAGCGTGATTATTGGATACAGTGTACAAATTATTTAGTACCTCTATTACTACTTACTACTTCATTTGATTGTAAGTACTGTAAATATTCTTAGAAGCAAGATGTGAATAAATGGGATGTTACTTTTTATTGTATGATACAGCTTGTTTCTTGGTAGGCATTTTACAAGACAGTGCAGTATTATGTAAACACCACTTTATATATCTGTGATACCATTCATATTTAGTGGTGTTTTAATCACAGAGTATTGGCGAAGAGATCTTATAGCTACAATTCTCTTGGAACTAAAGATGTATGTATCCATTACCACCAGAGGTCACAGCTTTTTTTGTGAAGTTTCTGTTTTACTTGTCACAAAACAAACATGGTTATCTTGGCAACTCTAAGTTGACTTATGCTCCACAGTCAAGGGTGAATGGTAAAAAAAACTATAGTATACACATACTGCATCACATGCCAAGTTGTTACAGTGACCTCTTGAGTGTAATTGACATGAGTTTTATCGTAGTGTGTGCATTGCGATGATTTTTCATGTTAAAAGAACACTAAAATCTTCCTATGATTAAACAGTACAGTACTGGTATATTTGGTTTTAGTTGGTTCCTTTCAAGGTATTATTTTTGGAAAGGACATTTAGTTTGGTTCATTTCGAGGTAATTATGGAAAGGAGGTAAAAATGCCTGACAAAAATTTATTATGGACAACACATTTTATAAATTTTTGTTCGAGTTCTTTGCTGAACGATTAAAAGTTGGCATGGGAAAATGTACACGCTCATTCGTTTGAACAGTAAAGTACACCCTCTGGATGTGAGTTCAGTTTATAATATCACATACGGTACTCAGGTTTTTCATTTCTTCACTAGGTGGAAACAATAGAGACTGAGTATATAATGCATATGAAAGAAAATGTTGAGGGATTGTCCATCAAAGAAGAGGGAAGTAGGAGCAAGTTCTTGTAATAGATGGCTTTACATCATGCTACTGAAACTTCGTTTGTTTACGTTATCAGTTTTGAGCAGATTGGTTTTCTTAGTACTGTACATACAAATTACAGAAATATGATTAATAAAATGGTAGTACAGGATCACAACTAGCCTTAGATTCCTGTGGGATCAGCTGTTTTTTTTATGTAATAGCCATTTGTCAAATTGGTCTGTAAACATGATGGGCAAAGTAGAGTATGGAGAAAGTACAGTGAATTTTTTATTTATTTTTTTTTTTTTTTGACCAGTTAGTTTTTGATATGGCTAATAGAGGGCATCTCCTTGCAGGTTATATATGTGGATAAACCCTACGCCTGTCGCTACTGCTCTTACGCAACCACCCGACGGGACCACTTGAGAGCGCACCTTAGCGTTCACACGGGAGAAAGGCCCTTTAAGTGTGCTCACTGTCCTTATGGAGCCGCTATGAAAGGCGACCTGAAAAAGCACTTGAGGACTCACACTGGGGAAAAGCCGTACAAATGTCCTCACTGTCCGTACGCTGCTTGCCGTAACTACTCATTGCGCAGACACATCCAGGATATTCACTCACCAAAGTTGTTTTGATTCAAAGGGGGATAAAAAAACTTGTTCTTATTTACCTCGGTGCTTACCTACTGTGCTATACAAAAGAGAAAATGGTGGAAAGATTTTCTGAACAACTAGCTAAGAACCTGTGCATAATTACAAACTAAAGTTTGCCCAGTGTTTTTCTAGTATATCGTAATGCAAGTAGCAAATCTGGTCTAACTTGAGAATTTGTGAGGGGGAAGTAAATGTACATGAATTTTGTCTTTGGATTGAACTGTTTCAGGGAGCAGTGTAGAAGTGATCTCTCAGGGAAAATCTGAAGGACCTGTATACAGTTAAACAAAAATTCATGAATACTGCATACAGGCATCAAGTGAACATTGTCACCTTGAAACCAGAGATTCCTGAATCATTTTGTAAAGACCCCACCAGTAGATATGAGTAGGAGTTTGGATGGGAGGAAAGTGCTTGAGACGAGTAGTATATAGTATCCAGGGTTTAAATTCATGGGCAGATATAACATTAGGAAGTTTCTTATCCGTTAATTGTTTTTTAATTCCACTAAGAGAGCATAGTACATTTTAGTTAATGTGAGACTTGCTAATATTCAGTTACAGACAATTTGGTAACTAATATTTTCTTTGTAACCAGTCTTTTAACGTAAACATGGAAACGTGATGATTATTATAATATTTCTGTAAAATACAGTGTATAGTATATAGTTATTTGTATGTATGTATATATGTAAAATGTTTAGTGCTGCACCAGTAACAAAAGCAAAAATATTTTTATTCTACTCCGCTACCTGTTCCCATTTCAAGTACTTTTTAGTACATTTCCAATAAATTATTACAGGAATTGGATTACTGAGCTATAGAAATATAATGCAAAGGAAGAGAAGTTGAGTTGCTTATCACTTTTTTGCTATTATATTAAATTTAGCTAGGGGAAATATTGCTATAAGGTTAATATGGATTTCAAATTAATCTGAAGGCTGGGATTATCCTTGGGATGATAAAATCATGTCAAAAAAAAAAAAAAAAAAAAGCTGTATAAGAGTGAAGTCGTATATTTGAGGGGTTAGTCATATCAATTGTCACTCTTTGGCATCCAGAATCGTTTAGTAAAATGATCTTGCCTTAGCCAGAGTCAAATAATATACTGTACTACCATTCTGACAGCAATATTAGTGCATTAAATTGTATTTATTGGTTGTGGAACCAGCACAGCTGGATTGCTATAGAACCTATCCCTTATCTAGCCCAGGCCGTCTAGGCTAGAGAGGGTAGTAGTGATTTTTTGTCTACAGTATTTATTGCTCTGACACCTCGCTCCCTCTGGGAACTACTCCCCCCTGCTGAGTGGCCATGGCTGAAGATTCTCCATTTCTCTCTTGTTCCAAAATTCTCTCCTCACTCAGTCAAGCCTTCCTTTTCCACACATATACCCTTCCCTCCTGTTCATTTCTCTGACTGGGGGTCTGCCTCTCTTTGTAAACTGACCATCTTGCATGCTGTCCACTTGTCCAAACTACCTCAGTGTACTATAACAAGCTTCACCCTCTGAATCAACCCACACTCTATATCAGTTGCCTTCACACCAAACCATATCTCTCATACTCATTTTCATTGTTTATTTCATCCCATTTCGTCGAGCCACTTACTATTCTTCAGCTCATTTGCACTGCATTGTTGATTTTAAGATGTTCATAAGTCTTTGAAACTTTGCATGTATGCACATTACAGTATGTTATTACTCAGACAAATTGTTTGTAAGAAACAGTATTGACACAAGCTTGAAAGTCTTATACACAAGATAGTAAAATATACAATGCCACCACAGAAGTTGGGTGTATGCAGAGGGAATGTGACAAGTTGGAAAATCAATACGAAGCTTCAGTGCTATGCTGAAAATTTGCCAAAGCTTCCAGTTTATACAGAGGGTTGAAAAAAGTTGAAATTGCATTGAAGCACTGCAATTTCTGTAAATCTTTATTTGTGATTGTAAAATGTACATTATACTGTGACTAGTTGTAACACTCATATCTATACCACATTACAGAGTACCTCATCCAGATATCATAAATAGCATTTAATTTGACATCTTTATTTGTTTCCATTTTTTTGTTTAAACTAAAAGTAATTTATTTTTTTTATGGTGCAATTTATTCCATCCTGAATTATGAAACTTACTTATCTGCAATGCTCACTGTAGCGTATTATCACAGATGACATGCTTATGGCATTATTCTATACTGTACATTGTATTTAAGACTTGTTGGACCAGTGTCAAGGAAATCCTTTAGCAAACATTGATTATTTTAGGCAGTGGTAGTTCATTATTTGAAGATCTTTTGGCTTGATTAGAACAAACTCATGACAGTATGGCAAGTTGAAAAGATAGAAATTGTCATTTCAGATCTCCAAGTAGGTGACACTATTGTACAGGCATAAGAATGCACTGACTTTTAGTAGGGGTACACTTGAATAAATTACTTGTTTATGTTTGTGTGTATTAAGTCATTTACTACCTGCTGTGTTTATTCCCTCAACTATTTGTATAAACTAAACACAGAACCTAGCATTATAAACTGCATTATGTGGCAATTTAGAACTTCGTATAAGTGGTAACTAAGCAAGTTATTCACATAATTCCAGATGTATTTAGTGTTCTGTGTTGCAAGCATTGAAAGGACCGTACATACTATTTATGGATAAAAAGATTATTAAACAGCAGTTTTAAAAGTTTCCTATCAGCGATTACTATGAGAACCTAATTTGAGCCATCTCCTTGCAGGCTCTCAATGTGGAAAAGTCCTTCACCTACCACTTCCCTTATTCTGCAATCAGCAAGCAAAATGTCAGCTTACGCGTCCGGACTTCCATGGCAGAGAAGCCCTATGCATGCCCCCACTGCCCCTACCGAGCGTCCCAGCGCATTCACCTTCATGAACACATTAGGATTCACACTGGAGAGAAGCCCTTTCAGTGCCCCCACTGTCCCTACGCTGCTAGGACTAACTACATCCTCACTAAGCACATTCGCCGCCACACCGGAGAAAAGCCATTCCCTTGCCCTCGGTGTGACTATAAAGCGGCCCAGAGGAGCCACTTGACCACGCACTTACGTACCCACATGGTTCAGAGGCCATTTTCTTGTCCTCACTGTCCATTTAGATCCACCCAACAAGCCATCTTCCAAGATCATGTCCGTGTCCACACTGAAGATGGATAATAGTTGTGATTATGACAGAGGACTTAGTCGTTACTGCTTGTGTTCCTCAGTGTTATTATATGAAGAAGTTAGTAACATTTGTTTTGTCACTTATCTTTATACCTGTACAGAATGCGCATCACTTTTATATAGAGACAGAATGGATGATAGGGTATTTAAGGACAGTTTAGTTTTTTATCATATTTATTAACCTTCCTTGAGATGCCTGTAATGGGAGTGTGTGTACACAATGAGAGCTCCTTCGAATTTATATTGTGCCAGATTGAGTGTCGGATCCAAATGAAGTACAGTACAAATTATATTGAAATCACAGTGAGGGAAAGAAACCTAATATGAGGCATCTCCTTGCAGGCTCTCAATGTGGAGAAGCCCTTCGCCTGCCCGATGTGTACTTATGCCACGTATCGCCGTGACCACCTCAACACACACCTTCGGACTCACACTGGCGAGAAACCATATGCGTGCCCTCACTGTCCTTACCGGGCAGCACAACGTGTCCACCTCAATTCCCACGTTCGGACTCACACGGGGGAAAAGCCTTATGCCTGTCCTCATTGCTCTTATCGAGCAGCTCAGAAGGCTCACTTGCTCTTCCACCTGAGAACCCACACTGGAGAAAAGCCTTATCAGTGCACACTTTGCCCATATGCCTCTGCACAGAGCTGCCACCTGAGACAGCACATGCGAGGAGTGCATGGCAGCCAAGAGGCAACAGGGGAGCAGGACAATGTGTAGTCCTTGCTTGCACTAAAGCCATTGTGACCTCAGGAACCCAGCACTTCTTTCTCATGGGGTTGTGGCCTAAAGTTTGAATGTAATTTGTGCTGATTCCATCATCGTTGTATTTTACTTTATGTATAGGTCTTTAGAGTTTACTCTGTGATTGTACTAGCTAAATATGAATTATTGAATACTTGCTAAGAATATCGCAAATGTTGAAATATGAAAATATACAGTAATCCCTTAATATACATACCGGTATATTCTTAAGAGTGGGCTGAAATAGGGGCTGGACACTGAAGGTCGTTAACACCTTTATGATGAAGAAACGTATTCTATTCATAGACATACTTCTTCATATGCAATTGTCATTAATGGGTTTTAGAAGGATGCAATCTTGACAGAGCCCACTCTGGTTCTCTTTATAGATGGGTGCTATCGTTGGTGGAAGCGGTGTGGTAGTCTCCCGAGGCGCTAGAGTGGGTTCCCTGAGCCTTTCTGCGGGTGATGGTGGAGGTGGAAGTGTGGGTGCTAGGGTGGCAGCTGGGGAGGCTGGGAAGAACACCAAGGCTTGGCCATCTTGTCAGATCTGTGGTCGTGTGTTTGGTCAGATGGAGGACTTACGACGGCATTTCCGAACTCATACAGGAGAAAAGCCCTATGTGTGTCCTTTCTGTCCTTATCGAGCAGCCGTGAAGAGCAGCGTCATACGCCACGCTCGAACCATCCATGCCACACAGACTATGATGGGAGTCTGAGGCAAGTGATGATGGTAGTGGCAGCTAGTGTCTGTAACTGTGTTCAGCCCTCTCGTGCTACTTGAGGGAATGTTATGATGCACAAAACATTCCAAAATAATAACATTATGTGGTGCACCTCAGGTCTAAAATTGTTTGTAAAACATCCTTGTGATTTGTTGTTGTCGTCGTTTGTTTTATAGTTTATCTCTTCATGTATGAAGAATGTATTTAGGGAAGTTGTTGATTAAAAGAGGATTTAGTTTCATGAGAATGCAGTTGTATTGGCAGCTTGAACCATACTCTCCCATAGTCGCCTAATTTGATAGTTCCAGTACCAACTTTTGTTATACTCAATAACAAATCGTCCAGTACTAACAGGAAATATTTAATGGTGTAGAGAGCAAGGTGAAAAAACTTTTAAGCCATACATTTTACCATCAGTACATTGTTAATAGAAATTTATTTCTGTACCAGTATCTATATGAAAATACCAATAGCATCATCTTCCATGTAGGAGAAGCAGAAAAGATTGTTTTTGTATTCAACAAATGAATGGAGAAGGAAAATGTTTTTATTACACTTCAATTTCTAATTTCATACAAACTATAGCATTTTTTTTATCCTACCTCCTAAAATTTGTATTCCTTTTAAGTTTTTGTGGTGGTTGTATGGTTGTTGGTGGTGGTGATGGTGGTGGGGCCAGGCAAGGTGCGGGTTTAAGAGCGGCACTCCCTCTCTTTTAGGGTGGACCAACCGTGGGGATCATGAGCACTCGGCTGGCCAGGATGGGCGGTGGTGGTGGTGGTGACCAGCGCGCCGGTAGTGTGAGTTGCCTGGTGTGCGGCCGGGGGTTTGGCCGCCTGGAGGATCTGCGCAGGCATGTACGGACTCACACTGGTGAGAAGCCTTATACATGCCCAATGTGCACCTTTCGGGCAGCAGTGATGAGCAGTGTGTACAGACACATGCGTACGGTGCACAACATCAACACTCGTGCTACACCCAGCCTAACACCCTCAAACTTGCCCACTTGAGCACGGATGTAGCTCTTTGTGCAGCAGAGACTTTTGTATCGAACTTGGCATCAAGTTCTTGCTTCAAGTTGGGATGCTTAAGCCCCAGTCTATGTGAAGGATTACAACTTACCTTAAGCTGCACTTATGTAAGAGACAGTTGGAGTTCTGTGCATATCCAAATGCAAATTGCAGTTTGTAAGCCTTGGACAAGGATATGTAAATGCATCTACCACTTCACAGTGTAACTATAACCACAACTGGCAAATTTTTACAATCACCATTCAGTTAGACTAACTTCGAGTTGCTTGCTCTATGTGATTATCACAGGTTTGTTTATCTTGTAGATTTTCTTTGACTTGTGGTGGGTAAGAAGGTTTGAGGAGGGCATGTAACAAGCCAATGTGGTATGTTACTAAGGCAGATGTTCTGCTTCAGGGGCGGGGTGTTGGTGCACCAGCCATGGATGAGAGTCGCCTGCCGCTGCCCACGTTCCTCACCCGCCTGGGCCTTCCCACCGGCCCCACAGTCCTGCCCCTGGCCAACCCATCCATGCTGGATCTAGGGGAGAGAGGGGAGATGGACCTAGGCGGGCGGAGGCATGTGTGTGGTGTTTGTGGCCGGGGATTCCGCCTGGCGAACGACCTGAGGAGACACCTCCGGGTTCACACTGGGGAAAAGCCCTACTTCTGTCCTCACTGTCCCTATCGAGCCTCACAGAAACAGTCAGTCAATCGACACATTCGCACAGTTCATGCAGATCTTTTCTTACTACAAGAACCCCCAGTGGGTACTCTGGATGCTCCAGCCCCACCTCCTGGCATTTCCACCAAAGTTGACCTCTTCTCTCACTCTAGACTTGACAAATCTTAACTGATTTTGCCTCAAGCCTGCACTAAAAAGACAAAACATGAAAAATGTACTAAAAAATCTAAGAGGGAGAATGGAGTGTTTAACCATTGAGTTTGGGTGGAACCGTAAGAGCGGAGGCAGGGAGGATGTATATCAACTCTTAACATTGAGGAGGCAGTGGCAGGTTGTGACTCGACTCCATCAGAAAACAATGACAGGTCTGTTGTACGTCAAACTGAAAATCTGGAGATGAAGTCCTCACCCTCATTGTATACTTCTTTTTCTGTGAAATTTGTAAATAAAGCTAACAAATAAGTACGTGGTTTTTTTTTTTTTTTTCTCATACCACTCACCCTAATATTTTTTTTACATGGAAGAACTTCATTCAATCACTGTATGTATTGCAGTTGCTAGAAAGTCGTGGAAATGTGATCTTTTGAAAACATTGAAATGAAACTGGTTACAAGGAAAACTTTAACGAATGATAACGAATGATGGGATAAATAGTGCATTGGTAAAGAACAGGTAAGAATAAAAAAGATACTTGTGATATGTGTAGTGTGTGTGTAGAGCTGTGATGTCTAGCTAGAACCTTGATAGGATATATTGTATACTGAATTTGCTTCATTGATATATGGTAAGGTATGCAATGAAAACTGTACCAAAGAATGCTCCAAGGAGATTCCAACTGAAAGACTGCAACAAACAGCTCTATACACATAACTTTTGTGGCAAGTTTGCTTTGTGACTGGAAAACATTGAAACCCATCCAATTAATTTGTTTCTACAAAAGATTGTAGTTTTCTATCTGGTAGGAAATACTTTGGTATGGAAAGAGACGAATCTTTATTGGCCTTTTTAGGATTATGGCAGTGTTGTTCACTTACTCTATTTTTATTTGAAAAAGCTATGAAGTATCTGCACAAGAATTATTGAAGAGAAAGAAATGCATTGTTATGGGGTGACATGGAGGGTGCTGAGTGGATGTGAAAAAAGAATTAAGATCTTGACAATTCAGGAAGGTTGTGAAGTAAATTTGGGTGGAGTTTTTACTGGGAGGTGATAAGTGAAGATGTTTGATGGTAGCAATCAGGATTAATGCAGGGAAAAAAGGATTTGAATGTTGGAGAAAAGAGGGTTTATAAAGGAGAGAAATGAGAATACAGGGGGGAAAATTCTGAGTGCTTGGGGAGAAGAAAGTGAATGCAGGAGAAAAGAGAAAGTTGGTTGACTAAGGGATGGCCTGTCTCGTCTCCCTTCTAGGCTCGGCGGGGCAGGCGTGAGCCGTCGTGTGGGCTGTGTGGGCGCACCTTCGGATCCGCCATGGACCTCACCCGCCACATCCGCACCCACACGGGGGAGCGGCCTTTCCAGTGCCCACATTGCCCCTACCGTGCCGCACACAAGAGCAATGTGCATAGACATATTCGCACACGACACATGCCAACTTTTGTACCATTTGTAAATCCACCATCAGAGATGATGTACAAATGATGGGCAGGAAAGATTGCAAGTGACAAACTTCTTTTAATGTCACTCTGGAATACTTTTCAATTTTAATAGAGTACTTATGTGATTTATTGTAGTTCTTAGATAATTATATTAAATATTTAGTTACATCATGATATACATACATGGGTGGTTAAATGAGGATTTTTTAAAGATCCAACCCAACACATGGGTGTGGGAAAGAAAGACAGTTTTTGCATCATGAGTATCAGTGGGTATCAGTGATGTAAAATTTGAGACAAGACTGTATTTCAGACAAAGTCTTAAGTGTACTGAGCATTCAGTACATAGTGTATCCTGGTGCTTGGAAAATAACATGACTCCTGGTTTAAAGTAGAGGGTAAAGGGTTGTTGAGAGAATTTGTTTTGAAGAGATGGAATGTACTGAAAAAAATTACCCCAGTAAGTACAACGTTCGTTTTGTTTATAGTTAGTCTATAATTTTAGAAAATTGAAAAAGAGATACATAAATAATCTTATTGACAGTGGTTGTCAATGAAAGAATGAATAAAAATTGTGATAGATCCCATAGGGGCAAGTCTGTGGAAAGGGAAATGAAATAAAAGTATTGTACAGAGCAGATGGTCAAGATGCCTGTATGATGGGATTGGGAGGGGGAGGGAGTGACTTACTATGAAGGAATCATTGTCCAGTACAGTATCCATTTTCGTTGAAGTTTATTTGAGTTTCCTGTACAGTTTATGCTGCATTACATAACATCTGTTTTCTTATACTGTGGAGGTAGTCGTGTCACCCCACCACAAGGCGTCAATGTGTAATCCCTTGGCATTTGGTGCAGTATGTGTGTAGTTTTCATAATCCATAAAGAGTTTGTTATCAACCTTCAGAGTTTCCACGAAAGCATATTTCTTATGTGAAAAGTAAAAATATACAAGTCATGTGATTACAGTGACCTGGTGGTAATACACACAACTATAGAATCTGACAGTACAGTACATACACAAGATGTGGCCATTTACTACATTGCAAATATTTAATTTAATGTAAAGAAACATTTATTAAAGGATAATGTTCATTGCAAATACATTGAAATATTGAGAGAGTTCTCTGTAGATGTTTTTCAGCCTATGTGAAAACTATGGCTCTCAGATATATATTTGGCCTTAAGACCAATGTGTCTGACAGATTTGAAAGTTTTCTTTTTGTAAATATTCTACATGTAAAATATATAAATGGTGAAAATTGGTGTTGTTTTGATTCTGAGCTAAAGTGGATATTTGAAGTTGATGGGATTGATAATGGTTGGGTTGGAGGAAGTTGATGTTGGGTTGCAGAGAGAGTATAAGGGTGAAGAAAGGTATGCGTACTTAACACAACAATTAAGGGTGTAGGTGTAACATTGTTGGCAAATAATCCCATATTGTATATTGTAAATGCACTGAGGAAAGATCGGATTTTGGTTCAAGGGCTCTGATAGTGTTATTGGGTATAATATTTAAACTGGACTTGTTTAGTATGGGGAATGGTGGAAGCTGGTTGGAGGTGAGGCTTGCTGATGTGTGATGAGAGTACAAGACAGAGGTGAGCTGACGGGCGGGTTGTCTGTTGCAGCATGGGCCGGGGACAGTGGAGTTGACCCACCTGGTGAGCTGTGGCCCATCCCCTTCCGTGTGGCCAGCTAAGGAGGAGATAGGCGGGGCGGCCAGTGGGTGGAGCAGTGGTGGTCGAGGGGCCAGCTCAGGGGTGGTGGCAGAGAGGCACTACCCCTGCTTCTACTGCCACTACAGTTCCCGGTCCCGTTTTGACCTGGAAAAGCACATCAGGATTCACACTGGGGAGAAGCCTTTTAAGTGTCCTTTCTGCGTCTACATGTCTGGCGACAAGAGCAACTTTCGTAGGCACATTCAGGGGGTGCACAAGATTAAATACACGGATCTCCCACCTCCCCACTTGTCCTCTCCGTCTTCCCAGCCCTCTCAGTCCTCACAACCCTCCCAGCCTCAACCCTCCCAGCCTCAACCCTCCCAGCCTCAACCCTCCCAGCCTCAACCCTCCCAGCTTCAACCCCCCGAGCCTGCAGCACAGTTACACAAAGAGTCTTCTCTTTCCTCAACAGCCCAATCTTCTAAAGCTCTGCCTTCAACAATACAACTTCAACCTAGAGAGTCTTCTCCATCTCTTGAAGCCTTTCCTGTTGTACATCTTCCATGTAACTTGACCACATCCCGGACCTTCACCCCTCCCCCTCCTGAGTGACCTCCACTTGTGCTTACTGCTTAGGATTATTACAGAGCTGTGACCTGAGAATTTTTCTGTAGTACAGTACAGTAAGAACAGGTGGGATGATGTGGGAGATATTGATGGTGTCTGTGTCTGCTGTGGTAGCATCATGGGCTGTGGTGTGGCTGGGTGTGTGGCGGCTTGAGGGAGTGTTGCAGTGCTGATGTGGTGGTTTCCTTGCAGCCGCGTGGTGGGCTGGCAGCAGTGATGGCGGCTGTGCGACGGGGCGGCGGCTCACTCCAGGCGGGGTCGGTGGGGCTGTCCAGTCGCCAAGCCTCCTGCCTTGGCCGGTTAGGCGAGGTTGACATGGCTGCAGGGGGCACCAGGCAGCCCGAGGGTGGGGTCAAGCCTTTTGTTTGTGGCTGGTGTCCGTACCGGGCACTCCGCCGTGGGGACATGAAAAAACACCTCCGGACTCATACTGGGGAGAAGCCTTATGGATGTCCAGCTTGTGACTTCCGCTCGGCAGACTCCAGCGCACTCCACAGACATGTCCGAGCCAGACACCCTCTCCACCAGCCCCCACAGCAACCACTACAACAGTTTGAAGGCCCTGCATCTCTTCTGTAGACCTTTTTGCCCTGTCCCAACTCTTTATAATACCCATCTCAAACTTTACCACTCACACATACATGCTAAGCAGGCAGATGCTTATACAAAACGTCCACTAAACATTGTCTTTTAATGTGTATGTTTGAATCTAAATATATTTTTTTTAAGATCTTCATTTAAACTTTATTAGAATATTATCAGCTAAAATCTTTATTAATCTTTTTGTATTGAAGCATTCATTATCCAGATTTTATGTTCAGATATTAAAGAATTCACTAGACCTTTCAGTTTTTATGATTTTATATTTTTCATTTGCCATATATTAATTTTCTAAATTGCCATTAGTTTTTTCTTTTATATCCCATATCTATTGGCACACTGTTGAAGGAAGACAACATTACTGGAGAGTGGGAAGATATTTGTACAGTATTGTAGACATGGGTTAGGAAATTGTTGAGAAGTTAAGTGATTTGTACAGCTGTCGTAACTGCAAAGGGATGAAGGAAATGAGAGAGATAACTGATGGGACCAAAGTTGGGGTTTGAAGAAATATAAAGAGGAAAAACTGGTAGTGTTCAGAGTGGGCTGATGGTATAAAGATGATGATGCATCTTTCTTAGACTTTTCAGAGAGAGTAAGTTATCGAACAGCCTGGCAAATTGTACAGTTTTCCCGTATGTGACTGTGTGGAGTGTTGTGCTGCTTTAAACACAGCACAGTACCACCACCACCATCATTTATTCCCTTTAGGACCAAAGATAAGATTTATACACCTTAGCATTTCTATTTTTCTCACTGGCTCTTGATTTAAGTGTTGATTTGGGCTAAGATGGTACTGTACATAAGAATATAAAAATCTGCAATTCCCTGTGAGTGTGGAAACAAAAGACTGCACCGGACTGCCTTACATAGGGTTATTGGATTCCTTTTGGGGCTTCACCGGTGATAGTGTTGATCATTGGTGATTTAGGTAATATTTTGATGCCACTGAGGAATTTATAATAAACATGAGTAATAAGGAATATTGTTTTATTTCTAACTATCCTCGGAAGATAAAAACTAATGTTTTATTAATATTTGTCATGAAAACAGTGTAACCATACAAGGGAGGGATGTATAACACAACAACTGATAAAGGAAAACTACTTGCATGTAAGTTGACAGCACGAACAACATTTATACATATTTATTTATTCTTTTTGCAGAAAACAATATTAACAGTATAACAGAAAAGATTGAAAAGGGAGAAAAGTAAATGGGATGAAGAAACTGAAGAAAACTGTAAAGAGGAAATTATGAGGGAGAAGAAGGAAGTCAGTCAGTCCAGGAGATACCCTGACGCAGCTGTTTGTCCATTGCAGCGGGGCGTGGCGACAATGCTGGGAAATGTATGTGGTCTGTGTGGACGGTCGCTGAGCTCCACCTCCAGCCTCGAACGTCATCTCCGCTACCACCGTGGAGAGCGTCGCCACGCCTGCCCACACTGTCCTTACCGTGCTGTGGCCCGAGACAAGCTGGTAAACCATCTCCACACCCACACTGGCCACCGCCCTCATAAATGCCAGTACTGTCCCTTCGCCACCATCCAGGCCACTCACCTCCGCAGACACATTCGCAGCAAGCATCCTGCTACCCTCATCCAACAGCCTTGATGCATTCAAGCTTCTCATACGAGTCAGAACTGCTCATAAAATGCTCCATGATATTTGTGAGGAACGTTTGAACCCTTTCATCATATTAGTCCAATTTTGCCACATTTTCACTCTTGGGCTTGTAAATGTGATATTGTCCTGTATTCTCTCAGAATGCTTTACTAAATCCTGAGATAAGGCTGAGAGATTGAAAAATGGCAATTGTCAAAAAGGATCACAGATTATTACTGATGTATGTTTGAAGGGGATTTCTCACAGAGAATGAAATGTCACTGAGGTATCTGTTACAGTAGAATTTTTACTGAATCCTTCATCTTGCTTGATTGTGGACTGTAGTACTGTACCTTATATTGTATACTGTAGTTTGGACCATAAGATTCATGTTTATATCAAGGGTGAATTTTATATGGCATTTTTATTTAACACATAAATTAAATGTACAGTAAAAGTCCTGTAATTCGTATTGCAGGGGACTGAAGGTCATCCGGACTATTGTTTTTTTTGGACTATTGGTTACAATAGTAATAATTTTTTGTATATGTAATAGAATTCATAGTCACTGACTGTAATTTCAAACTTTACTATTGTATTGTAGATATTTCAGTACCATTGAAGAACATAAGTAATAAAACAATGGTAATTAAGAAAGCTGTTTCTCTAAGTAATACCAATGCAACTTTGCTTTGAATATGTGTATTGTATACAGTTGTGATGGATAGAATTGCGCTTGACTATTTAGAAACAGTGGTGTTTCAGTCTTAATGTATTACAAGTACAGTACCAACACATCTTGAATGATCACAGTTTCATATTATGTTTAAAAGGGATTTCTCACAGAGAATGAAATGTGTGGTATCGGCTACAGTAGAATTTTTACAGAATCCTGCGTGTTGCTAAATTTTGAACTGTATTATTGTACTTTATATTGTATACTGTAGCTTGGACAATAAGATTCATGTTTATTGTATATCATGTATTTATGTACACTTTCTGTGTAATTTTGAATGAGTTTGAATGAATGTAAATATGAATGATATTAAATTAATACTTTAAGATACAGAAAAGGGACATAGATATTACTGAATTGAATTCATAAGGTTGACTCGGTAATCGTTAAAAGGAAGCTGTTTAGTCCATAGAACACAAGAAAGGCAAACTGAGAAAGAAGAAACAAGAACAAGGAAGAGAGGGAGACAACGAAGAAAGGTCAAGGAGGAACTGTACCTTGACGCAGCTGTTTGTCCATTGCAGCGGAGCGTGGCGACAATGCTGGGAAATGTTTGTGGTCTGTGTGGACGGTCGCTGAGCTCCACCTCCAGCCTCGAGCGTCATCTCCGCTACCACCGTGGAGAGCGTCGTTATGCCTGTGCCCACTGTCCTTACCGTGCCGTGGCCCGGGACAAGTTGGTGCGGCATCTCCACATTCACACTGGCCACCGCCCGCACCGTTGTCACTTGTGTCCCTTTGCTGCCATCCAGGCCACCGATCTCCGCAAACACATTCGCAGCAAGCATCCCACCGAGACCATCACTCCGCCCTGATGTCAGTAGAAAACTCTGATGTGAGTCTTGCTGCTCTCAAGATCATACATAAATCCCAGTGGATTCCATGATTTTATCTTGCCCTATTTTGTAATGGACAGATTACTTTTCCTGTTGCAAATTTTGACTCCTACTGCCACTGTTTGCCCAATAGGCAAGCTGTATCGGAACACTTACTTATATCATACCATATGCCACAAACTGGTTGGTTGTGTGAGGGATAGGAATAACTGACCACTTACGCGAGTACTGTAGATTGAATTGTAATTGACATGTTAGGAAAAAGTAAATAAATTCCTTGAAGATTTAACTTGATAATATTTTACATTTTAAGATGTACCCGTATTCTTGTCTGTGCAGAGAAGTATGACACCCATTATCTTTTTAATGGAACAAATGGAAATTAATCCCATCCCCTCAAATATTACAGTGCTCATGCACAATAATTCTGGTATAAAAATTCTCCTCCTACATCCTTATCTTCATTCTCCTCCTTTATGCATTTTCTTATTTTTGTGATCATCATCAATACATTTTTTCATCCCCCCAGGCATCTCATCAGTACTTTGGCATCCCCCCCACCTCTTTATTTTATAACATGTGTTGGATTTGTCCCACCAACAGTGCATTTCTGCAAATTACATCATACTTTCATTAATTAAGATGCTTCAATTTTTCTTAATTTCCATTCAAAATACTTAATTATTTTTTTAACATTTACATTCATGAGTACATTGGTTTATTCAGACATAAATTTACACAACAGAACTACTATGGAGTTTGACGGTTATCAGAGTCATTCTTTTCATATCTTGTGTGAGAAATATTAAATTTTAATAGCCAAGGCAACTGTATAATCCCTGAATCATTAGCATTACATACTGATAATATGGATTATTTCTATACCTTTGTATGGAGAGGCAACTATTATTAGGCACATTGTGCTTTACATTATTTTTTCTTTCCTAGAAAAAGGGAAGTGATTACTATTCTCTTCTAAGTTGTTGTTGTTGTCTCCAGCTTCTACCTTTTCTGGCCAACCTGGTATCATTGTTCTCATCTTACCAGCCAACCTGCCAGCCAGCCAGTCGGGTCCGGGACCATTGCAACTCATGAGGCATTTTTTGTTTCCTTTGCAGTTGCAAGGGCCGGACCTGGCGCGGCGTGCATGGGAAAGCCTCTCGGAGAGCCTTACCGCGCACCTGGCCAAGCCCGCCCCCCCAGTGCGGCCCCCCCACAGGCTTGGGGGGTCACAGCTGCACCCCTCAGAACGCCCTCATATGTGCCCCCTTTGTCCCTACCGTGCCACAACTCGTGACAGCCTGGCTAGACACATCCGGACTCACACCGGGGAAAGACCATTCAAGTGTTCATATTGTCCCTATAGAGCAATTCAGAAATCTGATGTAGACAAACACATACGGCGGAGACACAAGGATGCCATAACCTCTTGGACCATTGCCGAGACTGGCATTACTTTACCCCCCCCTGGCAATGTCACCACCTCTGTTACAAACACTTGGCCTCATGTCCGCCACACTGCCAGCTCCGCCTCACAGCCTTATGCAACCCGTGCCAAGAGTGACATGTAATGTCACGTTTGAAGGGAATGACCAAAGAATCACAGAAAATTTTGAGTCACAAGACTGTCAGGTCACAAGACTGAATCATATCACAAGATTAGTTGAATCACATTTCAGACCAAGATGGTACATTCTAAGTTAAAAATCAATGGACAGTACTTGACCAAAAAGGCTAATACAGTACAGTAGACCTCCTTGTACAGTATTTCACTTATATAAAGAATGTTTTGGTTTGTGAATCCAATAAACTAACCTTCATCAGTATACTATTTAAAGCTTATGATTGTATATATTCTTTTTTCTTTCATTTGGTCAGAGCATTTTTAAAAACAGTTAAATTACAAACGATACCTTTCAGTTCCACAACCCCGTGGGAGAATGAGGGTTTACTGTACTGTATTCAAATTGCATACTGATCATGAAGTTGTATGCAGTTGTTTGTGTTCTCATGTGTCATTTCAGTTTGTGAAGATTTACAGTATTGTATTATTGGACTGCAGTGTTTGTGGTTTTGAGTTATTTAATTGTGCATATACAGCTGGACTTAGAATTGGAGTTGACTTGTATAAAATATAAACTCAGTACAATTCTGGGCATTGATCAGTAGTACAAGTTACTGTTTATAATGTACAGTTGTGGTCAATAATAATCATCCACATTGGGGTGACTCATGTACAAGTTTTATAGTTTTCCTCTCTTCGTTAGCTGGGAAACTTTCCAATGAATAGATTGAGCAGCATCTTCTAATTTACTTCAATCAGATACTCACTTTACAAAACGTAACACCACATGAGAACGAGATAACATTAAACAGCAAATTGTTTGAAATACCCATATGTGGATGATTATTATTGACCACGACTGAACTTAGATTTTAGTGTAGAGCTGGAGTAGAAAAGCCAGTCACCTCTGTACTTAAGTTGGCATTATGTACTTGTAATTTTATAACTTGAATGCAAGTACGGTTGTTTTAATTAATGTAATGTACGCCAGTTAGAATATTGAAGCATTTTCTTTAAACTGCAAGTATTTGGATTTCAGTAAGTGCAGAGTATATTTTAAGAAGTCTGCAGTGCCATCGATGTTTGTGTTGTGTATAAATGCGTGAAATTATCTTATTATTTTTGTACAGAGTATTAGAGCTTTTTCCACTGAAAACTATTCTTCTTCTACACCTTAATGCTTGGAATTTTTTGGAGCGTCGTGCTTTTCCACTGATAGATTAATTAGTTAGTCAGACATGCACTAATGTTTACTCCTTCGCTACATACTGTTCAAAGCTTATCATAATTATTACAAAATACAACAGTACTGTACTAGAAATCTGTCGTGTATTGTATTACTCTTCATTCGTTATGTTGACTCTTTAATAACTGTGAAAATTTACCCTAAAGGCAGAGGAAATAATGGATTTTTTTTTTTCTTATATAAACACAAGAAGCTTTTTAGATCATATCACCAAATTTTCCTTGTTGTACACAAGAGACTGAGTTGATGCTGCATATACTGTATTGCAGTCATACCTGAACATTAGATGTTGTACCAGACAAACTTAATAGGTATAATATTTTTCACCACTGGAAAGTGTTCTAGTTTCACTGTATAGTTCAGTATTTTATATACATATTTTATGCTCTCAGCTCGAGTTTTCCCTAGGTCTTTAGTGATTGAGATGGATATTAAGCTTATGGTATTGAGGCCAAGGTGATTTGGTGGTGGAGTGAGGGAGTCTGACGTCTGTACTCTTGTCCGGCAGAGTGGTGTTGGTGGAGGTGGAGGAGGAGGTGGAGTTGGAAGTGGAGGGTCGCTGGGAGGAGGGGAAAGATGTGGCGGGGCGAGGCCATGGGGCGGGCAAAGGGACCCCAGGGAGAGACCATTCTGCTGCCCTCTGTGTCCTCACCGAGCACGCCGAAAGGACAGCCTCCTCCGCCACCTGAGGATGCACACTGGGGAGCGACCGTATCAGTGCCATGCCTGCCCCTACGCTGCCATCCAGAAGTCTGACCTCGATCGGCACCTCAGGGCACGACATGCACCACCCAGCCTTCTAGTCGCTCCCCTCAGCTTCCCCCCTCAGCCCTACCTCCCTCCCCACTCTCCCCCACTACCCCACACACCTCGACGCTAATAAGAACATTTGACTATCTGTGACAACAGCAAGACCACCACCAGTCCACCTTCTAATGTATAGATGAAAAAGACAGTAATTTTTAACTCAGACTAGAGCATTAATAAAAAGGCCAAATATTGTTTTCTGATTTAAATGTACAAAGAATGGGAAAGTCTCAGATTTTATTCAAATATAAAAATAAGGAAACCTTGGAAATGACTGCATTATTTTAGAATTGAATGTGAAAACTAAATTAAGAAACATACAAGCAATAGAATGCAGAAAGGAAGACTTGGAAGAGTGTAAGGCAAGCAGTGGGGTCTGATGGAGGGACCAAGGTGTGACCGCTCTCTTGCTTTCTTCCTTGCAGCTGCGTGACCTGCCGTGCCCCCCACAGCAGCAGGCATGGCAGGGCTTGCACCCACCACCACCACCACCCGAGCCCCCACTACCACGCTCGGGCCAAACCCAGCGAGCCTTCCCTTCCTCTGAACCACAAATACTCGCTTCCTATCCCAGGTTGGCCGAGGCTGCTAGACTGGTTGGCTTCACAAGAGGACAGGAAGTGTCCTTAATCGACAACTACAAAAGACAGTTCCAATGTCCTTACTGTGAACAGAAGATGACCTCAAAGGGGAGCTTGGTGCGTCACATACGGAGTCACACTGGGGAGAGGCCATACAAGTGCAGCTACTGTTCATACGCTGCACTCCAAAAGTCTGACCTCGATAGACATGCCAGAAACAGACACCGTGACCAGTTATGAGACTAGGGGAAAGGAAAACGGAGCCATTATTATGTTTGGGTGGCAGGTGTTACAAAAAAACAGCTACTGAACTGATATATTTTGTATTGTGGAGAATCTTGGAGATAACACTTGACCTGCCAACACCGTCCTGCCTTCCTACCATGAGGCTCCACTGACACACCTGACAAAATGTGCTTCTAGGCATCTTGCACATCCAGCATTAACCTAACTCTTGCTGGCATGTATGTGTGTGTGTGTCTGTTTACATGTGTGTGTGTGTGTGGTTGTTGAACAGTGTTGTGATGTGATACTATAGATGTGAGCACTCAAGGTTGTAGTTACTCCAAGTATTTTTTTCCATAATACATTTTTGTGCACTTAAGCAGACACATTTTTGTTCCTTGTGTGCAGAAAAGGATTTAGTACTGTGTTCATGATGCCATTTTAGCAGAGTACAAGAAATTATAGAATATTATAGTTTTCAAAGTGTTTATATTTAATAGAGTGTTACAATAAAAGTGTGGCGGCTTATTACTATATAAAATGTGCCATTTTGGCTGCCACTGAATTTCATATACATGTACCTACAAAATATGAAACATTTGAAAGATAGATGGCAGCTTTTTATGTGTGCAAATACCTATTTTATGAAGGAATGTTTGTGAACCATATTTCAAAGTATGTATTCTAAGAGAAAATTCAAACAGTACTTGAAATTTATATAAAACTGTACACTTGTAAATAAACAGTTTTTACCAGTACAACAATTGTCATTTATTATCATCGTAGGACACAAATATATTAAGTAAACTCACTTTTATCAGAGAGACTTGTGGTCCTTGTTGTATTCTAGTGTATTGAGCGTATTGTATAGTATTGCATGAACCAGCTGATCACCTGGACTTAACCTTGTGCAGCTGCTAGAGTACTGAGTAAACTAGCACTTTGCTGTACAAATTAGGCTTCTTTCTCCTTCTCCTGTAGTGGCTAGAAGTACTGGTGGGTGGGGTGACCAACAGAGAGGCCTTGTTGTGTCTTTCCAGATGTATCAGTAGTATGGGTAGAGCATGGTAGTGAACCTCAAGCAGTGGTCGCCTTCTGACTGCCTGCCTGCCTGCCTGCCTGCCTGCCTGCCTGACTGCCTGACTGACTGACTGCCTGCACCTTCCTCTGAAGCCGATGTTCTCTGTTGCAGCGACTGATGGCTGGTCTGTGCGGGACCCCGGGACACGCCCTCACCCTGACAGCTCACCACCAATCACAGCAGCAGCAGGATGAAGTAGCCATGCCCTACCTGTGTCCCTTCTGCAGCAGGAGGTTCCGTAGGAGGGATGGACTTGTGCTCCACGTACGGACACACACTGGGGAGAGGCCTTACTCGTGTCCGCACTGCCCCGTGGCCTTTGCACAGAAATCCCACCTCAACCGTCATATTCGCACGGTGCACAAAGTGGAACCCAACGCTCATCTCGTTCCCCACATGTTGCTCGGCAGTGACACGTCCGGCCAAAAAGACGGACTTGGGCCAGGTCCAGCAAGTGGCAAGGTTCCTCGCCAAGCCAAATCAGATGGCCAGAATGGGGATGCCAGTGATATGGACATCCACATCCCCAACATTCCCAGTCCACTCTTCCCCCACGTACAGATTATCAACGATACCACCACCACCATCACCCATGACTGAACATACACAAAACCTTGAATAGGATGTTCCTCAAGATTAAGTAAAGCAGAATTGGTTAGGTTAAAAGTACAAAACACAAAAAAAAAATCAGTATTTTTAGGGAACATGGAGGTACTCCTTCAAAGATCTCTTTAAAAACTTAACACAATGTGTGATGATGTAGATAGGTTCAGCTAACACTAGGAAGTACAAAGCATTTAGAAGTGTGATTGGAATGCATTTATGTGAAGGTCTGTGATTTTAAGCCAGTGGCATTACAAAGACAGTTAGTATCAAGTACAAAAAACACTAATAACAATTTTGATGAAGGAGAATACTGTACCTGTTTTGCGTAGGGGCTTGTGACTTTGGGCATGTTTAGTTTCAGTGTTTTTGTGGGAGTCAGAAGGTAACCGTTTCATGCCCAAGTTGCATTTTTAGATATAGTGAATGATCTCATCCATATCTTGTAAGTGTATGATGGAATGCAAATAGAATGAGGTTAAGTTGCAATCAGGATTATTGATTTTGATGCTTATCTCTACATACTGTATTTTTTTTTATTTTTTTTACCTTTCTCTTCCTTTCATTAAACAGATTCCAGTACACATATTAAAGATGTAGTGTACTGTGTAATCAAAGCAACCATTACTGTAGATGAATGCACAACTCCATGAAAAGGAAGAAAATCTCTGTTAAAAAATTTAGTTCATGATTTAGCAAACATTAAGGTTATCATTCTCATACAGAAGTTACACTCAGCTTAAAGGTATTGTCATAACCTCGTGGAAAACAAGTATAATTAGGCCACGAGTTAGGAAAATTCTCTTTAATTCCTTCATATTCAGGGTTTTCTCTCAACTGAATAAACATTGTCTGTTGTTAGCCAAAACATAACACAGGCCTGAGAGAATTAAAAGCATCGTTGAGTTCAACCCTTACTAGCTATACACCATAATATGGAGTTGAATTTTTTGTTTTCTGAGCTGAAGAAGATATGTGATATTCCTTCTAAACTCATGATATTCTCAGTTTTGCAGAAAATTGGCTGTACTGTACAATCTTCTTCTTAAGCATTTATCAAGGTTGTAGTTCCCATAGATGTTCGATGACATTACCAAAGGATTAGCGGTTTTGTTTAAGTATTAAGTGCATTCATTGTACAGCATTAATAGCCAGTAGAATAGGCCAATACACTCTTGGTTAGGAATTTTCCAGAGTAAGGAAAATTGACGATAAACATTACAACACTTTTATATGAATACGTACTGTAACTTCCACTGGCTAGAAGACAAATCAAATGTAGGTAAAAATAAGTGAATTGCTGTAGGTCCTCTAATTCCATCATCCTTCCCATACCTCACGGCGTCTGGCATCACTCATGAGGGGTAAACCCTTTCACAATGAGAGAGACATCATAAGCTAAGGGTCATTTTATGTACAAACGATGGCAAGTGTGACGTCTGAGAATACAACCACTGAACGTACTGGTTATTGTTGTCTCCCTGGGATTCCCTCAACCTGGATATTTTGCCTCCGTGGTAAAATCTATCTCCCTTTTTCTCTCCTTTGCAGTACCTCCCTCAGCTGCCTCCTCCTGCTGGTGTAGGGGGTGGGGTGTGTATGCCCCACCTTCCCCCCCTGCTCTACCGTCCCTATTCCTGCCCAAGGTGCCCCTACAGCACCAATCAAAAGTCTGATCTCAAGAGGCATCTGCGGATTCACACAGGGGAGCGGCCCTACGCCTGTCCTTACTGTCCGTACAGAGTTAATTACAGATACGACCTTGTCAAACATGTCAAACGACGACACTCTCAAGGTTTACCTCTCGATGCCAGTTTAAAGGCCTCAGGAACTTAGCCACAGTAGTACTAAGACTGTAGGCAGGCAAAATATTAGAGGGGAGAGGAAAACCAAAAATATTTATTATAGTAGATAATCAAGGAAAATGCTGTAGTGGCAAAAGTATTTCATATTGTAGTGAGTACTGTCCATTAAGACAAGATGAGAAACAGAGAGGTAGGGAGGGTACAAGAGTTTCTCATTACTGTAAAAGATTTTTAGATTAGATTACAGAATGAAATACACATTTTTGAATAGCAGCTATCATATAAGAAAGCTGTGTATATTGTTACGTTGAGAGGTGAAAATTATTACTGCTACTTGCACTTGTTGCAGGTGAATGGTTGAATAAAACTTTCTTGATATTTTGATAACTAGTTGACAGGTTTTTACAATGAAATATTGAAAAGTAGAAATGACAGGTTAGTTGGAGGACTTGGGACAAAACTTACCATGGCCAATGCTCCCTGCAGTAACCTCAGAAATAATATCTGTATTCTATATTTTGTATTATTACTTGATTGTAGTGCAGTATGATTTTTTACATCTATTTATTATATTTATTTAAATTTTTGCATTCCAATGCAAAACATGCCAAGTTAGCCTAGTTTCTTCTAGGTCACACACATTTTTTCGTAGTCTATAGGAACTTAGTAAATTAAACTTAGATGAAGATTATTTTAGTACTGTACCCTTATTTTTGTATCTGGGAAGTTACGACATTGTGGTCCTCAGCTATGGACAAGGATGGTAGTATTTACTATAGCGATCTAGAGTCAAGCTGTATAATACTGACTTATGTGTTTACAAACAATACTTTAGTGTGGAATGACATAAAGCTGCAGAATGATACGGAACTACTTGTAGTAGAAGTATGTAATGTCATGTATTAAACAAGAGCATTCAGAGACTGCAAACTTCTGCCAAGGCTGAGCATCCTCTCCTAAATGGTCCTTGCTACATTTAACTATTTACAGAAATTACATTATATATATAAACCATAATCTGGTTTCACAATGCCTTGGGCTCAAGTCTGAGTGTTTAGTTGTGAATGTCTGCCATAAGAACTGCCCACATTTTACCCTCATTCTCTACAATAACTGTTAAAGTTTATTTATAAAATTCCTGGATCCAAATCCAGATCTGGGTCTCCCAGAATCTTATCACTAGTTGCCAGTTGCAAGGCCAACTTTTGGTAAAAAATTCTTATAAATTATTTCATGAATTAGCACTGATATTTGTTTATTAAAAGAGGTGTATTAAGTACTGTCAGATAAGTTTGCATACTAGCTCTATTGATTGTTTCCATGAGAACACACATATCCACAAGTAAGTGAATACATGTAACACAGTACAGAGGCATACAAAGAACGCCTTGTACAGTAACCACCAAAAGTCCTGTTCAAGCACATTGCTGATAGTGAACTTGAGGTATTCCTACTCTAATGATTGAGATGTACTGTTTTTTTCTGGAGTAGTTTCTTCTGCTTGACTATGAAACCTGACGTGTGGATCGATGAAGAACTCTTCTTTTATTTGCAGCAGTATACTGTACATACATCTTAAGAGTTCACTAGCAGACAATAAGGAGACAGAGATTGAGGTGTGGAGTGTACCTTTGTGAAGCACTGTGAAAGACTATTTTTGTGATGTGAAGTAAATTGTGGTTCCTCTTTATAATGACAAGTCACACCATCTCAGTATTAGTAAGCTTAAGTAGACGTAGCCTTTGTGGTATTAATTTATTTTAATTTATTCTCATCAGTAATAAGCCTTTTTAGATACTTCAGTGATGTTGCCTAAGTTATTTGAATAAATTCTGTACAAGTGAAACAGAAGTGTTTGTTTTTCATGAACCTGCATTTCAAGTTTGTCACTGTTCTTTCAAAAGTCTGAATATGTGAGAGAATCGTAAGGCTGTCCAAGAACATGATGTAAAATTTTAGTAACTTGATTGAGTAAATCAAATGGGTAATTGTGAAGAAAATTAATGGTATCCAGATACTGGTATAAATGTGATACTCTTTTCTTATTCATGGTTGCTGTATTTTTCTCTATTCTTTTTTTTAATGAAGGTTTTACTGTACAGTACATGATAAAAGCACTGTTGTTAAATGTTGTGATTTGGATTGCATTGGGGTACAATTCATGACAGATCTTAAAAACTTTTCAATATATATGTATGCGTCAAATATTATAGATGTTATTTCGACAGACAGCCACTAAAGGTTTGGTATTTAGTTTGGGAGCTGATCTGAGGCCTTGAAATTCCCTTCTGAGAGAACTCTCAGATCCTGTGGTCCTTTTCAGCATCTGAACAACTTACACAATCAGGATCTATGATGAGTTACCGTTTGATTGCTGACAACTTACAGCATCTCTCTTTGGTGTGCACCCACATTTATCTTTTAAGGTTTTGTGGGTCTAGTGTAGTCTTATACATGTAGGGGCATGTGGTTAGGGTGCTGTGTGTGCTTGCCCATATGAGTGCAATGCAAATGTGTGTTTTTGTATGCATGTGTATGTTTGAATATGTAGAGTGTGTAAGTGGACAGTTGATGAGTGTGTAGTTCCCCGGTGTTTCAGGACGAATCACATGCCGTTTTCTGTTGTCTTCCAGCAGCAGCGGCAGCGTGGTCCGGTAGTTAGAGCGTGTGCTGTGTGTGAGAAAGTATTTGACTCCCGTGCCAAGTTGATGATCCACATTCGGACTCACACTGGGGAAAGACCCTTCGCCTGTACGCTCTGCCCCTACCAAGCTTGCCAGCTGTCCACCTTAACATCACACATGAGGACTCACACTGGGGAAAAACCATTCCAGTGCCCATTTTGCTCACATCGTGCCCGACAGAGAGGGTCACTCAACAAGCACATTAAAGTGGTTCATAGTACCCTGGTACAAGATCAGGCCAACCCATAGCCATCTAATTTTTAATAAAAAAAACAATACTTGACTTTTAGCTGAAACCAATGATGCTTAAGAGGTAAGATATAAAATAGAAAATAAAATGAAATCTGCATTCATTAGGCATGATGCCTTTACTATGAAGTCAATTTCAATTTCATTATAATGAAACAAGTTGGTGTGGGATTGGTGATTGAAAATCAATATATTGATGCAGAATCTGGTACGGTACAGAATAGTGCGATTGGCACAACAGCTGTAGGATTTTGCCATTGGTCTGTCTTGATGCCAAAATAGGAGGTTGTTCAACATATACTGCTGGTCGGTGGAGTATCGTGAAGGAAACGCGGACAAAGCCTTAGCTTTGAATTGATTACTTTGGCTATATGATGACTTTTTGTGTTGGTATCCTTAATTCCTTGCCAATTATTTCTGTACTGCTGTTAATAGATACTGTGTCTCCTATCTATTTGAGGAAGGAAAACACGGCTATGTGCACTGTGTTGAAAATATAATGTGGAATGCTCTGTGACTTTCTTAGAATCTCTTCAGTACAATGTATTTGGTTGTGCACTACACCTGACAAGTAATGAGAGATGCATGCTTAGTGACTCGAAATTATATGACTAAAATTTGAGTGACTTAAGGTAGGATAGGGTTAGATGGAAGGATGAGAAAAGAAAGAAAGGTGGGAGAAGAAGAGAGGGTAGAAGAAGTGACGTACCTTTGTCTCTTGCAGTTGGGGGCGGTGGTGTATGGGCGGCGTGGGAGAGGCTCGAAAGTTTGCGGCTACTGCGGCAAGTCTTTTGTGAGGTCAGATGTTCTCGTACAGCATGTCAGGACGCACACTGGGGAGAAACCTTACGCCTGCCCCCACTGTCCGTATCGAGCCTCTCAGCGCACACACCTCAGGCTGCATTTACGGAGACACGATGCAGTAGGACACACGCAGCTAGAGACTCTGATGGGGTCAAGGCTACACCATCAGTCATCTGCATCACTCTCAGGACAGCCAGATATACAGGCTTTGAGGCACCACCAGTCTCTTGCTCAGTCATCTTCCTCCTCATCATCATCATCTCTGTCAGTCACACAAGCACAATCACAGACCCACACAGACATTCAAACTCTAAGACACCCTCAGTCAACTCCATCGTCATCATCACCGCAAGCACAATCACAAGGGGAGATTGCAGTGATGAGACAGTCTCACCATCTCTCTCAGTCCTCAAGGCATTCCTCTCTTCACACCTCCCACCAGACAGATCAGGTGTCTGCTGGATCAATGATGACTTCTTCCATTTCCTCTCAAGAAGGAATACAGCACTATAATTTTAAATGAACTTAAGAAGTAGAAAACAGCTTAACAAATGTTTCTTTAGAGTGAGAAATTTGATTTTTTTTAGGTTGTGTCAGGTTGATGCTGACCTGTAAAATACAGCATTTTAAAATGTCAGTGTACAGTAAGGTACAAATGCATGCTGGACAAAGTACAGTATATTACCTTGATGTGCAACCTCATTAAGAGTGGAAACTGATAATTTACTCCTGTTCATTTTTATGGGCTGATGACGTGAATATGGTAATGAATCTAAAGAATGAAATTCTTCAAATGTTTTCATCAAACCTTACCAAAGCAGATGGGAGAAATCAGCATTAGTAAGCTGCAAACCATGAAGGAAAAGTGTGTTTAGTTACATATACTGTACTGTTCTGTAAATCTTTTCCGTTACCGTTCTGTGAAAAAGTGTGATTACTGATTTTGACTTACATTGAAATACAGTACTGAACTGTATTAACTCCTAAAGAATGTAACTTGTGCCAATGGTCATATCCGTATTATAAACAGTCGGCCAAAAAGCGAACAAATTTTAAAGTAAGTGTGGAAAGAAAAGTGAAAGTTCTTTCTGTACTATAATGTGAAGTCTTGAGGTATCTTCTTTTTATTTAATCTGTCATGTTGCCAAATTGGCATTGTTATTAATTACTACCTCAGTCATTTCAGAGAATAATTTGAGATGCAGATATGTTACAGTTTGGCTCAACACATAGATTGATCTCCCTTCGATATTTTTTTATTTGTATTTATTTTGTTAGCATTATTTTAGTGTAATTCCACCAAAAGCATTGTTTTTATTTTTTTAGGTGTCCTTGTGCCAGAAGATTGCAAGAGATATATTTTAGTGCTGTTTAGGTCTTGTCTTGTGCTGATGTTGGTGTTCTTGTGTGAAGAGGTTGAACTTGTACTGACATTACTTGGTATAGTTATCCTCTGAGTTGTGACATAAATCCATGGATGTCTTTTCAATAGTTCAAATACCCTCCCAATTATAATAAAAGGTCTTAAGCATAAGAATTAGTAAGCAGATGTATTTTAAACAATTTCAGTCATCCTTCTTCTGTACCTCCCCAATCCCAGTGGTTGAAATCAATAAAATTTTCATGATGTGCAAAGATTTTTGATTTTCCAGCATTGCAGGTTGGTAATCTTTGATAATATATTGTACAGTACAGGACAATACTTTAATAAGTTGGATATGTGTGCATGTACGTGTGATTGAGGTTTCGAGTGGGTGTTTAGCTCCGTATTTTGCTTCCTCGTGTATTAACTTTTCTCTGGGTTGTTGCCTTTTACATAAGAGATGGCTGGCAAAATAATAAGTGATGTACCTTGTGTCAATCCATAGTAAGATGTACTATAATTAAAGGTACAGTATTCGTATAATACATTCATTATGTTATAAACTTTATGTATACAATAATATATAGTGGACTGCTACCCATCGAGAAACAGAGCTTGATCATTTCTAAATATTCCATATACAACAACTAAGTTTGGATAATAGGAAGGGTAGGGTTTGTCTCAAATACCATATTGTATTGTAATACAGTAATCAATTTAATTATTCTGTCTTTCCTAGTTTATCATTATTACTGTACAAGGAAAAGATATGAATGATGTTATGTAGTTGAGGTGTAGTGTTGGTGGAGGTGGAGGTGGAGGCAGTGGGTGGAAGTGAAGTACACCACCCGATGGTTGACATGGCCTTCTGTTCACAGTGCCGTGGGTTGCTGCCCCTCCACCACCACCACCACAATCACCTGCCTGTCCCTCGACCCCACCCTCACCAGCACGTTGCCTCATCATCACGTCGATTCCACTGTGAGTTTTGTGGCAAGAGCTTTCAGTGGCAGAGCAACTTACAACTCCACGTCAGGACTCATACAGGAGAGCGGCCATTCCCTTGCCCACACTGTCCCTATCGAGCCTATCAGCGCTCCGATCTCACCAAGCATCTGAGGATTCATACAGGAGAGAAACCTTACCCTTGTCCGCACTGTTCATACAGAGCTGCTTACTCCACCTCTCTTAAGGATCACCTCCTCTTCCATCACCGAGGACTTGATCATTCACCAGCACTTATACCAGTCATTACCACCTCAACCACAAATACAGCAGCAACCACTACTTCCGTCACAACCACTTCTCAGCCACAGTAACACAGAAGATAGCACTGCATCAGCCTCCATGCCCACCCAGCCTTCCTCTTTCATTGGTACGTCAAAGTTTATTTGATATGTAACTTTTAATATTTTCCTAGTGTCGTTTTTGGTATTCTTGTGTTGAGGTGAAAGTCATTAGTTATTGTTTTTATCTTTCAGTTTACCCTTGTGGTTTCTGCATCTTGGAAATCCATGTTTGATGGCCTTAGTAGATGTTGTGAAGAATTTTCCTATGACTGAGTGAGTAGTGTTGGTGTTGTGTAGTGTTGGACAGGAGTGGTGGTCAAGCACGGACGAGAGAATTCAGTCATGTGTCATGTGGGGTTGTGTTCAATTTTTTAAGGTGATTTTACATTGATCTGAAGTTTTATTTACACATAGGTTTGAATGATTTTTAGTTTACATATTCCTGGTGTGATGGACGGAGTGTGTGTGCATGACCTTTCCATTGCCTGCCATGCCTTGCCCAGACCCAACCTGACTTGACCTGACCTGCCATGCCTTCCCTGTCCCCACCATGACTCCAATCTGTAACTACTGCATGCTGCTTTACCACCATCCCCCCCTCCCCTTTGCCTTCCTGCTTGACACAGCTGCAGGTGCTGTTTTGGTGGCTGACAGTCCTCTCTATTGCAGGCCGTGCAGAGAGCAATCGCAGCATTGGGGAGAGGTCTGGCTCACCATGCTGCTACCACCCCCGACCACCGACTTGAGAAGCTGTACTGGTGCCATCGATGTCATTACCGCTCCGATTCCAAGTCTAACCTGTTGAGGCACCTACGGACTCACACTGGGGAAAAGCGCCATGGGTGTCCTGTCTGCCCTTACCGTGCTGGCCAACGCTCGGACCTACGGCGTCACCTACGGGTTCATGCCCTTAGGGTCTCCCACGATACCCTGCAGTGCCGCCTCTGTGACTTCACCACTGCCACTCCTGTCGGCTTTGCAATGCATATTATGGACATCCATTCTACAAACTCTGACCAGCATGAGGAAGACCCCATTGAAGACCCACTTGCCACTGACTAACCTTAAACATCAACAATTCCACTTGACATCCACCTGATATCTATACTCCCAAAGTTTGGGCATTCATTTTGTTCCTTATTATTATTTTATCAGGAACTCAGTCAAGTAGCTTCATTATTTTAGTGAACAGTACTACTTATTCTATTAAGTTCTCTTCAACCTCATACCCCAATCATATGTTGCCTAGTACAGATAAACCCAGATACCTGTATATTATTTTAATTATTAAATAGAAGGTTGCTCCATCATTGTATATGTGTGCATGATTTAGTTTGAGGTTCTCATTGTCTCAGGTCAGAAAGGTGTTGAGAAACTATATGAATCTATATAGTCAAACTAAAATCTTTTAAGTACAGCACCAGTATGCAGTATACTTCTTGCCGGAAATTATTACTGTATTATTTCTTAATACTGTAAGCCTAGATATATTTTATTGCATTATTGCCCTTAATATTTCCTTAGAGGCATACGTTCATATCTTGTCCTTTGTTTGACGGTAAAGAAGGATTATGTAACCTAAGGATTATGTACTCAAATGGTCATGTGAAGGGAAATTGAAGTGGGAATTTTACATTATAGTAGAGGACCTCATTAGCAACTGACCTCAACAAAAAGTAAAAGAACACTGGGGGTTATTTGGTTTCTTTCCCTTCTATCAATACCGATTTCAAAGGGTACTTTTTCTCTTTCACTACCTACTTCTCTTTAATTGGGTACTTTTTGTTTGTTTCTGGCTACTTTTCTCTTTTATTTGCCCGCTACTTTGTGAATAACTGAAATTTGTCCTTTTGTTACATGTGTAAAGATAACAATGTTTGGGGAACCACGATGCTTATTCAGATATTCCACTATTGCTTTAATGTGTTTCAGATATAAATTGATTGAGCTAACAAGTTAAATGTACAAGGTTTGTTGTTTCTCAGGTGGAGTGGCCATATTTAACCCATTTTCATGCATACTTTGGAGCCAGTGATTGTTATATTCAGAGTGAATGGAATGGTATACTTGTATCATTTTATGAAAGTACTTCGTTATTGTTTAGGAAGTTTATGTTTTGATCAGTTCTCTATTTCGGTATTAACAGTATTCAGTATCGTTCATGTGCCTTTGTACAGTAGTTCATCCTGCAAACACCATCTTATGATGTGTATGCATTTGAATTTCATTAATTTTGTCCTACCTGTGGTGTTTGTTGGCTGTACTAATATACTGGAAGAAAAAAGAACACAGCAAATGTCCAGATATTCATAGTTTTGAATTAGAATAGTTTTGAGGTTTATACAATATGTTTATATTACTGAAAACATATGTATTTGTATTGCAAGGAGCTACAATCAGTGTGGTGAAAAAGTATGAAGTAATTCCCAAAGATGTATTAGTCTTCTTTTACTTGTTGTTAGTAGAGGCATAATTTGATGTATCAATCTTTAAGTGTATATATTTGTATCATGTTATGATTTTATTTCATTTTAGTTTCTACTGTACTGTATACATTTTACTCAGTTCAATACTGAGGTAAACTTTTTCCTTTGTTTTGGTGATAAAAATCATCAGCTTTTGACCAGATTTTTGTTTATGCTCAAGTTGGTGCAAGGATGTAGAAATATACAGTATACAGTAATGGATGAAAAATCTGATGAGTAGAGCTGGTCTATGTCTTCAGCCATGAAATACTGGTATTATCACTGTGAGCTTCATTTTCTGGCAGATGTGTTGTTGCTGGGATGGGATGGAAATATTGTTAAAGTGGACTGAAAGGAGTGAAAGATGATAAATGAGGCATTTTTCCTGCATAGAACTAACAGTGGCTGATGATGATGTATTTGTTGATGGAATAGTTGATGAAAATGAGCCTCTTGATCCTTGGTCATGTCTATACACATGATTAATAGGTATAGGATCAGATGGAAACTCACTATATACTTCACATAATTTGCACACTAACAGCCATATTTGAATTGACACTCATATCAACTGCCATACTGTACTGTATTTCTTGCACAGAGTAGTTTTCTGGTTGCTATGCCTTGAATGTACAAAAACAAGTGTACAGGACATTGTAGTTGTTGGCTGAAGTACAGTATGAGTTTCCAAAAATACTTCATGGAGTGACCCATGAGGGAAAAACGAATGCCTTGTGATAATATTTGGTGAAAAAAAAAAATGAAATTAGCATGAGCTAGGATATAGTCATTGCCTATATTTCCATGTAGTTCAATGCATACATTTGTGTTGAGAACAAGACTTTGGTCATACCCTGTGTACAGTACATTGACAGCAGTGTCACCTATAATTGGTTTGACTTCTCCCATCAACACCACATGTCTCGTTGGCATCACATAATTTCATAGATCACTTTCATTAGGTGTTATTAGAAAAAAAATATTTTGTGAAGGTGGGAATTTTGTTCATTATATAGAAACAAAAACAGAATGATTTATTATCATCTAAAGTATCAGATTAAGTTGTGATGTTTTTTATTTTGTTTAAATGTAAAGACAGGACTAAACATTTAGAGTATCAGTCAAAGGGCATTCTACTGAGCTACATCAAATATGCCACACAACCTACTGAGGCGGCAGAAAGGTGGTGTCCATCTTCACATAATTTTGTGCAATAATATCTGTCAAATAATTGAATTGGAAAGATCCCTTTTTGTAACTGCTCTAGTTATTAGCAGTATGCTGCGAGCTGCCTTGGTTCAGATTGTGATGCTATTTGTCTGTAATGCAGACAAAGTCACTTCACATTCACTATGAGTAACATTGGTGTTATACAGGTACTGCAGTCAGCAAGTAAATTTTTCCCGGGACAGAAAACAGCCAAGAAGTCCAGGATTCCACACACCGACTGCCAGAACCATACAAACAGAGAATTATGAATGGGCAGATATTTTACCTTCTCAGTAAGGATTATAATCCTCTTGCATAGTCAGGCCATACTTTGTCTGTACTTAACAAGGTAACCAGGAAGAACCAAGGTATGCACAGTGAGGTGTGAGTCGTTTTCATGGCCATAGATAATGTGTAACTAAGAGATATATATATATATAAATACAGTATATAAATAAATATGTATAGTATATTTTACAGAATATAATGTCTTTTTATTTCCTTACGTTCTAGGTTATACAGTATATTAATATTCCAAATTTAGCACCAACCCTGACGGAAAAAGAAAAGAAAACGAAAGCAGTCGTTCAGTTTTGCCGTGTGTAATAGATATATCACAACCTGTATAACATGGTCTTGCTGAGGGGAACATATTGAGAATTACTTGTGTTATATTAAATGTGGGTTCTGTGTAAGATGGGCTGTGGAGTGGAATGTGACCCATGCATCATTAATCAAGGTTGTATGTGAACACTATTAGTGCTGTTCTTTATTTCATTTTCACCATTTGTGTTTGTTTTTAGAATTACATTGTGTGTGAGAATTTTTTTTTTTTTTTTTTTTTTTCCCAAATTCATGTTAACTCTTGCTAATTAAGTTTTGTTATTATTTTGTCAGTACAATATCCATTTCATATCATGGACATGAGTACCTATGAATAGTGTACTGAGCTCCTCTGCTTTAATATTGATTCTCATACCATCAAAGTAGCAGTGTGCTTTCTTTGCAAGTTAATCTGGGTATAAGGTTGTCAGTGTGTGTTGGTGTGGTGTGGTATGGTGGCGGGAGGGCTGGGCAGGCACTGACGGACGGTGTCTTGTGTTGCAGTACCATGATGGTGCCGCGTCGCTGGGGGCAGTACCCGAGGGGGACGACCTGTACCACCACAACCTTGAAGAGTCTGTTGGCGCCGGGCTGGCGGGGGGGTTGATGATGGAAGGGGAGCTACTGGGGAGGCTGCCTCATGCCCTTCTCTGCCCTCACTGTGGACGGAGCTACACCCACAGATCCACCTTACGTCGCCACCTCCGCGCACATTCAGATGACAAGCCGTATGGTTGTGGCATGTGTGGGTACCGTGCCATCCAGCGCTCTGATGTCACACGACACATGAGGACTCACACCGGGGAGAAACCCTACCCATGCCCACACTGCCAACACCGTGCCTCACAGTCGGGGGACTTAGACCGTCACATTGTCTCTGTTCATCCAGACCTTTGTCATGAGTGTCAGATCTGCCCTCACCGTGCCCCCACACACGCCAGTATGGTGTCACATCTACGCAAGAAACACAACTGAGCTCTCACTGTGTCATGTCTCAGAAACTTGTGTCATATCAACATCACTATCTTGACATCTGTCAATACATCACCTTATGCCTTGTCTTAACCCCAATATATATTAATATCAAAAATAGAAATATGTCTCCTGACTAGCTTATCTTCCTGCCTGATTTCTCCTCACATTGTTGACTCTCAGGTTCAGTTCCAAAAGTGCTGTACAGTTTGTCAGTTCCTTGTAATCCTGTGTTCTCTGCTGTTCTTGTACTCTCAGCCCTCACGTTATAACATTCAACTCTTCTCTGAAATCATTCCTTTCCCTTCTGCTGCCTTACACAATATTCCTAGACATTTAATTGGTAGATGAAAGAAATAATTTGAGGAGGAACCATTACTTTCAGTGTTGTGATACTGATGAAAAAATAAGACTTCTCACTCAATTTGTTTGGTTTCATCATTACCCTGTACAGTATCACATCAAAGTTTGTTGTCTTCCATACTGCTGAATGAGTATTGTTTGACATGACCCATCTTAATCAATCACCCATTGACTCAGACTCTTGCCATCCGCCCTGTTAGTCTTAGTTCCCCGTGCCTTAATTTTTGGACTCTTGCCGCTAGTCATCTGTTGTTTTATCTGTCATCATTTGTATGTTGATGGGCACTAAAGCAAAGAGTTTATTGTTGGCGTGTTCTTTCATATGAATCCTGGTTGATGATAATTTTTTTTTTTTACTTATAATGAAAGTAGTTTATAAAGGTGATCTCCTTTGATTAAATGTTTTGAAATGTTAGAGTTTAGTTGTCAGATGTAGAATAAGATTACTATTTTTAAAAAGTATGTTTGGATATACAGTATATACATTAGTCTGATTATACAGTATAAGATTTTATCATTCTGACTGGTTCTGAAATACAGTATGTTTATAACTATGCAGTGCCTATAATATTTATAAATGTGAACAGGGTCAGGAAGTAACATGATATAAGTCATGACGTACAGTTCGTACAAGTTTCATAGTGTGGCCGCTTAAAAAACAGTATTATCAGACAGGAAGCTTGTGATGTAGTAGTGGCCTTAGAATCAAGTGTGTGTGAATCAGCTGCTGCTTTTGATATATCCTGCCATTAATTTTTACTGGACCTGATCTGTTCCCGGACCTAATATTGGAGTCATCGTACACATACACACGGGAGGAAGTACATGTACAGTTATCAATACTTTGTGTATTATGTTCTAGTATTCTACCTTGGCGTAAAGTACCGAGATAGATGATAATAATAGATGTTGCCATAACTTGTACTCCTGCAATGGCAAAAACCCAGTGATAGTTCAAGATACAGTGTGATGGCAACGCCTCTGCCTCATATTTGAGAAGCCGGAATCAGTCTACTTGTTCAAACTCAGTGAAAAAATATCTGTGGGTGTCATTTATTGTGCGATGGAAAGTGTGCTTCCTTTTACATTACATAAAATTATGGAAATGTAAAGTGTGATTCTCTAACAATAGTAAAGTGCAGCAATGCTATCAGATATTATACTGAAAAACTTTTACAGTATATACAGTACAGTATGCTTAAGTATTCTGTTTCTTTACTGAAAATAAAACAAAGCAAGAAATTACCATAGATAGATTCCTTGATAGATACTGTAAATTTTCTGTGGTCCTCTCCTGTGGAAGCTGACTGGTCTTTATTCTATAACCATATAGTGTTTTGTGATTGTGAAGTGTTTTTTTAAAAGGGCCAGTTTATTACGTGTGGGAAATAGGACTGCTGGAACTTTAATGTTATAAATGATGATTTTTCGGTATACTGAACTTATTATTTAATACGTTTCATACTTCATAAACCCTAAACATATTGAATGAAATATTAAGATAAAACAGTACACTATTTTCCATGAGTACGTTGTCAGATGCAACTACTATATTTATCTTTGGATTACTTCTCATTGTATTGCTGCTGATGGTGTCCTGACCATTATTCATCATACAGGAAGTGGCAGACAAATAAATAATATTCTTAGAGCCAGTTGTGTGAAGTACTTCCCCATAACTTATACATAACTTCTGATATTACCATAATAAAAACTGTTTGTCATGATGAAATAGTATATTACAATAGCATTTTTTTCTTTTCTTTTCTTTTTTTAATGAGCTGAATTGATTGTAGGAAATACATACATATTTTTTTGCAAGATTTTTCCTGAAATATTTATACTAAAATGGTGTTGGGTATTTTACCTTAAGTAAAGATTGAAAGGGTATGGGTAAGTTGGAAGCAACAGATATTGTTCTTTAATTAAGAATCAAGGAGAATTAAAGGTTGTACAGTAATGGGTGAATGAGAGGTTGGATGAGGCATGGTTAGAAGTTGACAAGGTATATACTGGATGGGATATTGTATGCTTGAGGCATGTGTGTATATGTGGAGGTGGCAGTGACCAGTGATCCTGCGTGTGACCCTCGGACCTTCTCTGTTGCAGCTGCAGCTCCTTCAGTCGGACCCACTGCTGCCCCCGCCCTCCCTGGGGTCTGTGATGCAGGGCGGAGATGGCCGCGTCAGGCACTGCCCCTTCTGCAGCAAGTCTTTCCGCCGCAGCGACCACCTGCGTAGCCACATCAGGACTCACACTGGGGAGAAACCCTTTGCCTGTCCAGTTTGCCCTTACCGGGCGGCCCAGAAGATCACCATGGACAGGCATGTGAGGAGACACCATATCCAACAGCAGCAGCAGGAACGTCTCCTGCAGCAACAACGACAGCAACAGCAACTCCAGGAACAGCAGCACTAGCAGCTGTCTGGTGTCCTGGGTCAGCCAAACAACCCATGTTCCCAGCTGTCCTGGCCAACCAACCTTTGTGTGTGTGATTCAACACTAACACACAACTCCCAGCAACACCACCAATACCAACTGTCAAACACAAGATGGACAGAGTGTAATACAGATGTGTTAAGTTAGGTACCGGGTAGTTTGGCCATGACTGCTATGGGCCATGTAGTTGGTGGACTGGGCTGTTCATACTGTGATATTCATTCATCAGGGATGACATGTACTTCTTCACCACAGATCTTGCACTACTTACTACACAAGTAGTTATTTCACATTACAGTATATATATATATATATATTTCCCTTTGTAAATTTGAGGGATGAGATGTAAATATTACTGGAACCTGTTATTTTTAACTAGAGTGTAAAACTGAATTAGTGCAAAGTTGTACAGAAGATTAAGCAATAATTTTGAAACTTGAAGAAAAAAAATTCCTATATTTCAAGACTAGTGATACTCTTTGAAAAAATACATTCCATGTTTCTAGTGATTGTAAGAAAGAAGATAGAAATGTTGCTTTTATGAGAAGAAAGTTTATTGTGGTGGAGGGTGGAGGCTGATGGTGGGCTTCCACTTGACATGTCACACACTCCACACCAACAAAGGCAAGAGTAAGTGATATTTAGTATACTTTACCTTTAGCTTGTCTTGATATGTATATAGTAGTGCACATACTGTAATGTTACTGTAGAACTGATGTAGTGTGACTTGTAGAAGCTGGATTGACTTTAACATTTAACTTTACAGTGTTACCAGTGCATATTATCCCCTTTGCTGTCTGAGTGAAACTTATCAGGTTTTGTGTATTGAGAGTTTAATATTATTTTAGTTTGAAGACCAATTTCTTTTATTTTTCCATAAATTTAGTAATCTTGCTTTCACGCTGTTAATGCCGTTATAATAATGACTTCACTGTAGTATTTAAAGAAAGCGCATGACACTAGGGCTTATAACCGACCTTGTCCAACCCCCACCCCCCCAAGGTGAATCTTATAAAGAAGTTTTTCACTCAGAAATACTTACAGTAGTGTTATACAGTTAGTGTAAGTGTGGGATGGATTAAGAGCTGACAGATATGGTTTGTTACAGTAGTGTTATGCTGTTAGTGTAAGTGTGGGATGCGTTAAGAGCTGACAGATATGGTTTGTTACAGCGGTGTGGCAGCAGTGACGGTGGCAGCAGTGGGGGTGAGGAGGCGGTGCGGCGCTCGGCATTCTCCCTGGCCCGGGCACTCCAACAGCACCACTCCCCACCCTGTGATACCGATGACCTCGCATTCCTGGCCTCCTCCTCCTTCCACCCCCTCCCCGGTGTGTGCTCCGACGGCCTCACCTGCCCTTTCTGCGGCCGGAGAAGCAAGAGGCGCGACCACCTCCGCCTGCACATCCGAACGCACACCGGGGAGAAGCCCTACCGCTGCCCGTACTGTGACCGCCGCACCAACCAGAAAAACAACCTCAAGCTCCACATTAGGAACGTCCACCCTGGCCAGCCCTGCGACCTGTAAACCACCATTCTTGTATTGTATTTATTTTTCTCCATAATTTTTCTTGCTGCCACAAACTGAATAAAGACATCTATCTTCCTACCTTGTAAATATTTTGCCAGATATGTATGTAAATATAGTTCCTAGATTCTGCACTTGCATAAAGGTACCAGAGATGGTTCTTAAAATTTGTCATTTCTTAAGACTGACCTGCCAGGATGATCTTGTTTATAGTTTCAGACCAAATGTAGTGAGATCAAAATTGTACATAGCCAGTTAATAATTTTATGTTATTTTCATCAAGATTGCTGATTTAGTTTCATTACTATATGATTTTCTCTGATTTTGATTTGAAGGAGAATACTGTGGCATGTTTACCTTATTTCTAAAAAATATTAACATTGCCAAACTCTTTTAATGTAGTTATGATTTGTGTTGGATTATCTAGACAGCCAACTATTTGATTTCCACCTCATTATCATCAGGAATTAGACATCAATTTTAAAGTTATTTTCTTTCTGTCATCTTAAAATAAGAAAAAAGAATAAAGTAATTTAACAGAGATAGAAAATTAATGTGAATTTTATCCAACTTATTGCATTTTACAGATCTGTAGTTTTCAGATTAGAGAGTTTGGATCCTTTTATAAGGAACCATTGTATGTATATTATTGGTTCTGTAGTTGGTCATTATTTTGTATGTATGCATTTTGTACTGAAAAGATTACAGTTTCGTCACTTCCAGTTGAGGTCAGTCAGTCAGTCAGTCAGTAGTTTTCCAGATGTTCCAATAGTTTAAATTGATTGTACTGTATATAATGTAATTTTTAGATATAGATATTTTACCTGTTATGCTTCCATTATTATATTATGTGCAAATATTGGGTCTAATGCAAGTTATTAAAAGATTCCAACAGTATAAGTGCTATTTCAACAACATTCAACTTAAAGCATTAAGTTGTTACATTGGAGCACCTTAATTCCTCCAAATTATATCAGGAAACAGGACAAGATGAACAAAAATAATGATGTTCTGTTGCTTGGAATAATTTGGAGGAATCATTTGCTCCAGATTTACCAACACTGCACTTCCCCCTTAAGGTCTGAGGAACTGTTGATGTTAGTATACAGTATCAGGGAAGAGAGAGGTGTGTGTCAGTCCACGGTCACCAACACCATCATCATCATCATCTGTGACTCGGCAATACAACGAGATACGAGGGTATATATTTATTTACACAGATTTTACCAGTAGAGTGGGGGCTGAGGTAATGGGAAGTTGGGATGTCAGGGAAAAAACATTGCAAGATTTAACCAGTAGAGTGGGTAAAGTTTACGTTAAGTTGGAATGTCAAGGAGGAACATAGCAAGATTTAACTAGTAGAGTGGGTAAAGTTTATGTGAAGTTGGAATGTCAAGGAGGAACATAGCAAGATTTAACTAGTTGGCTGGGCAGAGTTAATGTAGAGGTGAAATTTCAAGGAGGAACATAGCAGTACTGGAAGGCAAGGTGAAAGACGGAAATAATATTACTGTATTATCCTATGAAAGAGAGGTAATTATGTAGTACATTATTATCCTATGAAATTTTGAATCAGGAGGAGATGAGGGCCTGCAATTGCAAGGAAAGCATCATGGTTTTATCACTGTCATACATGGTGATTTTAAGATAGTAAATTTAATACTCATAATGAAATAATTAGGGTGTCTACCAAAACACTAAAATAATTAAGTATAATTAAGAAGTGTGATTGGGAACTGGTGAGTGGAAACTGTAATTGGACTCGCGATTTGTTCTGATATGTGGATGCCAGGATGATGATGAAATATTACTGTATACACTTTATATAGAGAAGGGTACCAGCATTCAGAAATGTAGCAGGTTGTAACAGTTACTGGTACAACTTTAGAGTTATATATGTGGTATAAAACTAAAAGAAGGGTTAGACAGACATTTCCTTCATGCTTATTTTGCACTGTATAATACAATGTTTCATTACAAATTTTTTGGAGCTACTGTATAATGAATATTGAGAAGAATAATTTCTTTTGCTATTTTTTCTTCAGTGGCATAGCTTGTGAGTAGGCAGAATAGACACGAAAATTGTCTTCTCTATACTGTACCACCAGACATAGACGACTTGGACTCCAATTTAACAGTACACATGAGTGACCAGACACAAACTATAGGCTCTTCTTAGCTTCCCTGTATGTGTTTTGTAATTCACTGGCTGACATATAACTTTCTATTTACTCTGAACTGAATTTATGATGCAGAAGTGATCAAGGGTTTAGGTAGTATACATTATTTCCCTGGACAACCCGTGAGAGGTAGTGACAGATGATAACCAGTAAAGTGGCTCTGTTGATAATATATATAGCCACTGTTTTGTATTTACCAGTTATCATTATTGCTTGACCCTTAACATTTCTTGTATATAGAACTTAGCTAGAGTGGAATTGCAAGGGAAGTGGGCTGGTTTGTAATCAGACAGATGTACAGTTACAGTAGACAAAGCTTACACAACTTTCAGTCATAACCTCCATGTTAGTTTCTGGCTATTAAACAAAAATATTTTTTTTGGTATTGGCACAAAAGAAGCTTTATGTTGGGTCTCTAGGCACTCAATTCAGTGCAGTAGAAAGGTACTGTACTAACTCCACTTTTATATCTTTTATTGTCAAAGAGACAATCCCCTGACCGCCCAAGTTTGGACTGAAGCCTATCACAAGTTGAGAACAAAACTGTATAATTATGGTAAAGTACCTTAACCAAACATTGCTAGTTAGGACTGAGGCATGTGCAATAAATGTGCTCAGACTGTCATTGATTAAATTCCCCTTCATTAAGACTGCAATATACAGTCACCAACAAATGTTCTGACCCACTCACCAACCTACACAGTATAATAACATGAATGTCCACCTCCTACAATACTGTACATGGAGGACATTCTTATTATTGTAACTTATAGACTGGTGAGTGGGTTGGAACTTTGGTTGACACAACTGTAGTGGTGTTTCAACCTGTGGTCTTTTCATGTCTCTAGAAAACAGAATGTTGTCTCAGTAATGACCATCAAATACTGTATTACTTTTAATATCCTTCAAGCACTTTGTCAGAATTGTAGCCATAATCATACAGACTAATTCATGATGTTGTAAGTGTTTGGGTGGTGGGCTGATGGGTGTCTCTTCTCTGACAGATGTTCGGAGCCTCGACTGGCATGGGTGGCGCAGATACGGTCTCGGGCAGCAGGGCACGGGGGCATGACAACAGGGAAGTGGACACAGGTGTTCTGGGTATAACAGGCAGGGAGATGGGTATCATTGGGCATGGTATTAGTACAGATATGACAATGGGAAACAGAGAACTGGGTGTGGCAGGAAGAGACATGAGAGATTTAAGTTTAGGAACAAGAGAAGTTTGTCGAGAACTTAGCATGGGAAGCAGGGAGTTGGGAGTAAATAGAGAAATGAACAGTGAGATGATGATGGGGGGGACCAGGGAAATGGGAGGTGAAATGAATCAGGAGGTGAACTTGGAAGCCGGGGCAAGTGGTCAGGTTTACGGATGCCACTACTGCGGGCGCTCCTTTGTACGCAAGTGGGTCCTCACCCGACACCTGCGGATTCACACCGGAGAAAAGCCCTATCAGTGCTCCTTCTGTCCTTTCCGTAGTGCCCAAAGATACAACATCATCGTACACATGGATAAGAGGCACACACCATTGCTGAAACCATCACAGGGTGGGGACAACTCACAACCCTGAAAATGGTTAGTGTTCTGTTATACAGTTAGTGATTTTATGTTATTAGCCAATTTTTATTTCTCAAGAACCAATGGGTAATGATGTCTGATAAATGCCAAAACAACAGGAAAATGGATACAACACTTCTTTTACTCAATAAAGCTTTTTGTCGGTAATTATGAAAACTTTTACTTCTCTGTATTGTGGGTGGGCATCAGTTGGAAGGGACTGAGGCAGTTTATAGGAAAGGAAGTGCTCGTGTAAATGCAGTTTTATGTTCAGTAAAAAGTGACTGAGTTAAGTTGATTGTAACTGAGGTGTGGGGAATAACACTGGTTTTAGGTGGTATTTGTAGATTGTGAGAGTGAGTGTCTGTTGGTGCTGTGTATGAAATGTGTGAGATGATGTGTGTAGAGAGTATTGTGAGAGAGAATAGCCTAGGCGTCGGTGCAGGGTATGAAATGTGTGTAGAGAGTATTGTGAGCGAGAGAGAGTGTGTGTATAGTTGTTGTTGAAGTTCCTCAAGCTGTCTGGCCGAGCAGCCCCGAGCTCCTGAGGAAGGCCATGGCCTGAACCGGGCTTTCCCACAGTGCCCTCAGAGAGTGTATGTTGTGTTGTTGGCGAGTGTGGTTGTGTGCGTTGCAGTCTTCAATAATGTGTTTAATAGAATGGGGTGCTGTGTTGCATCCCGGACAGGCATCCGCAATGGCTCCATCCAGCCTCTTCTGATATGTCAGAAGGGCCGGGTGGTGGCCACACCGCAGCCTGGCCAGGTGGACTCTGTCCTCACAGGGAAGGGAGGATTCGGATGGGTGGATGTCAGGAGGTCGTGCATGCAGCTGAGTGTTGTTTTTGAGTGTTTGGATGGATTGATGAGTGATTTGAGTTTGGATGTGTTTCTGGAGATTGGTTTGGGGTGGGCAGGGTGTAAGAGATGATAGTATTTGTGTATGGTATCGTGTACTGGGTGTTGTTTTGATGTTCCTTGGCATGTGTGGGTGTTGTGCCATGTAGTGTAGTGGGTGGTGTGGGTTTGTGGAGGCTGCAGCAAGTGTTTGTGTGCCTCTCATGTCAAGATGATCCTTGATTTTGAGGACTTTGGTTTCATAGTGTAGGTGGTCTGTAGGTGTGGTAGCTGTGCAGCCTGTGATTGTCTTTAGGGCTCTGTTCTGTATGGTTTGAAGGGTGTTGTGATGAGTCTCAGCGAAGTTTGAAGCCCAGGCAGGGCTTGCATAATCCATCACTGATCGAATATATTGTTTGTATACTGTGGTTATGGTTTAGGTGCTGCGTATGGAATGTGTGAGATGATACGTGTTGAGAGTATTGTACAGGTTGAGAGAGGAGAGGTTTGATGTCCTCTCAGCCAGACAGAACATTAGCATTCCCTTGATGTGAGTTGAGTCGACATTGACCTAGCTCCTACTCCTCCTCCTCCTCCAACAACAACACAACTGTATTTATATATTAATGTTTGTCAGTCGTATGTACGTACTCCATCCACACACTCTGCCACTCCATCCCCACACACTGCCACTACATCCACACACACTACCACTACTCCATCCACACACACTGCCACTTCATCCACACACTCTGCCACTCCATCCACTCACTCTGCCACTTACATCCACACACACTACCACTACTCCATCCACACACACTACCACTACTCCATCCACACACACTGCCACTTCATCCACACACATTGCCACTACATCCACACACATTGGCATTACATACACACACACTGCCACTCCATTTCCCCACTTCTGTATTACCACGAATATCATCCACTCTGCCACTCTATCTATCCACGCTCTCTGCCACTCTTTTATTCACTGCTGTATTTCCACAAAGACCCACCCACATCACTATACCCACACCCACACACCCATACCCATACCACCAATACCCAGTTCAGGAGGAAGAGAAGAAATAGGAGGAAGAGAAGAAGGAGGAAGAGAAGAAGGAAGAAGAAGGAGGAGGAAGGAAGGAGGAAGAGAAGAAGAAGGAGGAAGAGAAGAAGGAAGAGGAAGAGAAGAAGGAGGAGGAAGAGAAGGAGGAAGAGGAAGAGAAGGAGGAAGAGAAGAAGGAGGAGGAAGAGAAGAAGGAGGAGGAAGAGGAAGAGGAGTAGGGGTACCTCTTCTTATCTCACTCAGTTATGCATCAGGAACTTAAATGTACGAAGGGGAAAAGAGTGAGTTAGCGAGTGAGGACGCCTGTGGGAAAATTACCAAAGTTTTTAATGGAATAATAGCCTATGTTTATAAAGAGGTCGAAAACACTTCTTTAAAAACTCCAGTTATGTGGGAACTCTGCAACATTAAATTAAAAAGGGGTTATAATATAGTTTTGGTAAATTTTAGAGTCGTGCCTTTATTCCTATAAAGTATATGTCAGGAAACAGCAGGACCAGATGAACTAAAATTAAAATGGTGATGGCCTGTTGCTTGGAATAGTTAGGAGGAATCAGTAAGTTGCTCCAGATTTAACAACACTGCACACTCCCCTTCAGAAGACCGTGGTGACTATTATGTAACTGTACCACATATTATAATACTAGGAAAACAAAGATACCACTGCAATATTGAAACTATGATATTATATGATGAAAATTATTACCATCATTACTACTATTACTACTATCACCACCACCACCACCATCACCACCACCACCATCATCACCATCATCACTACTACTATTACTATTACTGCTACGACCATCACCACCACTACTACTACTACCACCATCATCACCACCACCACTACAACCACCACCACCACCACCACAACCACCACTACTACAACCACTACCACCACTACTACAACCACAACCACTACCACCACCACCACTACTACAACCACAACCACTACCACCACCACTACTACTACTACTACTATTCCTCTCCTTTATTCCTCCCCATCGTCATCATCATCATCACCATTATTATAGTTTATCATGTTTCTTCTCTCTTCCCCCTTTTCCTCGTGTTCATCTCTTCCTTTCATTATTCTTTCCTGTGTCTCTCTTCCCTTTCCGCTCGCTTCCTCTCCCCTGTTTTTATTTTATTTTCCGCCATCAGTCATCCCCTCCTCTCTCTCTCTCTCTCTCTCTCTCTCTCTCTCTCTCTCTCTCTCTCTCTCTCTCTCTCTCTCTCTCTCAATGTTTATCTATTTATTTATATGTTTGTCTGTCTGTCTATATTCATCTTATTCTCTCTCTCTCTCTCTCTCTCTCTCTCTCTCTCTCTCTATTTTATTAAGTCTCTTCTATTGCGTGTTAAGCTCTTTATCTCTCTCTCTCTCTCTCTCTCTCTCTCTCTCTCTCTCTCTCTCTCTCTCTCTCTCTCTCACGTTATTTTATTTCTTTTAGTTTTCTCCTTCATCACTTTCTTAAATCATCTTAATCTCTCTCTCTCTCTCTCTCTCTCTCTCTCTCTCTCTCTCTCTCTCTCTCAATCAATTAATCTATCTATCTATCTATCTATGTTATTATCTGTCTATTTATCTATCTATCTTTCCATCTATTTCTAACTCATCTTCATTATTATTTTCTTTTTCTACTTCACCTGTTTCTTAATTCCATTCCTTGCTTCCTTCTTTCCTTCCTTCCTTCCTTCATTCCCTCTTTCCTTCCCTTTTTCCTTCCTTCATTCCCTCATCTTTCATTCCCTCTTTCCTTCCTTCCTTCCTTCCTTCCTTCCTTCATTCCCTCATCCTTCCTTCATTCCCTCATTCCCTCATCCTCCCTTCCCTCATTCTTTCCTTCCTTCATTCCCTCATCCTTCCTTCCTTCCTTCCTTCCTTCCTTCCTTCTTTCCTTCCTTCCTTCCTCTTCCATCATCAGAATTCATTACATTGAAACAACTG
>JAWQEG010002970.1:15000-132500 GCA_033782935.1 Petrolisthes cinctipes | reverse complement strand
ACACACACACAGAGAGAGAGAGAGAGAGAGAGAGAGAGAGAGAGAGAGAGAGAGAGTGGGGAGAGGTAGAGAAGCATACATACACACATACACAGAGAGAGAGAGAGAGAGAGAGAGAGAGAGAGAGAGAGAGAGAGTGGGGAGAGGGGAGACACACACACACACACACAGAGAGAGAGAGAGAGAGAGAGAGAGAGAGAGAGAGAGAGAGAGAGAGAGAGAGAGAGAGAGGAGAGAGAGAGATGACTGACTCTCCCCAATACAACTCATCTGTCAAGCCTAGCCACGCGAATGTTGAATACAATTTGACCGAAATAATTGGGTTAGTTTTCAAGTTTTTATTAAACTGTCTGATGCCCGAATTTTCGAGTGTGTGTGTGTGTGTGTGTGTGTGTGTGTGTGATGATAATGAAGGCATGTGTGTGTGTGTGTGTGTGTGTTGTTACGAATTCTTCGATCACCACTTGTGTGTAACTACCGGTTTCGCCATCTCCTGTGGTTCTGCACAACAATGGGATAAGGAACTGCCCCAACCATATCTGCTTCGGGACCACCACAATGTTTCGGGAACATTGTTTTTAAGGGATTCTTTGAAGCTTCTGGGGTATAAATACGCCAGAAAGAGTGTGCCCCAGGTGATGAGACTTTGAGACTGGGTCGTGGAGAGAGAGGTTGTATGTTTTTATGCTCTCTCCTCTAGCTGCCAGGGCCTGCCGCACCGGCAGTAGTTTCTTTTTTTTCACCCTTCTGGTGACGACTAGGATTAGCTAGTATTCATTCCCTCCATAGCTGGTAGAAGATATAGTAGGTGTCTATATCTTTATATTGAGATCAACTTTGCCTCCTGCCTATGGTGGACTCCCCCACTGATAGCTCTGGGTGTGGTTTAACACAGTCGGACCACCTTAGTGTGGGTTGAGAGGTTGATCTCAAACATTAGTTAATTAGGACTGGTATTATCCTTTTCTGGTGTTTTCTTTTCCTCTTCCCACTTCCCCCCATCCTTGGGGGAAGTGGTTACTATGTTGCCTTCCCTCCCAACCCCTCCTCCATATAGCGGAGGAGGCGGCCATGACCGACCACCACCACGAACCGACGGACGATACGAGACTCGAACACCCCTTGACATAGACGTTAAAAATGCTTCGTTTGTCATGTTTCATGCCACTGGTTTGGCCCCACTAGCCGGCCTCAATCCTTTCATTGTTCAAAAGGTTATTGATGGCTGGGCTGGTGGGGTTGAATCAGTAAAAAAACTTGCATCTGGAGACCTCTTAGTAAAAACTTTCAATCCCAAACAAGTAGCCACTTTGCTGAAACTTCGTCAGATCCACAATTATGAAGTTGAAGCCAAGATTCCTCAAGCCATGAATTCCTGCAGGGGAGTAATCACCTGTAGGGATTTAATGATGATGGAAGAAACAGAAATAATTGAGGAAATGAGGAATCAAGATATAATTGACGCTAGATTTATTACACGATTAGAGGATGGTATAAGGAAGAAGACTGCAACACTCATTTTGACTTTTGGCAAAGTTTCACTTCCTGAAACTGTCAAAATTGGTTATGAAATTGTTAAAGTAAGACCCTTTATCCCCAACCCTCTTAGATGCTTGAACTGTCAGATTTATGGACACGGAAATCGTACTTGTAAGGCTTCTTCTCCAGTGTGTGGCAGGTGCGCGACGCCTGGCCATGCTGAGGAAAAGTGCACATCAGTGGAGCTCTCCTGCTTTCATTGTAAGGGTACTCACTCCACTTCCTCGAGGGATTGTCCCAAGTGGAAGGTGGAGAAAGGGGGTCTGCTCAGTGAAGGCAGTGCGAGGTATCTCCTATCATGATGCGAGGAAGGCGGTGATGGGATCGCAAGCGACCCCATCACCCAATGTCTCGTATGCATCGGCGGTGATATATCGACCCGTGATGTGTACTATTAGTACTCAGACTGAGTCAGAGCAGAGCGAACAGGCTGAACAATCTACTTCTGCACCTACTATTATTACCCCCTCTAAGACTATTACCAAATCTACTAACTCCTATTCTCAGGCTGCAGCTGCTTTGCAGTCAGAGAAACAAAAGAAGAAGTCAGACAAGTATGACAAAATTAACTACACCACCCTAAAACCAAACAAGTCACTCCCTTGCACACACCCTACTCCCACTTCATCGGGGGGGAGAAGGGATAGCTCTTCCTCGGTGGAGTCTGGGAGACTCACCATTGATGAGGAAGCAATGGATGTCTCCGGACGCAAGAACCGGGAAAGGTCCCCCGGTAGCTACTCGCCACGTGGCGGGCGGCACAAGAAGACTAAGCGCTCAGGCCGACCCCGTAACTCTTAAATCGCCATGTTCACTGTACTACAGTGGAATTGTAGAAGTCTTGGGAATAAATTGAACAACATATCAATATTATTACACACACACAGGCCAGACGTCGTCTGTTTACAGGAGACAGGGTTGGAGAATCACTCTGACCCAACACAATTTAAACATTACAACGCATACAGGAGAAACGATGGACACGGAGTAGCAATATACACACACAAATCATATCCACAAACACAAATAACATTAAAAACTACTCTGGAAGCCGTTGCTTGCAGAGTGAAAATAAAATTGACAGTGATTTATTTCATAATTTATTTGGTCAACTAACTGGTAAAAAATTAATACTGGGCGACTTTAATGCCCATCACTGTCAGTGGGGAAGCTTAAGAACTGATGCTCGCGGAGGGCAGATGGCAGACATTATATTACAATCCAACCTCTGCCTCCTGAACGATGGCCAAGCCGCCAGGGTTGACGATCGTTCTGGCAACTTTTCGTCTATCGATTTGTCTCTGGCCTCCCCGGATATACACCAGGATTTTTCTTGGCATCCTGAGTCCGACTCCCTTGGTAGTGACCACTTTCCCATCTGTCTCATTATTCAAGTCATACAGTTTCGGCCCCTTTGGTTCCAAAATTCAATTTTAAGAGAGCAGATTGGGGGTCTTTCGGGAGGATCGTCGACCTAGATATATCTGGGGAGACCATAGATGAAAAGATGCGAAATTTAACACAAAACATCTTACACGCAGCCGAGGTTGCTATTCCCAAAACCTCTATAATTCGAAATAAGCGTGAAGCACATTGGTGGTCAACGGATTGCCGAGAGGCATTAAGGAAACGTAATAGGAGATACAGGATTTTTGACAAACAGCCCACTCAGAACAACCTTATAGCTTACAAACGGGCGAGGGCTGAGGCAAGGAGAGTAATTAATAGAGCTAAAAGGGACTCTTGGCGGTCGTTTGTGTCCACGGTGAATCGTTTTACACCACTAACTAAAGTCTGGTCCACTATAAAGATATTAAATAACAAACGCCCGTATACCCCCATCACCACTCTTCAAGTGGATAACAACATCTACGACGATCCCGTGGACGTAGCAAACGTACTTGCCAGGAGTTTCTCAAAAGTAAGTAGTTCAGCCAATTACGACCAACGTTTTCTCCATCACAAACGCATGGCTGAACTACAAGAGATAGACTTTGCCACAGAAGACGTAGACTACCCATACAACCGGGAGTTTACGATAGACGAACTTCTCCTTGCCCTAAGATCCTGTAAAGACACCAGTCCTGGACCTGACACCATCACGTACTGTATGATCCGGCATCTTGGCCAGGATAACCTGGTCAAGTTGCTAGCAGTGTTTAACGAGATTTGGGTGTCTAACACCTTCCCAAACTCATGGCACTTTGCGTGGATCATACCGATACCTAAACAGTCTGGTCGTCTTGTGAATCCCAGTTCATTTCGACCTATTGCGTTGACTTCTTGCCTCTGTAAAGTCATGGAAAGAATGATAAATAATAGGCTACTTTTTGTTTTAGAAGCGAAGGGTTTATTGAGTGATCGACAATGTGGCTTCCGGAAACACCGGAGCACAGTTGATCACTTGATGAACCTGGAGCATTGCATTTCAAAGGCTTTTGCCAATAAAGAATTCATGGTAGGGGTGTTCTTGGACATCCATAAAGCCTATGACATGACATGGCGACACGGTATTCTGATGAAGCTTCACGGTTATGGTTTAAGAGGTAATTTGCCCATTTTCATTAACAACTTTTTGCGTGACAGAACCTTTTCTGTCACCCTTCCCTGTAACGTAACATCGGACATTTTTGTCCAAGAGAACGGGGTGCCACAGGGAAGCGTGCTTAGTCCTACACTTTTTAACATCATGATCAATGATATTCTGTCATCAGCTCTAGTTCCCAGGAATCTTAAATACTCGTTGTATGCTGATGATTGTGCAATGTGGCACTCGTCACGTAATGCACAGTTTTCAGTAGGACGGATTCAAGCAGCGCTTGAATCTGTCCACCAATGGGCCTTACAGTGGGGCTTTAAGTTTTCCGTTCCTAAGTGTACCGGAGTAATTTTCAGTAAACGTAGAGTACCTCAATTTAACGTAACGTTAGATGGCCAACCGGTACCATTTCATAATTCTGTTAAATTTTTAGGAATTCATTTTGACCAGAGATTAAATTTTACACATCATGTTAATAATTTGCTTGTTCGTTGTGAAAAACCTTTAAATGTCCTTAAGTACCTATCAGGTACCACATGGGGAGCCGACAGAAAATCTTTATTAATGGTGTATAAGACCCTTATTCGTACAAAGCTAGACTATGGCTCACAGGTGTATGGATCGGCATCAGATACAACACTAGGAAGATTGGATGCGTACCAGAATAAATGTTTACGTGTGTGTTTGGGAGCTCTGAAGTGTACACGTGTAGCTAGGATGGAGGTGGAGGCGAACATTCCTCCTCTCCGACTTCGACGGGATCAACTCGCCATCAACACCGCCATGTCCACCATTAGGAAGTCGGAGATCGGAAACGTAGCCAGTGCCTCCCTCCAACAACATCACCACCTTCACCACGGAAGACGGAGGCCACTGGCTGTCCGCCTCCACCAGCTAGAACAACAACTGCAAATAGACCTCGGGGACTGCGACAAGTTCATCACCACCAAGATACCACCGTGGGAGACACCCAACTTCGGCGTCAACACATCGTGGTTACCATCATCAAAAGAAAAGGCGCCGGAGTTGGAGATACACCACCTGTTTGGTGGTATAGTCCGCAGTCACCTGGGGTCTCATCACGTGTACACTGACGGCTCCAAGTCAGATGAAAGTGTGGGTGCGAGTGTATGGTCGAGTGAATGTGAAATTAGGTACAGATTGCCGATACATACATCTGTGTTTACAGCAGAACTTTTTGCAATTGACAAAGCCATAGACTATGCACTAAATTCTCGTTATAATTCAATAGTCATTTTTTCAGACTCCAAGTCAGCCCTTCAGGCAATTAATTCATGTCAAACTATTTCTAATGAAATCCAGGGTCGCATCATTAATAAGTTGCACTTATGCAACAAGTCCTTCACTCTGATCTGGGTGCCCGGGCATTGTCGTATTTATGGCAATGAACGGGCAGACTTACTTGCAAAATCGGCTGTAGAGCTCGAGGTTACTTGGGACGTCCCTCGTGATTTACAGTCGTGTCTATCCCTCAGAAAGAAATCAATTAATCTTCTGTGGCAAGGTCAGTGGACCGGACTTAACATCAACACCATCAAGCCTCAACTGGGTAATTGGGCCACTGCCAACCGGCCCAACCGTTTGGAAGAACGAATCCTGTCAAGATTGCGAACCAACAGCACCAGAATAACTCATCTAGAACCATATATAGACAAACGTTTTCCACCGCATTGTAACACCTGCAATGCGGTGTTATCTATCAGTCATATCATCCTGCATTGTCGGCGATTTGTGGGGGAACGTGCTTCCCTCATAAGTTACTGCGATGCAGTAAAAGTCCCCTTCACACTCTCAGCTCTCTTAGGTGATGGGGATGGTGGTGTGACTGATAAATTGATGACTTTCTTGAGGGAGACCGAACTGATCAGAGTGATGTGACTTTTTATTACTATTGTTGTTACCATTTTGTATGTCTATTTTTCAATTATGAATGTTATAAATTATGTTTTGTATATATTGTATATTATGATGTATTAGCTAGGTTTAGCGATTGTCTAAAATTGGTTTAGCGATTTGTCTGTCTAGGTTTAGCGATTGGCTGGAATAGGTATTAGTCTAGTTAGCTATTGGTTGAGTAGGTACATAGATTAGTTTATTAGCTAGGATGTACATTTTTGTATATAGTTACAAAAAGAAAAGAAAGACAATTAGTATATAAGTATAATTTTAAGTTTAAATGTACTAGAAATAGTTATAATAATAATAATAATAATAATAATAGTAATAATAATAATAATAATAATACTAAAAATAAAAATAAATGCATAAAATAATATGCAAGAAGTTCAATTTAAAATAATAATAAATAAATAAAATAACAAGTAAATTTCAAAAAATAAAATAAAATAAAAATAAATAAAATAAAATAAAATAAAGGCCTTAATGACCAACACCAAGGTCGATAGGCCAGGAAAAAAAAAAAAAAAAAAAAAAAAAAAAAAAAAAGTGCCCCAGTGCACTCTCTGCTTGACCTTGTAGCGGCAGCTACTCTAGTCTTATGAGTTACCTCTCTTAAGCGTGTCTATAATCCTTAAGTGTGTCTATAATCCTTAAAGTGGTAGGCAGTCTATTATAGTACTCTTTACTTGGAGGGTTAAGAGAGGTTTGGAGGAAGACAAGTGGTGAGGTTTTAATCTGGTTTATTCATTTTTTTTTTTTTTTTTTTTTTTTTTTTTTTGCCTATCACCCATAGTTGTGGGCATTAAGGCAGTGTTTTATTTTTTCTTTCTCTTTTTACTTTTTCCTTTCTTTTCCACTTGACTGCTACCCGAGACAATTGGTTTCGACTTGGCAAAGCTGGCTTGTGATGTCATCCTGCTGCTGGTCCAGACTTCCCTGATCTGGAAGATGTCGGGGTCTTGGCAACTGGGGATGTGCTGATGGAAGAGGTCGAGGCGACGAGAGCCAGACATCCACCAGTCCACGGTGACTGTGGGTGGTGGGTTGGTTGGTGGGCTGTCCCTCCTCCTCCTCTTCTTCCTCTTCTTGACAGTCTGCCATTCCCCTTCATCTTCCAGGTCCATATTGTCAGTTGTGTCCTCTCTCGTGGTAGTGGTGGAGGAGGCAGAGCAGGAACTGGTGTCAGGGACCTGAGTATCCTCCTCCGTCGCAGAGTCCAGTTCTGAAGTCTCAGGTGGTGGTGGTGGTGGTGGTGGTGGTGGTGGTGATGGTGGTGGTGCCTTCACGCTATTCGCCCGGTTGAGTGGGCGAGGCAACATCAACTGGCGACGGGGGTGGGCCGAAACGGGTGGTGGTGGTGGTGCATCCGTTATGCTCCTTCACCGTCTTGCAGGCTTGTTGCCTCGTTTCTTGGTGGTGGTTGTAGTAGTAGTGGGTGGTTGCAAATCAGGAGAAATGGCTATTGGTGGTAAGCCATTTCTCCTGAAGATGTCCAGGAGGAGGTCAGAGAGATGACCTAGCCCTTCTGCAGCTAAGGCAACAGCAGTCTTGGTGCAGACGGTGATGATGTCTGCCTGCTGCTGCCGTCGCTGCGGTGGTTGGGCGTCAGCCGTCCTCCTCCCACGGGCATGGAGTGAGCCTCGGACCTGCCCACCATCAGGTCCAGCTACGTTGGTAGCCTCCAAGCCCTTCCTCCCTTCTTCCACAGAGAAGGACACCTCCTCTCTGTCCCCCAGTGATGGTGGTGAGGTGGTGGCAGCAGAGAGGAGGATGCCCCTCCTGTGGACGAAATAATCTTTCGAGTTTGAGTTTATAAAGCCATAGCCCTTCAAATGGTTAAACCACTTCACCCTGCCGACAAGACGGTCGGCAGGGGAAGTGGTGTGGTTGGCAGTAGGTGCTGTCTGGGCCATGGCTGGATGTAGACTCGGTTTATTCAGTGAGACATGCGGACATATAAAGGTATTACAATATCATATGGGTAACAATAATAACCAATCAGAGAGCAGCGAGACATGGTACGATGGGTCTCTTGATTCTGTAGCGTGGCAAGGTGGTGCGTGATCAAGAGCACCCTATTTTGGCCAATCAGGAAGCAGCAAGCCGTGGCGTGATAGGTCTCTTGATTCTGTAGTGTGGCAAGGTGGTGCGTGATCAAGAGCACCCTATTTTGGCCAATCAGCAATGAGGGCTGATGTTTGTGGCGGATACGTGATTCTAGCTGTCACAATACTCCCCCCTTAGCGAGAATGTCCTGATGTGTGAGAGAGGGGACGACCTGCTCTGGAGAGATAGGCTGGCTTGAGTCTGTTGATGGAGATCCAGTCGTTGGAGCCTTTTATTCGTAGCAAGAATACCTTCTTTCTTCTTTCGATGACTTCGTAGGGGCCGGAGTAAGGTGGCGTGAGGGGTGGTGTTTGGGCGTCGGTGCGAAGAAAGACATGTTTTGTTGAATGAAGGTCTCGGGGGATGTAACAGTGGTCTGGTGGTTTGTAAGTTTGCTTGCAGGGTGCCAACTTTCCGACGATGTTTCGAAGACGGCTGATGTTGTTGTTTGATGGTGCGTCAGGGAAGAATTCACCTGGGACGACGAGGGGTTCACCAAAGACCATTTCTGCTGGAGAGGCGTCGAGTCCTTCTTTTGGAGTGGTTCGTAGGCCGAGGAGTACCCAGGGTAGTTGCGACGACCATGTGGAGTTGTTGCATCGTGACATCAGGGCAGCTTTCAAAGTTCTATGAAGTCGTTCCACCATGCCGTTTGCTTCTGGATTGTAGGCTGTAGTGTGATGGACTGTGGTGCCCATTAGCTGTCCCAAGGAGGTCCATAAATGCGATGTGAAGGTTGTGCCACGGTCGGAGGTGATGTGTTCAGGAATGCCGAATCTGGAGATCCAACCTGACAACAGGGAGGAGGCGCATGAAGTAGATGTTGCGTTGGCCATGGGGATGGCTTCTGGCCATCTGGTGGAGCGATCGATAATGGTGAACAGGTAACGATGTCCGTCGGAAGGGGTCCCACAACATCCACGTGAATATGAGCAAAACGCCTTTGTGGTTGGTGGAAGGCTCCTGGGCCGGTTTCTGTGTGACGATGAACTTTGGATTTTTGGCAGGGCACGCAGGATCGCACCCAGTTTCCTGCGTCGCGGGAGATCTTGTGCCAGATGAACTTCTGTGTAAGTAGTTGTGTGGTTGCTCTACGTGAGGGATGTGAGAGGCCGTGGATCAAGTTGAAAACGTGGCGACGCAGGGATGAAGGTATCCAAGGGCGTGGACGTCCGGTGCTCACGTCGCAGAGGATGGAGATGTTAGAATCTCCCAGGGGGACATCCTTCCATTGTAAAGCCGTGATTGCTGTCCTCACTGCTGTAGTTTCAGGGTCCTGTTGTTGTTCCTTGGCGAGTTGGTTGTAGTCAAGTCCTAGCTAAACTGCGTTGATCTCGATTCTGGAGAGTGCGTCAGCTACAGGATTTTTCTTGCCGGGCAGATGGGTGAGGGTACAGTTGAATTCGGTGATTGCGGAGAGGTGTCAGCGTTGTCGAGGGGACCAAGCGTCTTTTTGTCTTGTAAGGGCGTGGACCAAAAACATGTGATCTGTCTGCACGGTGAACGTTGCGCCTTCCAAAAAGTGGCTGAAGTGGTGGATGGCTTGGTGGACGGCAAGGAGTTCTCTGTCGAAGGTGGAGTAGTTCTTTTCAGCTTTAACGAGCTTGCGACTGAAAAAACTCAGGGGATGAGGCTGTCCGTGTACCACTTGCTCCAAAACAGCTCCGATGGCGATGTTGCTGGCATCCGTGGTGACGATGAGAGGGTTCTTGGGGTTGGGAAAAACCAAGAGAGTTGATGAGGCAAGGGCATCTTTTGCTTTTTGGAAGGCATCTTCTTGAAGAGGGCCCCACGTTAGATCCTTGGGTTTGCCTGCTAGTACCGAGTATAGTGGTGCCATGGTGGATGCAATCTTGGGCAGGAACCGATGATAGTAGTTGACCATTCCGACAAATTCTTGGAGGGCCTTGACTGTAGAGGGAGTAGGGTAGCGTTGGATGGAGGCCACTTTGTCTTGAAGAGGTGCAACTCCGGCGGGCGAGAGGTGGTGTCCCAGAAAATCCACTTCTCTGGCGCCGAATACGCACTTGTCGTATCGCACCACCAGGCCGTTTTTCTGCAGGAGCTCCAAAACTTGAGCTAGGTGCTGTACGTGTTCTTCCTTTGATGCAGAGAAGATGAGGATGTCGTCGATGTAACAGGCACAGAAGGGAAGATCGCCGAGGATACCATCCATCATTCTCTGAAAAGTGGCTCCGGAGTTTCGTAGTCCAAAACAACTGTAGTTGAAGGTGAAGGTGCCAAATGGTGTGGTGATAGCAGTCTTGGAGATGTCATCTGGGTGCATAGGGACCTGGTAGTAGCCTTTGAGGAGGTCCAGCTTGGAGAAGATTCTGGCACCATGGAGGAAGGAGGTAATATCCGCAATGTTGGGTAGTGGGTAGTGGTCGGGTTTCGTTCTAGTGTTGAGGCGCCTGTAGCCACCACATGGTCGCAGGGTGCCATCCTTCTTGGTTACAATGTGCAGAGGTGATGCCCAGGGACTTGACGCCTTTTGGCAGATGCCTAAACGCTCCAGTTCTGCAAAGGTCTGCTTTGCTACCACCAATTTATCTGGAGCCAGTCGCCGAAACTTGGGCAAGATGTCTTGATACAATGGTAGATACCGTGCTTTGCTGGCTGCTGAGGATGTTGACGGAGTTCCGGCTTGAAGACGTCAGGGTAGGTGTTGCGCAGGTGAGAAAAACTGTTTGCTGCATTGTCCACTTGTAGAGCCAGGTTGATGGGCGCAGCGGTGATAGGAGTGGCCGTTAAGGAGGCTGCATCCATCAAACGACACCCAGCAACATCGACGAGGAGTTGATAGATGGCTAAGAAGTCAGCTCCAAGTAGAGGGAGGGTGACGACTGCCACTATGAAGTTCCAGCTGTAAGTACGACCAGCGATGTTGATCTTCAGGTGTTGTTGACCGTATACAGGAATGGTAGTGCCGTTAGCTGCTGCCAGACGGATGTTGGTTGCTGGTTGATACGGGCCCTTGCATCGAGCTACTGGCAGGAGGGAACGAGCAGCTCCAGTGTCCACAAGGAACCGAGTGCCTGATGTAGGGTCCTGCAGGAAGAAAGCGTTGACTCCAGTGGGGGCCGCCGCAATGTGCGACGGCCGCCTTACTCGTTTTTTGACCACAGGCATCCTGCTTCACATTTTCTGGCTCAGGGACCAAATCTGGCATGGTAGAAACAAAACTGGTCTCTGAAGTTCCTTTTGTCCCCTGGTTGGTGTGGATGACTTGCATGGTACCGTTGTTTACTCACTTGGCGAGTGGTTGCTGGTGGACGGTGTGCTGCTGCGACTTCTGCGGCATCCTCTTGGGATGAGGGAAGAGGACCAGTAGGTACAGCAGTGATGTGACGGGCTGATGCTGCATGGGCGTCCACTAATTTGTCCGCTTGTAGTTGAAGGTCATCTTCGCCGATTTCCTCTGCATTGGGAATAGCTGCACGAATGGGTTCTGGTAGGGAAAGGAGCCATAGTGCTCGCAGTAAGTCAACTTGGCGTGGCTTCCCATTGGATGCTGAAGGAAGTCTTGCTAATGCCTTCATTTCCAGTAAGGCCTCAGAAGGTTTCTGGTAGCCAAGTGGTTGTTTCGACAGCTGGTGGAGTTGTGCAGTTCGCAGTGCTGGCGAAGGTGTAAACCGTTGCAGGAGATAGGCCTTTAGATCTTCATATTGTACTGCTGCATCGCCCTTTGTCTCCAGCCACTCTGCTATGTGAGGAAAGAGATCATCTGGAAGGGCTGCTAAGACGTGATCAGCTTTTGAGGAGGAGTGGTTTACCTTTTTAAGCCGGAATTGTACTTCAGCACGTCTGAACCAAGTTGGCGCCTCACTTGTGGAGAATGTGGATAGCTTGATTTGGGCGGCTGCGGCTGGGTAGTTGTCTGACTCGGTGGGCGAAGTCATTTTGTAGAGGCGTTTTGTGGTGCAGCTTAAGTTACACTCCGGGGTCACCAATGTAGCGGCAGCTACTCTAGTCTTATGAGTTACCTCTCTTAAGCGTGTCTATAATCCTTAAGTGTGTCTATAATCCTTAAAGTGGTAGGCAGTCTATTATAGTACTCTTTACTTGGAGGGTTAAGAGAGGTTTGGAGGAAGACTAGTGGTGAGGTTTTAATCTGGTTTATTCACTTGCTTGCTTGTTGGATTTCTTGGCTATCGACCAGAGGCATATAGCCAAAGATCATTAAGCCATTGGATCCATTTTATTATATCAATCTATATAAGGTCATAAAGTTTTGTCTCCCTCAGAAAACTCATTAATTTGTTTATAATATTCTTATCATCTGATAGAATATTTTCGATGGTGAAAGCAATATTTTTACGTTGGAAATATTGTTTAATTTTAGTTCTTTGGTTTTCATATTCATTACAAAAAATTAATAAATGAGTGATGGACATTACTGATGTGCATGCTGGGCACATGGGGGGGAAATTTCTATTAACATAGGGTTCTAGGTGTGTTAACCATGTGGCGTTAACCCTTAAACGGGCCAACACCACCTCGTCCCTGCGACTACGCCATGATGACGTAGCCCAGGGTTCAATAACTTTTCTGACTTTGTTTCTGATGTCTAATCTGGTCCACTGCCTTTGCCACAGGAGATGAATTCGAGACTTAATGAGGGAACCAAAACACCTGAGATCCGTACGGACTATGCTAAGGTCCAGATCAACAGTTGACCCGGCTAGTATATCAGCCTGTTCATTGCCATAGATACCATAATGTGAAGGTACTCATATTAGCTTGATTGATTTATTGGCACAAAACAGCTTACTAATGATATTACCCTGTATTTCGTTGTTAGTTGTATTTAAGGATTTGATAGCTTGAAGTGAACTTAATGAATCTGTAAAAATAACTATCCTATCGTGGGTCGTCGATAGGGCAAAATCCAAAGCTTTATTAATAGCAAAAAGTTCAGCAATAAAAATAGATGTATGAATCGGCAGTCTGAATCTTAACTGACATTCAGTCGACCATACACCTGCACCCACACATTCATCTGTCTTGGAACCGTCGGTATACAGATGGAAATATGAAAGATGTTGAACAATTATCTCACGAAACCTCTGGTGTACCTCCACCTCCGGCACCCGGGATTTAACCCCTGGCAGCCAGGAATCCACAATAGTGAAGGGGGGTGTTACCCAGGGTGCAATATTTACTAAAACCAGGGAATCGATTGTTGATAATTCTATACCGACACACTCTACGAGGTCGTGGAGTCTTGCTCTGAGGGACCTCACGCCAGTGCCCTCCGGGGCCGTGCGACGCCCAGGCGGATAACTCGGCCCTTCCGGGGGCCTATCGCCATGGCCCCCCGGCTGCAAATGCCTCACCAAGGCATTACCGGGAGGTTGACTCGGCTCCCCAGGTACCTGAACTTGGTGCCTGGTCCCCATTGGCCTCACGCCAGTGCCCCCTCGGGCGCAGGGGTTCCCGGACGGACGACTCGATCCCTCTGCCAGGGGCCTAGCGCCATGGCCCCCCGGGTGCTGTTGCCGTAGCAAGGCATTCCCGGGAAGATGACTCGGCACCCTGGATTTCTTAGCACAGTATACTAACAGTTGTTGATCTTGTCTCAATCGGAGGGGAGGCACTTGTGACTCCACCTCTAGACGCTCGATTCGAGTGCAACGTAGGGCTCCAAGACACACACGCAAAGACGCATTCTGCACAACATCCAAACCTTTCAACACAGACTCAGATGCCGAACCATACACTATTGACCCATAATCTACTCTAGATCTAATCAGGGATTTATATAGCATTAGCAATGACTTCCTATCTGCTCCCCATTGAGTACCAGAAATGCACTTCAGCAAATTGAGTGCTTTTAAACATTTAATTTTTAATTGACTGACATGGACTCGCCATGTCAATCGACTGTCAAAATGCAGTCCAAGAAATTTAGTAGAATTTTGAATAGGTAGGGGGTTGACACCCATAGTCAGCCTGACGTCTGGCTTCTTCCTATGAGTAAAAATAACCCATACACTCTTTCTTACTGAAAACTTAAAACCCCACTGGAGGCCCCAATTGTGAATCAAATCCAGTGCCAATTGGATACGCATTGCCGAAAACTCTGCATTACAGCTGGAGTGCCATATCGCACAGTCGTCGGCGTACAGTGAGTATTTAAGATTTCGAGGAGGAGCTGGTAGAATGTCATTGATCATACATAGAAATAAGGTCGGAGACAGAACACTCCCCTGGGGCACCCCATTTGCCTGGACAAATATGTCCGAGAAAGTGACTGTGTCCGAGAAAGTGACTGTGTCCGAAAAAAGCTTGACAGAGAAAGTTCTGTCAGAAATGAAGTTCTTAACAAAAAAGGGCAGGTTACCGCGTAATCCCATCGCATATAGTTTCCTGAGGAGGCCATGTCGCCAAGTCATGTCGTAGGCTTTTTCAATGTCTAAAAATACTGCAATCAAAAATTGGTTTCTGGCAAATGCCTCTTAAATTTGAACTTCCAGGTTTACTAGCTGATCGAACGTCTGGCGACCTTTACGGAAGCCACACTGCTCGTCAACCAGCAAATTCCTGGAATTTAAAAAATGCAATAGCCTACGATTAACAATTCGTTCCATGACCTTGCATAAGCAACTTGTGAGCGCAATAGGGCGATACAATGAAGTCGATCTGGGGTCCTCCCCTCCTTTCGGTATGGGAATGACATGTGCAAAGTGCCACGAGTTTGGAAAGGTGTGACCCCTCCAAATCTCGTTAAACACTTGCAACATCTTGACCATGGAATCATGATCAAGATGCTTTATCATCTCATACCGAATCTCATCGGGTCCTGGGGATGTCCCACTACAGGCTCCTAGGGCTTGGACAAGCTCTTGCATTGTTAGATCACTGTTGTAATCTAATTCATCTCCTGTGGCAAAGTCAATATGCTGCAGCTCTGATGCTTCCTTGATGGGCAGGAAAGCTGGATGGTAATTTTCAGAGCTGCTAGCAAAAGAGAACTGCCTGGCGAGGGCGTTAGCAATGTCTCTAGGTTCGTCATAATTGATGTTATTAAAAGTGATGTTGGTAATTTTATTAGAGATTTTTTTCTTATTTAATTTTCTTACAGTGGACCAGACTTGGGAAATTGATGTTTCACTGTTGATACTAGAGACAAAGCATCGCCAGGAGTCTCGTTTGGCTTGTCTGATGGTTCGACGAGCCCTAGCTCTCACAAGTTTATACTTGCGAAAGTTCTCATCACTAATGCGATTTTTGAAAAGCCTGTAGGCTCTATTCCTCTCACACAGTACCCTGCGGCAATCTGGCATCCACCATGGAACTCTATGCTTTGCGCTATCTACCGAAGTCTTAGGAATTGTTGCCATTGCGGCTTTGAGGATATTATCTTGAATATTATTTACTTTATCATCAATGGTTTCTCCAACAATTTCAATATTGACACCCTTTGTGAAGGACACCCAGTCTGCTTTTTTTACGTTAAATTTAGGTGCTGAAGGCTCTTTAATAGTGTCGCTTTTAAATTTAATCACAATAGGAAAATGGTCGCTTCCCAAAGAGTCATCAATGGGTAGCCACTGGCAAGAGGCTGCAATTGATGGGGAGACCAGAGATAGGTCAAGAACGCTAAAATTACCAGTATTATCATCAACTCTCGTCGGACTACTGTCGTTCAGAAGAACCAAATTAGCCTAGCCATCTGTTCCCCCTTTCTGTCATCCTGCAGGGAACCCCATAACGTATGATGAGCATTAAAATCACCTACAATTAATTTTCTACAGGGCAGACTGTCCTGTAGATCAAAAACATCATCATAAGTTACTGTATCAGGAGGACAGTAGACAGAACAGATAGTCAGGTAGGTGCCACCGAATTTTACTCTGCAAGCGACACTTTCCAGAGGAAAATTACAGGGCACATCAGTGAAAGGGAGGTTATGGCGGATGTAGATTGCCACTCCACCTCCACCCCTCCCCCCACGGTCCCTCCTAATTAACTTGTAGTTCCGAAGCTGAACAACCTCGTCTTCGACTTGGTCGTTCAGATGAGTTTCCTGAAGGGCAATAATATTGGCAGCGTAAGAACAAGCCAAAAGTTTAAGTTCATTTAATCTAGCTCTAAGACTTCGACAGTTCCATTGGAGTATGGTTAGCGCGAAGATTATCGCTGTTTATGGGGTTTCTTGGAGCCTTGTTCGTCTGGCCGAACCTTTTTGTGCTGGGAGGGAAGACCCTCTTCCTCCCCTGCACTTCCCGGGGACCTCCCGCGGGCAGGTTTCGCGACGGTAGTCTCCATCGCCTGTTCCTCTCCACGAGGTACAGAGCCAGTCCTCGAACGGCTCGTCTCGCGACGAACCGGACGACTCCCGGATGTAGGCTTCATGGGAGTCACCTGAGCGAGAACATGAGATTTAGAAGCTGATACGGTATCATCAGCTTTGTGGTGCTTCTTTTGCTGGGTTGATTCAACAACTTCTAATTTCTTTGTCAAACTTTCTACTAGCAACGTTAATTTACTTACAGTAATTACTTCAAGTCTTTAATTTCATTATCTTTAGCTTGGATAGCCACGTTAACATTTGTTGTAGTTACAGGAGCAGTGGTGCCAGTCATAGCTGCAGCATAGGAAACTGTGGGAGTTTGGTTAACCCCCTCCACCTTCCTCTTTGCCTCACCATAACTGACATCATGAGCCCTCATGTATGCCATTGCTTCAGTCTCCACTTTAAGGCTCCTGCAGTCACCTGCACTTGCCTGGTGGGGGCCGCCACAATTAGCACACTTGAAGACTGTCTCTGAACACAACTCAGTCTCGTGTCTACCTGCACATTTACCACAAGTGAATGAATCTTTATTGAAGCACCTCAATGCTGTGTGTCCGAATTTCTGGCAGCGGAAACAACGCATCGGTTTCTGAATGTATGGTCTAACGTGAACTATTTCATATCCAATCTTTACCGTTTCCGGAATCTGTGCTGAAGCAAAAGTCAGGAAACACAAGCCAAATTTCTCTCTCTTGTTCTCTCTCATCCTGGTCATACTTTGTACATCAACAACGCCTTGGTCCTTCATTCCTTCCAAAATTTCAGCCTCATCCAGAGCGGCCAAATCCCTATGGAAAATGACGCCCTTACAGGTATTCGGCCCCACTGGAATGGTGGCTTTCACCTTAAAGTTATGAATTTGCGTCAGTTTAAGGAGATCCTTAACCTGGGATGCCTTCAGTACTTTTACCAGGATACTACCATCACGCAACTTGTTAGCAGCAGCAAGACTGCCACCCACTTGACCATCAAGGACCTTTTTGACGATAAAGGGGTTAAAGTTTTCGAGAGACTGACCCTCATCTACACATCTAATATTTACATAACGAGCATTCATTGGAGGAATTTTAACATCAGGTTGTCTTTGTCTGTCTGCCGTAGGGGTTCCATTATTGTCAGCCATTGTCCTAGTTTGGTCCTTGGTCGTTAACCTCCCTCCTTGAGGAGGAGGGAGGCTAGTCGGGGGTTCATCCATCCGGGGCATCGGACTACGTCCGACCCCTCTCCTCGCACACTCACCTACCTCCCTGAACTATTGTATCAACCCCCAAAAATGGACAATAATTTAGGGAATAAAAGTTACCTTTACTCGCCCCCCCCCCTAGTGGTAGCCTGGCGGCGTTCTCCAGTACCAGCTAGGGGATCGGAGTTTGTGCGGAAGGAACTTCCCCACCACCGAACCTGCCTAATGCGAGGGGTGGTGTAGTAGGAATCCACCTCCCAAGCGAATACCGTTGCTCAGCCAAGAGACAACCGTAGGCCCAGGAGGTCGCACGGAAAATATAGCAGAAAAAGTAGTTTAAGAAAAAGAGGTGCCCAAATGACGCACCAGACTACTGGGCCCCCCTACCACAGGGTTTCCCCTGAGGCAGTGAGTGCTGCGGGTCTGGTGTAGGGAACAACTAACTACTATCTACCATATACTACTGGTTGTCCTCCAGCAAAAAACAAATCACTGAAGGTGTACACAGCAGTGCAGCAAAACGCTGCAAATTTACTTTACAATATTACTTTACCAAGGCAAAGAAACAACAGAGTACTGCCGGTAAGAGGCCTCGGTACACCAAGGTAACTCCACGAACAATACTGGTGTCTGTTGTTGCTGTGCACAGAGAGGACGAGGTCTTGACTGAACAAAGTCTGGACGCATGACTGTGTGGTCCCCCAGCAGAGCTTATATACTATAGTTTGAAGCCCGGTGTGCTTCGGAGACTCGTGACTGGATCGAAAATGATGTGGAGATAGCTTCGAGAGGAGTACAGGGTCGTTACACAAGTGATTTACTTACATATATAGGTGAATTTCCAAACTCACTATAGTGTCCAATAAAAAAGGGAATGTTTCAGTTTATTTACATAACAAACCTAAGTTAATAATTACCTAAGTTGTCACATGTGTAATACATATTGTATTATGTATTGCAGTATGTATTCAGTCACTCCCCACACTTCACACTGGTGACAGACATACCCTGGCTACACTCTCCGACTCTTCCCCCTCACCAATGAACGATTCGGAATGAATCAAGTTGTACGGGATTCACACCAAAGAAAAGAGGATTGACGACGCTGACTATACCATCTATAAGTGTTGGTGATAGTATTATAAGTCTGTATATATATTATGTCTATGGAGTTATTGTACTGCTACCACACCATCTTCAACACCACCGATATTCTTGCCTACGACTGTTAGTGCCAATGGAGTCAAGTTTAGCCATAAGTGTCCAGGTCTTACACTGTCAGTTTAATGACCGGGAGAATTAAAGTCATGAACTGTACACCATATTAATCGTTCAATTACACAGATACCAACAATGCTAGATAATCCAGTTGTGTGTGTCCAAAATACTATTACCTTAATACCACAATGTCATAACTATGAACTGTACACCATATTCCTCGTTCAATTACACAGATACCAACAACACCAGATAATCCAGCTTCACTACAGAAAAGAGAGTTACTGAGGACACAAGTTAGTACAACTCAGTGCTGGTCCCAAGCAATGATAAATGGGTAGAGTTGTATCCTGGAAAGACGTCCAGTGTATAAACCTATACCATATCAATATACTGATCACAATGAATGAAAATACCACACAGGCTCCGTCAAGGTTCGGGTCAACAACGACACACACCGGTCCAGCATGGTGCAGGTGGAAATTATGGTAATGGTGGACAAAAGAAGGGAAGAAGTAAAGGATGATAACAGCTCCAGAAAAAGGAAGAGCTAGGATGGTAGACGAGTAGAGGTGAGGGTGGGAACTTTGAATTTTGGCACAATGACTGGTAAAGTGAGAGAGGTGATGGAAAGGAGAAAGTTAAACGCATTGTGCATATGTATGTATGTATGTAGATGTGTGATTATGTATGTATGTATGTATGTATGTATGTATATTGGCACAATGACTGGTAAAGTGAGAGAGGTGATGGAAAGGAGAAAGTTAAACGTATTGTGTATACAGGGAACAAAATGCCAGGGAAGTAAAGTGAGGTTGATTAAGGGAGGTTTTAAATTGTTTTACCCTGGTATAAATGGCAGGAGGAATGGTGTTGGGAAAGTAGTGAAGAAAATACATTTTTAAAGTGTATTGGAGGTAATGAGGGTGTTGTAAACAGTAATGAACATAAAGATCGGAATTAAAGGAATACTGATGAATGTCATCAGTAACGGTGATGACTGATGAGAGGGTAATGAGTAGGTACGGAGTGGGAGGGTGGAAGACAGAGGGACAGTAACGGTGATGACTGATGAGGGAGTAATGAGTAGGTACGGAGTGGGAGGGTGGAATACAGAGGGACAGTAACGGTGATGACTGATAAGGGAGTAATGAGTAGGTACGGAGTGGGAGGGTGGAAGACAGAGGGACAGATAATTGTTGATTTTTCATAATGTTACAGTACATATAACAACAGTGTAACTGTAACAACAGTGAGAAGTAAGTAAGGTTGGTAAAGGACATGTATGACCTGACCTAACCTAACAACAGTGAGGTGAGCATCATATCCCACTACTTCTACTACTACTACTATCACTACTACTACAACACTTACAATTACTACTACTACTACTACTACAACACTTTCTATTATTACTACAACACTTACTATTACTACACCACTTACTATTACTACTACTACACTTACTATTACTACTACTACTACTACAATTACTATTACTACTATTACTACAACTACTGCTACTACTACCACTATAATGACTACTACTACAACTACTACAACTACTACTACTATTACTACTACAACAACTACTACACGAACAACTACTACTACTACCACTACTAAACATCGATTCTGAGCCCTTTCATATTTGAAAAGGTGATGGACAGGTGAACAAATGGGATAAGATAGGATTCTCCGGGGACAAAGATGATTGTGTTATGTGGAGAGAGCCTGAAAGAAGTCAAGGCAAGGCTGGAGAGTTTAAAAATATGCACAGGAGAGAAAGGAAATTAATGAAAACAGAAAGAAGACTGAATATCCGTGTGTAAATAAGGAAGAAGGCGTGGGAACAGTGAGTCCATAATGATTTCAAACTTTGCAAACAGTTAATAATAATATTGTTCCCAGGTGAGGTGCAAGGTGGTGTAGGGGTTGGCAGGGTGTTCAAGTGTTTGGTGGTGGGGTAGGTGGAGGGGAATCACATTGTTCGAATGCTCTGGGAACTTGTGGCTCAATGGTTATGTCTTCAACTGCTTCTGGTCCACGACCATCAGTACTGGCTGTACGAGGGGAAAAGGATGTTGGAGATGGTCCTTCCAGGCAAGAGAAAGAGAGGGAGATAAGAAAGAAGGTTTTTGTGTGCAGTGAAGGAGGACATCAAGATGGTGGGTGTGACTGAAGATGATGCAGAATAATGGAAGTAGTATAAAGAAGGAAAGGAAGAAGGCTGAGGAAAGTAAGGAGAGATGGAGGAAAGTCAGAAAGTAATAAAGAGAGGCAGAGGATTTCAAAAGACAACAATCCAACATAGATCAGTGCAGGACGTAATCAATAATACCAGCAAAACACTTTACCGTATGTGTGATAGATTCTTCTTGATAATAAACTCACACAGGGTTTCCAATGAGGCTGTAGCACTGTCTTACACACACACACACACACACACACACACACACACACAGGAAGTGTTGTGGTGGCACCCATTGTGACGAGGAGGAAGAGTGAAAAAAAAATAGATAAAGAACTCTCGTGTATTGAATGTAACTTAATCCTTTGTTAATTATAGTGTTCTTATATAATGACACTGATTTATTAACCATCATAATACCTTTGAGACACATTGTATATTTATGGAACAAATTACTTTACATACTTTCTGGATGTAGGGAAGAACACTAACGTCTATGATTGGAAACTATATCAGATAACACACACACACACACACACACACACACACACACACACACACACACACACACATTGTACGTGTTATAATTACAATTAATAACTTGTTTTCTTCCGTGTAATAACTGGTCTGAGACACCTGATAATATTTATATATTGACTATACAAGGGGATAAAAAACCTTTGTTCTTACTATAATATTGTTTGTAGTCCCAGACCCGTTTGTATGGAGGATAACCTTACACACAAAAGTTCTCATTGGTGACGTTAACCTTGACCAGAGAGGAAATAAACTCACTCCATTTTTGCCTCAACGATGCGGATTTCCTGAGTGTTAACAGAGAGAGAGAGAGAGAGAGAGAGAGAGAGAGAGAGAGAGAGAGAGAGAGAGAGAGAGAGAGAGAGAGAGAGAGACAGGCTTAATCAAGTATGGAGAGAGGGAATGAGCAAGAGAGAGAGAGAGAGAGAGAGTGAGAACGATAGCGAGGGAGGGAGGCAGAGAGGGAGAAAAGAATGTCACCATCATTCCACTTTTATCATTTTGCACAGGCAACAACTAATTCATTTCATCAATGTTAATAGATAGAAAGTGTATAGCTTCACTGTATGTATTGGTCAGACAGTTTGAATCAACTACCTGCTGTCCAGTAAGGATAGAGAAGGTCAAGTTCCCTCAATATAATATTATTGTTAGCTTCACTGTGTGTGTTGGTCAGACAGTTTGATTCAACTACCTGCTGTCCAGTAAGGATAGAGAAGGTCAAGTTCCCTCTACTAGATGCGTCTCAGGGAATCATGAACACAGCTGTACAGTCAATACCAGAAGTTTGTCTTTCTTAGTCCATGATACGTTCCTGTTAATCAGGGAACACTATGTGATAGAATTGACAGCTATATATGGTTTAAATGTCTAATATTACACATAACCATATGTGAACTAAAATAATTTAACAAGAAATTCCTCAAAGTTATAATTATACTATATATGTTCAGAAGGTGGAATTATAATATTATTGAGAAATATATGATATTGGTGCAGTAAGGTTTTTGTTTACAGACACCAACACACAGAAATATATATAATGTTGCCAGAAAGTTGTTTATTCAATATACCAAAGCATTTTCAGTCATAGAGGCAACGTTGCAAGAATACAATAATGTTGCCAGATACACACATCATCAACATAGATAATGGCAGTGTGTGTTATGCGATTACATGTTTTTTTTTGTTCTATATATACAGTACTTCCCCTCCTGGCCTCTCCTTTCCACATTCAGTGTTAAGTAACCTACCATTTATACCTTCGTTGCTATGAAGTATTAATTTAATCTTCGACATGTATTTTAGTGACATGAATATTTCGTCCCTGTTGTGATTTAACATTATTCGTTACCATTTGTTTAACACGGGTAATACAGTGTGACAAATACTCTTCTTTCCATTGTCTCTATCAATCATTCCCTCTTTTGTTCCTTCCTATTACCACACTGGACTCTGTTTCTTTCTTGTCTTTCCAATCCACAATCTCTCCTATCAGTTTCATTTCATTAACTCGTCTTCATTATGCCTTACTCACATAGACTTACTCAGTCTATGTTTAAAGTTGTCAGTGTACTGACATTAAAATAGAAATAGGCGTATACCTTAAAGTTATAATGTGCACAACCTTACTCATATTAATGTATATATTATTTATTATATCCATTGTAATTATTAGTATTCAATAGTATCACCCCTCTTGATGACTGTTCTTGCTCACCTAACTCTCCCTTGGTGTATACTTAACTCCTCCTTACAACTATAATAAATATACATAATACTTCTTGCTTTATTACACACCTGTATCCTACCTTGTAATCATTTAATCTCTTTCCTAACCCATGACATTCCTACTACCATTCTCCTCCATAATAATGTTTTCCACATCCACCTGTGTCTCAAGCGTGAGGGAGAAACTTCCAACTTAGTATATAATTTAAATTATGTTCCGTGAATGATTGAAGTCTGTGACAACTCTAAGTGAGGTATTGATATGAGTTTAGTATAAATGTTTAGCCAAAGCATCACTGTCAGTCACTGGTTCTTAATATTATCTGTCCGGCAACCTTCTGAAAGAATTCTGGACATTCCATGACCCACACAATAATAAAGTGTAGTTTTAAACTTTGTGTAAGTAGTATGATAAGTTAAGGAAGACTTTGTAATTACGAAACTCACTGACAATATTTACGTACGTTAAATGTGCAACTGATAACGTTACTATATTTGTGCAACGTCACCATTAGTGTTAATATGTATAAGGCAAATTACCATATTAATTTGTAATTATTTTTGTTTGTGGAAGTAATCCATTATTAATTTTATTGTTCTGAAATGCCACATTTATATATAGTATCCTTATTTGTGTGTGATGCCTCTTAGTGGCATATTGTAGAAATCTGTACAGAGAGGAAGCGGTGACCAAGTAAAGAACCCAAGCAGACATGTGTGTGTTTGTTTCACCACAAATTAACCAAGTAAAGAACCCAAGCAGACATGTGTGTGTTTGTTTCCCCACAAATTAACCAAGTAAAGAACCCAAGCAGAGATGTGTGTGTTTGTTTCCCCACAAATTAACCAAGTAGAGAACCCAAGCAGAGATGTGTGTGTTTGTTTCCCCACAAATTAACCAAGTAGAGAACCCAAGCAGAGATGTGTGTGTTTGTTTCCCCACAAATTAACCAAGTAGAGAACCCAAGCAGAGATGTGTGTGTTTGTTTCCCCACAAATTAACTTGACATTCCACCATCCTGATGGGCTAAAAACGCTCTATAATATTTCATGTCCTATAATTTGGTACACTATTATAACTCCATACACTCTTCTGTACTGCACACCTGCCAGTCAATAACCAGTCCGGCAAAGAAACCAGTCCGGCCCACAGAGGCATATTGTGTGGCCCGTGAACATACTCCGAATTAATAATGGAATCCGGCCAACAAGGGTTGACCAACCTTGGCCCGCAGGCCAGATCCGGCCCATGAAGGCTTATCGTCCTGTGTACCATGCAATCGTGAGGACCGTGCAGATGTGAGGACGAGAGAGAAAAAGCGATTATAGCGACACCTATCGGTGCGTAGGTGAAATAGAAGTGTCTAATATTATTAATTAATACATGTTTAATACATTTCAGCTAACTAATTTAATTATTTAATTAATTTAAATATTTTTCTTTTTTAGGAGTAAACGACACTTGCATTTTATTTAAGTTCATATTTTTATTTTGTTTTGTTTTGTTTAAAAAAGCCTTTGTTTGTTAATAAATTTAATTAAATATTAAAAATAGTTAAATTAATTAAATAAATTTTATTATTAGTTACGAAACATAATGCTTTTTAATTTAAAAATATTTATTTTAAGTCTACTTGGTACTCTGGTCACCAAGTCTCACCTTCACTATCAGCTCTCAGACTGCCACCTCAATGGTATTATTCTGTTGTGTATTTCATCCATTGAACTAAACATTGAAATAATTGTTTATGATGTAGGAGACACCAAGCACCTTGCACTTCCTTGTCCTCACCTGTCCACCTGCCACTGGATGCCGCCATGACATCTGTGCATGCAGCCGGCCAGAATGAGATAAAAGGAGCCGACGAGTCGTGCTCAGAACTCTACAGCTAACCTTCAACCTGCACTCACCTCTTGCTCCTGCCACCGACCTTTGTCCGCTGTTACTCTCACCAAGCTGCAGCACACCACGCTACTCTTACCAAGCTGCAGCACACCACGCTACTCTCACCAAGCTCCAGCACACCACGCTACTCTCACCAAGCTCCAGCACACCACGCTACTCTCACCAAGCTCCAGCACACCACGCTACTCTCACCAAGCTCCAGCACACCACGCTACTCTTACCAAGCTCCAGCACACCACGCTACTTCTACAGCAGCTCTCTCTCTACTCAGCTATGGCAGACAAGTCCCTCTCTCTACAAGGTGCTTGCCTTCTACAACCACAACCCTCGCCTACCTTGCTACTGAGTCCAGGATATACGAGTGTGAGAACCAACCCTTGTAGTCATACCAATAAATTGTTACCGTGTGCAATCGAGTCAGTTCACCCCATAGTAACACAACACCCTGTTGTTACAGTTGGTGACCCCGGATTCAGCTAGTTTACACAAGCTACAACTACTCCACTCTACATCCACGTTCTACAACTACTCCATACTGCACCTACAAGTTATAACTACTCACCAGTACGTCAATGTGCTACATCAACTCCACGCTACAACTCGTGCTATAACTTCTCCACGCCACTAACTACAACCGACGATCGACGCCTACAATCCCACACTACTGGTACTTCTACAACTTCTCCACACCACTACCTACAACCTACAATCGACGCCTGCAACCCACCCCGACCTCCACAATGTTCTACACCACCAACCCCACTCCAAAGGTATTTCCACACATAAACACCTACACTTTACAACCCCTATTTTTGTTCCACCATCCCCTGTGTTATTCCCAACCTTCCCAGTGTCACGTCCCATACAGCCATGTGTTCATTTGACTCAACCCTCGACCACGTGTAACCTCTTACCCCAGTGCTCTATCCCTCCCTATTCGACTGATACCCCAAAGATTTACGTGTTTGTGTGTTTCTACACGGTCTCCACTCACGCCACAACATTCTTTAACACACACACACTACCACCATGCTTACCCCCACCGCTCCTACACACGACTCGTCCAACATGTCCCTGGCCACCCAGAATACCGTTACTCTATCACACAACATCACACATACACCTACCTACAGATACTCTATGTTCCCCAATTTTCATTCGACATACATTCCTGGTTCCTTCACACAGAGGCGGTATGGCATGGAAACAACTACATCAACGACCAGAAGTATCAAGCCATCCTGAGTGCCCAACTGAACGAAATATTCTCTTCCATCTCCATTCCTCACAACACTTGACCAGGGATTGCAGTACGAGGGTGTTAAGGCAACCATCACCACCGCTCACGGTATGTCAATCAACCAGCTTTTCAAAGAACTGGATGACGTCCAGGTGGAAGGGTGCACCCATGAGCACTGCTGCGCCAGATGCAGCAACTCAACGTAAACACCGGCACACCTTTACCTGACGGTATCCTCAGAGTCGAACAAATCAAGTTACTACAACCACAGATCCAGCTACACCTGCTGGTCCAGCCCAACCTATCCCTGTGGGAATATGGCTAGCTGGCGAATACCCTTCTAGATACTAACAAGAACCACATGGGTACATGGCCTACTCAACACACCTCCGCAGCGATTGCTACCCAGACCACTTCACAGGCCACGCCTGTCAACCTACCAACACTTCAGCAGCAACACAGACACATGCCATCTCACAACGTCGCCAACCTAGCACAACGACTCGAGGCCGTTTACAACAAACTCGACCTCCAATTCTAAGCCCCACCACTATACCACCAGAAGCAGTGAGCCCCACCTATTCACCAGCTACCCCCTACCCAGTGGCTTCCATCAACAGCTCTAAAACAGCAACACTGGCATAACCCACAACTGTGCTTATACCATCAGAGGTTCGATTCTTTAGCATGCAACTGCCTCCTTCCCATGCCAGTGGAGTGCTTCGTCTACTCACTCTGCTGCCAGACTGAAACAGGGAAATGAATAAGGCGGTGATAAAACATCGCCCTCCATGCTACCGCCCACACCACACACTCCAAAACAGGAAAATATACGACGACACCTACCCACCAACACCACACGCCTCCTTCGACCAAACACAGCACCTCCACAAACCTGGCAGGAAAGCCCACACCGCTAACACCTGCCCAGCAACACACTACCATCTCTTCATATATGGCCCACCAGAACACCCGTACTCTCCTGTGGGTGGAAGACCTAGGGTTAGGCGAACACTTCCTCATCGACTCAGGATCCAAAGTGAGCGTAATCCCAACCCACGATAAAGACAGGCAGAGGTCGTATGACCTGCTAGAAGCAAACAAGTCGCCCATCGCCACATACGGTACAAGGAGTAGGGGCATCACCCTTGTACACCAGGAATATGTGGTGTGGCCCTTCGTCATAGCAGACGTACAAGGCTCCATCCTGGGGTTAGACTTCCTCACAGTGCACAATCTGCTGATCGACGCCAAGAGACGCTGCCTAATCCACCAGCTGCCAGGAACCACCATCCCGACGAAACACTGGCGCCAGTCGACACCTACCATCACACACATCCTTTAAGCCAGCCCATACGACGCCCTACTGCAGGAGTTCCCAGTGCTGCTTGCTACCACCACCACACAACACACACACAATCCCAGCATACGCCACACCATCACAACTACTGGATCCCCCTGTCTCGCTAAGCCCTGGAGGATGCCCCCAAGCATCTGGAGGCAGTGAAACATGAGTTTAATGTCATGCTTATACACGGGATAGCTAGACCATCAGACAGTGCTTAGGTGTTGTTACTACATATGGTGCCAAAGCAGCAGGAAGGAGAATGGAGGGCATGTGGTGACTACAGAGCTCTGAACACTGCCACCACACCTGACAGGTATCCAATACCTCACGTCCTGGACTTACTCTCCAAGCTCCAGGGATGTGCAGTATTCTCAAAAATAGATCTGGTGCGGGCATTCCACCAAAAAATCTGTTGCGGAGGACGACATCAAAAAAATGGGTATCACCATGCCCTTCGGATTGTTCTAGTTCCCACCCATGAAATTTGGCTTATGGAACTCTGCCCAGACCTTCCAACGGTTCATAGACAAGGTACTGACGGGCTCGACTGGGTGATGGTGTATATTGACAACATCTTGGCAGCCTCCGACACATACATACAGCACCAACAACACTTGAGGGACCTATTTGGCAGACTGCAGCAGTACGGATCAAAGGTCCAACCCTCCAAATGCGTTCTGGGAGCTGACAGTCTTGACTTCCTCGGGGACTGTGTTACTCCTGACAGCATCACCCCCCTCCCACAGAAGGTAGAGACCGTCAGGGAGTATCCACTACCTACCACCACCAGGAAACTCAGGGAATTCATGGGGGAGGTTAATTACTACCACCGCTTTATCTCTAACGTCGCCGCACACTCACCACTCTACAACCTCCTGAATGGACTGAAGAAGACGTCGCAGAATAAGTTGAACTCCGCCTGGAGTACTTGACCACCCCAGATGCGGTCACCAAGCTGTGGTGCAGCACATCGCTGAAGGTATTCAACCATTAACATTCTCTCAACCACTCGGGCGTCGCAGGTACTCTCAGCTTAATCCGCCACTGAGCAGTATGGCCAGGTATGAGGAAACAAGTGAAGGAGTGGCCCCTCCTCTTGCATCCTTTGCCAGTGCGCTAAGGTAGGACACCACACTCGACCCCCTGTCCATGAGTTCTTTTTGCCTATCAGTAGGTTCCACACCGTGCACATCGTCATCGTGGGACCCCTGTCTCCGCCATGCCACTCACGCTACCTACTGACATGCATTGACAGGACGACACACGGGTGTACCACAACCCCCATGGACGACATCACCGCTGAAGGTACAGCCCATCACTTCCTCAGTAACTGGGTGGCCAACTTCGGTCCCCTGGCTGTAATCGTCACAGACCAGGGAACCCAGTTTGAGTCAAAGGCATGGCAAGACATGCTCAATCTCCGAGGAACCCACCGCCAGAGAACCACAGCTTACCACCCGTGCAGTAACAGCATGGTAAAACGCCTGCATAGGAGATTGAAAGACGCCTTCCTGGCGCTGCAACCCAATGGCCGGACGTCCTATTCTCATCCTTCTCACCATTGGCGCAATGGTCAAGGAGGACCTACACCATTCCCCAGCAGAGTTAGTGTTCAGGGAGGACTTTCGCCTGCCAGGCCAACTCACAAAACCAGACCTCGACACTTCCAACCTAGCATTCCTCCCGTCGCTAAAGACAGTGATAATAAATGCCCGCCCTACACCCATGCGCCCAGCAGAGTCCAGACCTACCTACACACCCCGAGGACTCCTTTCGATGAGCAACCTATTCCTAAGCATGGATGCCCACCGCACACCACTGCAGGAACCATACTCTGGACCTTACTCTGTGATCGCTAGGCAGGACACTACTGTGACTATACATTTAGCTGGGAAGCCATATGTCACGTCCTGGGAACAAGTTAAGCCAGCACACACCAACACACAAACTAATACCACGCTGCCACCACAACACACAAACACTCACCGACAATCACATACCACCACAACCATGCTCACACTACCATACCAACAGACAACTACACATGCATCTGTGCATCCTTTCCCCAACACCCTCATCCCACTCCTTCCCTCAACCACCACCACCACACCATACCAACGCGTACCACTCCTACCCAAACCACAACAACACCCATGGTCACACCACTCTGCCCCATCACTCCCTCACACACACCATACACCGCTCCTACCCACACTGTCAACCTCGTCTCACAAATATACACACACACCTACCTCACCACCACATCGCACGCCGACACCAACACATCCCATCACACCTACCACCGACCCTACCCCACCACTACAGCAACCCAACCAACTCCTTCGCCCCTACATTTACCCCTACCACGTTTTCCTTCCCCTACCCACACCTCACCTGACCCCATTCATCCCCTGAACCACACCCTAAAACACACCAACTACCATACCTATGCCTACCGTTCCTACCACTATCCCCCTACTGTTCCCCTGACACCAGTAATCCCTCCCGTCTACCCACAGGAAGATACTCACAACGCGTAGCAACCACCAACCACGGCACCACAACCCGACACACCAACCCAACATCGCCAACAATAGTAACGCCTGCTTACCCCTTCCCACCCTGCATGAACCATCAGATGACAAGGAACCTGCCCTGGTCCCAGAGGGTTACATATCCCGGTCTGGCAGAACCATACATCATCCGGCCAAATACCTCACACAATTATACACATATCCACTCCACACGCCTGCAGATACACTCACGCCCTATTATTAACTATTATTAATTCACACACTTGCCTCCCCTATACATGCTACACCGTACCCATACACTTATGTATGACACTCTCCATGTATGTTTTGTATTATACATAACTTTCTTTTTATACATATATGTATGTTCCTGGGCCACCCTCCTCTCCTAAATATTATGGGGGACTTGGAGTACTGTAGCAGACACGAAGCACCTTGCGCTTCCCTGCCCTCACCTGTACACCTGCCACTGGAGTCCGCCATGATACCTGCACATGCAGCCGGCCAGAATGAGATAAAAGCCGCCGACGAGATCCGGAATCTACTGCTAACCTTCGACATGCACTCACCTCTTGTTCCTGCTGCCGACCTCGCCTGCTGCTACTCTCACCAAGCTCCAGCACATCACGCTACCTCCTGCAGCAGGTCTCTCTCTACTCGGCTATGGCAGACAATTCTTCCTCTCCGAAAGGTGCTTGCCTTCTACAACCACAATATACGAGTGTGAGAAACAACCCTTGTAGTCATACCAATAAATTGTTACCGTGTACAATCGAGTCTGTTCACCCCCATAGTAACACAACACCCTGTTCTAACAATGGCAAGTAGAACCAACCATCACACTAATTTGTATGTTTACCATAAAAGCTCTTGAATGAACAATGTCATCAAACCATTTCAATAATTTCTATGTTTTTTTAATAAATTTTTTGTACAAATCCTCTTTATCGTTCTCGTTTGTCACTGCTGACTGGGACATGATTCAGACAGTCTCATCTGACCTTTGCCCTACTGTACAAAGGTTTCCCGCTCTTGATTTACAGGCACAGCAATATGTAAACGAGTGGCAGAAGCAGTAGACCCAGCAGGTAGAATATAATGATTTACAGGCACAGCAATATGTAAACGTTGGCAGGAGCAGCAAACCCAGCAGGTAGAATATAATGAAGCCAAAGTGTGACATAAACAGAGAATAAAACTGGCACCGTGGAGCACTGGTTCTGAGATGTTATCAGTCCAGATGTGAGGATGAGATCCAGAGTACCTTCCTGAAGCTGATAGGTCATGTCAGGATCGGTGGAGGTACAGAAGAAGGTGATGTGGCTAGAAGCTATGTATGCAAGTTAAGAGTTTGACCAGAGGTGAGAGACCATCCTGGAAATACTTCCTGGAGAGAGAATGTACTCGGATAATGAGAAAAAAAATTGACCATGAGTTGACTGAGTTTAACATAACTGGTGATACCACAGACGCTCCAGGAGATGACATTAAGAGCGAACCCTATGGTTGCAAGAAGAAGTCCGGAGAGTAGAGGCAGATGAAGGACCTGGAGAAGGAGGCAAAATACGTGGCTATACCCACTGGACCAGGAGGGATCGCCTGGAACGAGCAGGAGGCGGGATGGCTGTATGTTTCAAGGAGGGTATTTAGTCCCGGTTACTAAATATGGAAACACCTCTCCAGATGGAAGCCATGTGTTTCTGGCTTGTACTGGCTGAGTGTTCGGTCTTCATGATCTGCGCTATGTACCGCCCGTCCCCCAAAACAGGGGCCTGCCTCGCTCCACTACTTGACAGAGAAACTGAATGACCTGCTGATAGAACACCGTTTCATTCACTTCCTGGTGGTGGGTGACCTCAACCACCACCTGTAGCAGTAAGCCTACGAAAATCTCCTGGGTGTACAGGGCTTGATAGACCATGTAACTTTCCCCACACACGAATGGGAAGGGATGCTGGATCTTGTCATCTCTGACCTCCAGGTGGACACCATTTGCTGTCACCAGCTGGGACCCGTAGGCAGCTCTGACCACCATGCTGTCCTGACCAGGGTAAATTTGGTTGTGGCAAGGGACACTATTTGGATGTAGGACAAGGCAGACTTAATATCCTTGTGACGTGACCTGCAGTAAACATCGTGGCCAACCCTACTCCAAGGAGGGTCAGGAAGTAAAGCACATACTTTCACATCACACCTCTTAGCTTGCCAAAGAACGCCATGTGCCAAACAGTGGTATAGTGGTATGTAATGAAGTGAGGTCAATTATATGAATTAGCCTATATTATGTATATACTGGTTGCCCTTCAAATAGGTAACACACGATAGTGTTCCTTTGGGCAATAAATTACTAGAGAAATGTTAAAAAATAAAACAACATGAGAAGAGACTGACACACAAATCATCTCAAGGCAAAAATCAATAGTAGCCATCTTTTCGGTAAGGTAAAGGTGGTAACGGCTGAGATGATGGATTACTGAGTCTCAACAATGGTGGAGAGTTTGGGATTAGAAGCAGACAGAGAGGCAACCAGCCTGTCAATCCTGGCTTCAAGGGCAGAAAAGCAGTTTTCAAGGGCACTACATCGTACCATGACAGAAGCAACGAACTGGCGGAGGGCAAGGTTTGGAGGTGGGGAAAGATTGTTGGAAGGAATAGACTGGGAAGGTGATGGTGGATGCAGTGCTGTGGTAGACATGCAAGACCAGATAGTGATAGAACAAGATGACCAAAACAGGAAACAGCGACCCCTTAAAAATATCGGAAAACCTGAAAATCCTTGAGGAAACGAAAGGCAGCGTCCACACCAGGGTGTCCCTCGGCAAGACTCTGATCAACATCATCACGAAACCAGAAGAGGATGTAGCTGGGGTTCTTAACAGTCTGCTTGGGTACTATGCAGCTGGGGTACTTTAAGTCTGTATGGGTACTAAGTAGCTGGGGTTCTTTAAGTCTGCTTGGGTACTATGTAGCTGAGATACATTAACTCTGCTTGGGGACTATGTAGCTGGGGTACTTTAAATCTGCTTGGGGACTATACAAACCCACAAGGACTCTCAGACGAACCCTGAGGAATGTGAGGGAGAGACAAAAATATTCACCATACTTAACTCTCTCGATGATATCCTGACACTTTCTGGAGATGTAGATGAACCGGGATGTGACTGCAGACATCTTTACTTCAGCCAGTTCATGATGCAGTGACCACCTTAGAAACTGTCAGACATAGCATCAGACAACAGACCAACAACAAAACATGGAAGGTAGACAAGACCCAGAACACACACACACACACACACACACACACACACACACACACACACACACATTACAGAACAAAACTCGAGATCACGATAAAACAGTCAAAGGACACGATAACAGTATCCAATCCACAACACAGGGCTGAGGAGAGGAGAAACGTCGGCCCCCAACCAGAGCTGAAGTGAGCATTAACGTGCAGGATTCTACAACCAGCCATGGTCACATAAACACCTACAACCAACACCGTCACTTCCCCTGCCGACCGTCTTGTTTGCAGGGTGAAGTGGTTTAACCATATGAAGGGCTATGGCTTTGTTATCTGCGACGAGCAAGACTTATTCGTCCATAGAAAGGGTATTCGTCTCTCTGCCGCCACTACCTCGCCACCATCTCTGGGGAACGAAGAGGAAGTGTCCTTCTCTGTGGAGGAAGGGAGGGGCATGGAGGCTACCAACCTAGCCGGACCTGATAGTGGGCAGGTCCTAGGCTCACTCCATGCCCGTGGGAGGAAGACGGCTGACGTCCAACCACCGCAGCGACGACAGCAGCAGACAGACATCCTCAACGTCTGCACCAAGACTGCTGTTGTCTTAGCTGCAGAAGGGTTGGGTCATCTCTCTGACCACCACCAGGAAACAAGGCAGCAAGCCTGCACGACGGGGCAATAACAGAGTGGACGTTCCACCACCACCTCCTCCTCCGGCCCACCCCCGTCACCGTTTAATGCTGCCTGCCCACTCAACAGGGCGAACAGCGGGAAGGCACCACCTCCACATGAGCATTCCCAATTAGACTCTGAAACGGAGGAGGACACAGACACCAGTTCCTGCTCCAACACCACCAGAGAAGACAACTCTGACTACATGGAAATGGAAGATGAAAGGGAATGGCAGACGATGAGGAAAAGGAAGAGGACGAGGAGGAGGACTGTCAGCCCACCGACCAAGCAACCACCCACTGTCACCGTGGACTGGTGGATGTCCGCCTCTCCTCGCATCAACCTATTCCACCAACATATCCTTCCTCACCATGACCCTGACATCTCCCAGATTAGGGAAGTATGGTCAAGCAGAAAAACACCGAAGACCAGTTTCACCCTATCTACAACAAAATTCACCAACAATATCGCTTTGTCAACAAAAAAGGGAGACCGAAAAAAATAAAATGAATGGATGCCTTAATACCCCAAATAGGGTGATAGGCATTAAGTCAAACTAACAACAACAACAACGACAACAGCAACTGGAACGAGAATGTGGTGTGAAGGTGGCAATCACCAGATGGATTATCTGCAGACAGACTTATAATGGCAAGGAATGTGTAAATTATATTATCAGGTATGATAAACTTGAGAATCAACTCATAATATTGTTAGTAGGGTCATATTTTGTTAGGTAAGGTTGTTCTTGATGGGATATTATATCATTTCCCCATATAATTACCTTGTCAAACCAATATAATTATAACATAGCAGCACTTCCTTCTGCTAACATTTGTCAGACGTCCAACACTGACATTAAATGGAAATTCCAGTGTATGTTTACCTGAACACAGAGATATTAGTGTCATTCACATATATGGGACTTCGAGTTTCTTCTTTGTGAATATCTTCATATTCCTGGATCACATGTATCAAGTGTAACGTAACTCAGTGGTTGTCTAAGGGGGATTACTAACGCTATGTTAACTAAGATGTTTGATAAGAAAAAAAGAAGCAGTAATTTTTAACAATTATATTATCACAATAATCAAACATGAGAATACAATATTGAAAGATAGTTATTACCCAAGAACACAGTTATTACCCAAGAAAACAGTTATTACCCAAGAAAACAGTTATTACCCAAGAACACAGTTATTACCCAAGAAAACAGTTATTACTCAAGAACACAGTTATTACCCAAGAACACAGTTATTACCCAAGAACACAGTTATTACCCAAGAACACAGTTATTACCCAAGAACACAGTTATTACCCAAGAACACAGTTATTACCCAAGAACACAGTTATTACCCAAGAACACAGTTATTACCCAAGAACACAGTTAATACCCAAGAACACATGTATTACCCAAGAACAGTTATATTTACATTATTTACAAGAAACAAGTCACCAATAATTATCTACGTTACCACACAATACAGAGTGAGAAGTCGTCCGAACTCAGTTAACCCAGGAGGGAGGTAACACCACAACTGCTTACAAGATGAGACTGACTGTGTTTTTTTTTTTTTTTTTTTTTTCCTGGCCTATCGACCATGTTGTTGGTCATTAAGGCCTTTTATTTTATTCTATTTTTTATTTATTTTTTTATTTTATTTATTTATTAATATTTTAATTTTAACTTTTTGCGTATTATTTTTATGCATATATTATTATTATTATTATTATTATTATTATTATTATTGTTATTATTATTATCATTATTATTATTATTATTATTATTATTATTATTATTATTATTATTATTATTATTATTATTATTATTATTATTATTACATTTTAACTTTAAACTAAACTTATATACAAATTTTTGTTTTGTACCTTCATACAAATAAAATATTTCTTAATCTAACATCCTAGCTAATAAACTAATCTATGTACCTACTCAACCAATAGCTAACTAGACTAAACCTAAACCTAGACAGACAAATCACTAAACCTATTTTAGCCAATCGCTAAACCTAGCTAATACATCATAATATTATACAACACATAATTTGTAACATTCATAATTTGACAAAAATGCATACAAAATGGTAACAACAATAGTAATAAAAAGTCACATCACTCTGATCAGTTCGGTCTCCCTCAAGAAAGTTATCAATTTATCAGTCACACCACCATCCCCATCACCTAAGAGAGCTGAGAGTGTGAAGGGGACTTTCACTGCATCACAGTAACTTATGAGGGAAGCACGTTCCCCCACAAATCGCCGACAATGCAGGATGGAAAATGTTTGTCTATATAAGGATTTAGGTGTGTTATCCTTGTGCAATTTGTTCTTAGTCTTGCCAAAATCCTTTCTTCCAGTCTGTTGGGCCGGTTGGCAGTGGCCCAATTACCCAGTTGAGGTTTGATGGTGTTGATATTAAGTCCGGTCCACTGACTTTGCCACAGAAGATTTATTGATTTCTTTCCGAGGGATAGACACGACTGTAAATCATGAGGGACGTCCCAAGTAACCTCGAGCTCTACAGCCGATTTTGCAAGTAAGTCTGCCCGTTCATTGCCATAAATACGACAATGCCCGGGCACCCAGATCAGAGTGAAGGACTTGTTGCATAAGTGCAACTTATTAATGATGCGACCCTGGATTTCATTAGAAATAGTTTGACATGAGTTAATTGCCTGAAGGGCTGACCTGGAGTCTGAGAAAATTACTATTGAATTATGACGAGAATTTAGTGCATAGTCTATGGCTTTGTCTATAGCAAAAAGTTCAGCAGTAAACACAGATGTATGTATCGGCAATCTGTACCTAAGTTCACATTCACTCGACCATACACTCGCACCCACACTTTCATCTGACTTGGAGCCGTCAGTGTACACGTGATGAGACCCCAGGTGACTGCAGACTATACCACCAAACAGGTGGTGTATCTCCAACTCCGGCGCCTTTTCTTTCGATGAAGGTAACCACGATGTATTGACGCCGAAGTTGGGTGTCTCCCACGGTGGTATCTCGTTGATGATAAACTGGTCGCAGTCCCCGAGGTCTATTTGTAGTTGTTCAGCTAGCAGGTGGAGGCGTACAGCCAGTGGCCTCCGTCTTCCGTGGTGAAGGTGGTGATGTTGTTGGAGGGAGGCACTGGCTACGTTTCCGATCTCCGACTTCCTGATGGTGGACATGGCGGTGTTGATGGCGAGTTGATCCCGTCGAAGTTGGAGAGGAGGTATGTTCGCCTCCACCTCCATCCTAGCTACACGTGTACACTTCAGAGCTCCCAAACACACACGTAAACATTTATTCTGGTACACATCCAATCTTCCTAGTGTTGTATCTGATGCCGACCCATACACCTGTGAGCCATAGTCTAGCTTTGTACGAATAAGGGTCTTATACACCATTAATAAAGATTTCCTGATGGCTCCCCATGTGGTACCTGATAGGTACTTAAGGACATTTAAAGGTTTTTCACAACGAACAAGCAAATTATTAACATGATGTGTAAAATTTAATCTCTGGTCAAAATGAATTCCTAAAAATTTAACAGAATTATGAAATGGTACCGGTTGGCCATCTAACGTTACGTTAATCTGAGGTACTCTACGTTTACTGAAAATTACTCCGGTACACTAAGGAACGGAAAACTTAAAGCCCCACTGTAAGGCCCATTGGTGGACAGAATCAACCGCTGCTTGAATCCGTCCTACTGAAAACTGTGCATTATGTGACGAGTGCCACATTGCACAATCATCAGCATACAACGAGTATTTAAGATTCCTGGGAACTAGAGCTGATGACAGAATATCATTGATCATGATGTTAAAAAGTGTTGGACTAAGCACACTTCCCTGTGGCACCCCGTTCTCTTGGACAAAAATGTCTGATGTTACATTACAGGGAAGGGTGACAGAAAAGGTTCTGTCACGCAAAAAGTTGTTAATGAAAATGGGCAAATTACCTCTTAACCTTAACCGTGAAGCTTCATCAGAATACCGTGTCGCCATGTCATGTCATAGGCTTTATGGATGTCCAAGAACACCCCTACCATGAATTCTTTATTGGTAAATGCCTTTGAAATGCAATGTTCCAGGTTCATCAAGTGATCAACTGTGCTCCGGTGTTTCCGGAAGCCACATTGTCGATCACTCAATAAACCCTTCGCTTCTAAAACAAAAAGTAGCCTATTATTTATCATTCTTTCCATGACTTTACAGAGGCAAGAAGTCAATGCAATAGGTGAAAATGAACTGGGATTCACAAGACGACCAGACTGTTTAGGTATCGGTATGATCCACGCAAAGTGCCTTGAGTTTGGGAAGGTGTTAGACACCCAAATCCCATTAAACACTGCTAGCAATCTGACCAGGTTATCCTGGCCAAGATGCCGGATCATACAGTACGTGATGGTGTCAGGTCCAGGACTGGTGTCTTTACAGGATCTTAGGGCAAGGAGAAGTTCGTCTATCGTAAACTCCCGGTTGTATGGGTAGTCTACGTCTTCTGTGGCAAAGTCTATCTCTTGTAGTTCAGCCATGCGTTTGTGATGGAGAAAACGTTGGTCGTAATTGGCTGAACTACTTACTTTTGAGAAACTCCTGGCAAGTACGTTTGCTACGTCCACGGGATCGTCGTAGATGTTGTTGTCCACTTGAAGAGTGGTGATGGGGGTATACGGGCGTTTGTTATTTAATATCTTTATAGTGGACCAGACTTTTGTAAGTGGTGTAAAACGATTCACCGTGGACACAAACGACCGCCAAGAGTCCCTTTTAGCTCTATTAATTACTCTCCTTGCCTCAGCCCTCGCCCGTTTGTAAGCTATAAGGTTGTTTTGAGTGGGCTGTTTGTCAAAAATCCTGTATCTCCTATTACGTTTCCTTAATGCCTCTCGGCAATCCGTTGACCACCAATGTGCTTCATGCTTATTTCGAATTATAGAGGTTTTGGGAATAGCAACCTCGGCTGCGTGTAATATGTTTTGTGTTAAATTTCGCATCTTTTCATCTATGGTCTCCCCGGACATATCTAGGTCGACGATCCTCCCGAAAGACCCCCAATCTGCTCTCTTAAAATTAAACTTTGGAACCAAAGGGGCCGAAACAGTATGAATTGAATAAGAGAGACAGATGGGAAAGTGGTCACTACCAAGGGAGTCGGACTCAGGATGCCAAGAAAAATCCTGGTGTATATCCGTGGAGGCCAGAGACAAATCGATAGACGAAAAGTTGCCAGAACGATCGTCAACCCTGGTTGCTTGACCATCGTTCAGGAGGCAGAGGTTGGATTGTTGTATAATGTCTGCCATCTGCCCTCCGCGAGCATCAGTTCTTAAGCTTCCCCACTGACAGTGATGGGCATTAAAGTCGCCCAGTATTAATTTTTTTCCGTGAAGTTGACTGAATAAATTATGAAATAAATCACTGTCAATGGGGCCACGTGGCGGACAGTAAAGAGAGCAGATGGATATGTAGGTGTTGTGTAATTTCACTCTGCAAGCAACGGCTTCCAGAGTAGTGTTTATTGTTATTTGTGTCTGTGGATGTGATTTGTGTGTGTATATTGCTACTCCGTGTCCATCGTTTCTCCTGTATGCGTTGTAATGTTTAAATTGTGTTGGGTCAGAGTGATTCTCCAACCCTGTCACCTGTAAACAGACGACGTCTGGCCTGTGTGTGTGTAATAATATTGATATGTTGTTCAATTTATTCCCAAGACTTCTACAATTCCACTGTAGTACAGTGAACATGGCGATTTAAGAGTTACGGGGTCGGCCTGAGCGCTTAGTCTTCTTGTGCCGCCCGCCACGTGGCGAGTAGCTACCGGGGGACCTTTCCCGGTTCTTGCGTCCGGAGACATCCATTGCTTCCTCATCAATGGTGAGTCTCCCAGACTCCACCGAGGAAGAGCTATCCCTTCTCCCCCCCGATGAAGGACCATATCAACAGAAGTAATGGTTATCTGTTGCTTGGAATAGTTTGGAGGAATTAGTGGCTCCAGATTTAACACCAATGCTGTATGTTGTAACCTATTAACTTAGGCAACAATATTTGTGGGTAATTTTAATATTGGGTAATTTTAATATTGGGTAATTTTAATATTGGGTAATTTTTATACTGGGTAATTCTAATATTGGGTAATTTTAATATTGGGTAATTTTAATATTGGGTATTTTTAATATTGGGTAATTTTAATATTGGGTAATTTTTATACTGGGTAATTCTAATATTGGGTAATTTTAATATTGGGTATTTTTAATATTGGTAATTTTAATATTTTTGGATAATTTTAATCAACATTGTCTCAATGGTATTTGTCTAATTGTACAGTACATTGTTTGGTTATTACACACACACACACACACACACACACACACACACACTTATTCCCTCCTCTCTCTTTTTTGTACACACACACACACACACAAATAATAATAACCAAACTTACCAGTACGTATTCCAGCATCAACAGGTGGTGTGAGAGCCAACACCATCACCACCATCACCATCATCATCATCATCATCAGTATTACACTCCGTCCACACATGATGTCTGTAATATAATAATAACCTCTGTACACACACACACACACACACCCTATCAATGTATACACACACACACACACCCTATCATTGTACATACACATGATGTCTGTAATATAACAATAACAATAACACTGGGTCCATTCCACAGTGGTATTCGTTTGTTACCTTCTTAACCAACCACACTTGTAAGGCTTCATTATTATAGGGTTAATTCCACAGTGGTATTTGTTTGTTACCTTCCTAACCAACCACACTTGTAAGGCTTCGTTATTTTAGGGTCCATTCCACAGTGGTATTTGTTTGTTACCTTCCCAACCAACCACACTTGTAAGGCTTCATTATTATAGGGTTAATTCCACAGTGGTATTTGTTTGTTACCTTCCCAACCAACCACACTTGTAAAGCTTCATTATTTTAGGGTCCATTCCACAGTGGTATTCGTTTGTTACCTTCCTAACCAACCACATTTGTAAGGTTTCATTATTTTAGGGTTGATTTCACAGTGGTAATTGTTTGTTAGCTTCCCAACCAAGCACACTTGTAAGGCTTCATTATTTTAGGGTTGATTTCACAGTGGTACTCGTTTGTTAGCTTCCCAACCAACCACATTTGTAAGGCTTCATTATTAACCAAGAGGTGAGTATCCACATTCACAAAATCTATCCAACAGTTAGATAATAATAATCACTGTATAGTTTACTCACCAAATTCATTAAACAATTCACCCAGAAGTCATTTATACGGCTGACATTCTTTCGTTGTGGAATTGATCAACTCTTTGTAGTTTCCAATCATGTGATTGTTGTTGGTGTAGTAATATTATTTTCAGTGTAGTAAATACAGACATGAGTGTGTGCGGGGGGGTTTAGGGGGGTGCGGGGGGGTTTAGTGGGGTGCGGGAATAGGGGGACTGGCTTAGGAAGGGGGGGGGGGGTTGTGTGTGTTTTGGGGGCTATTGGGGGGTGCGAAAGGGGTTTAGTGGGGTGCGGGAATAGGGGGACAGGCTTGGGGGTGGGTTGTGTGTGTTTAGAGGGGTGCGGGGGGATTAGGAGGGTGCAGGAATAGGCATAGGGGGGGTTATGGGTCATGGTACAAAGGTATCACATGGGTACCATATTAACCTACCATGGAGATAACAGTAGGTCATGTGTTGTGTGTGTGTGTGTGTGTGTGTGTGTGGTAATGGTATTATGGGTCATGGTACAGAGGTCTCACATACGAGGGTGGCATACCAGAAGTCCCTCCAGAACCTGATGGTTCAGCAGGTGTCGACAAACCACATCAAGTGGCAGGCCCCGAGGCAGCAAGTGTCAGACAGTGGGGCAGGCCAGACAATAGTGTTCTATAGTGTTAGCACGAGGCGCTCGACACAAGCAACACTCAGTGAAGGGAGGCTCACCCTGCATCCCAGCAACCTGCCATGGTGGCCGGTAGCCAAGCTTCAAACGAGCAGAGACTACATTGTGCCTCCGAACCATGAGGCCCCGACGACGGTAGGAATATTTGTGACGGCAGACAGACTCGTAGTTGGTGATGGAGATGCTGAAGGGCCTCTCTGCATCCCTGCGTCGCCGTACAAGGAGGAGAGCAGCGGAGCGAACTCTAGAAAGGTAACATGTCAGATAGAGAGGACGTCCAACACCACGAGGAGCCAGACGGCAGGCCTCCTTCGCGAGTCTGTCAACTGTACCATTGTGACGTAAACCTACATGGGATGGCACCCATAAAAATTTGACAGTCAAGATACGATGACGCAATAAGGCCAAAAATGACAAAATCTGCACGTAATTGTATTTCCAAGAATATCAGGGAGAGAAGTGAGCAGCCGATGCATCAAAATACTAAATAACAATGGGCTGACAACACCCCCTTGAGGCATACCAAGATGAAAACTGCACAAAGGACTAAGAGCACCACTGAAAAACACACGGGAGGTCCTGTTACTGAGGTAGCCCCGAATCTACCAAAGTAGATTACCCTTTATCCCAAAGTCAACCAGTTGATCCAAAATGATGTCTCTATTAGCAACATCGAAGGCACTTAGAAGGTCAATGAAGGCCACAACACTGTCCCTGGAAAGGCTAGAGTACAGGTCGACTTGTCAGTGGTGTGTGCTCAGCTGGGGTATCCCTCGGCAAGTTTCTGGTCAACATCAAGAGGAAAACGGGTGAGGATGTAGCTGGGGAAGTTACGAGGCCTCTCGGGTGAGTCTTGAAGAATGAGAGGCAGAGACAAAAATTCACTAGCCTTGACTCTATCAATGATGTTCTGACGCTTCCTAGAGATGTAGACAAACCGGGAGGTGACTGTAGCCATCTTGACTTCAGCTAGTTCACGCTGCAATTGGAAAGCCCTGTTGACATCAGACAACCAACACAGCTTTGTGTCAGTAGATGGGTTCCTAGAGAAGGAGAGCTTGACATAGGTATCTCTCGGGGCAAAAGCAGGAAGGTTAGACGAGGGGAAGAAATGGGTATACAAGGAAAAAACACCAGGGTGAGGCAGAGAAGGTACGCTGTGCACAGCTGGAGCAAACTTTGCCGTCTTGGCATTTGGAGGCAAACAGTCCACACCATCGGAATCCTGCGAGGAATCGGACGAGGTATCAACTGGTCACTTGATAGAGGTTGATGAGGTGGACGGCTGCAACCTGAGCTGCAGAGTGACCGAGGAGAGGTGGGGAGGGTTGCGTGAGGGCAGCTCAGGCCAGTGATCTGCAACTGGAGTCTCGTCGTCTTCCAACATTGCCAAGTCGGCCTCCAAGCAGGAATCCACGCTCTCCATCAGGCCAGGCAAGGCCTAGATGGGAAGCAAACAACTGGGGGAGGCGGTGGCAGAGTGGATAAAGAGATGGACTGCGAATGTCAAGTACCCGGGTTCGAATCCACGAGAAAACATCTAGGATTTTTCAGAGGTGAATTGGGCCCAGCTGTTCGTCAATTATCCTAGCTACGCCAACACGTCAAGAAAATACCCCCTACATCGTCTCACAACATAGAAGATGCCCAAGCATATTCCAAGATGCTGTGAGTGACCAACATCACCACGAAGCTCCACTGTCTCATCTAGTGCGACTCCCAATAATCTCGGGGCCTCGCAAGAGTCACGGGCTACTGATAGCCTGCAGCCTACATACATATAAACATACACACATATATATACACATAGATACATAAATACATATATACACACATACATACACACAGAAGAGTTACACCCTTCCACTTCCTCCAGGAGAGAGACCCACCACAAGTTAGTGTCCTTCACCAGGGTGCTGTTCTCCGTCATACATTTACTACCAAGATAGCACTCATATATAAAGGGACCCTGTAATGTCCTTCACCAGGGTGCTGTTCTCCGTCATACATTTACTACCAAGATAGCACTCATATATAAAGGGACCCTGTAATGTCCTTCACCAGGGTGCTGTTCTCAGTCATACATTTACTACCAACATAACACTCATATATAAAGGGACCCTGTAATCGTGTATGAGATCTGGTGGCTTTTCAATCTTCCTGCCTATGCCACGAAACAACATCCTTTAATTATTATTATATTGTTTGGTGGCAACATTTGAAGGACTCATTTATCTCCAATTTTCTGACTACATAACTGGGTCCCTTAATCTATACCAATGGGAATATGAAATATAATAAACCAAACCACTTTCTCAAACCCGAACAAATAACAGAAAAGTTCATAATTGTCCTTTCCACACTATAACAGTGGAATCAGTGCAGTGAACGAACTTGTACTGTCAGAGGCAAAAGTCAATTCGTCACATCTGCCAAGTCATAAATACAGTATGGAGATATAAGTTTCACAGGCTCGTAAAATGACTTACCTTATATTATTTCAAACTAGCTGTAGCCGGCCCGCTTCGCTGGTCCAACCAAACTTGAAGTGGTTAGGTACGGTGCCAGAAGGAGGAGTAACAACAATAATTTTTTTTATTTTTTTTTTCAGCATGGTTTACATACAGTCACGGCCATATATAATCATCCATATAGGGGTAACTCACACAAGAGTTTGACAGCTTCCCTCTGTTCCTTAGATGATACTCTTTCCAATAAATATGTTAACTACTATCTTTTAATTTAATACAAGCAGCTACACACTACTTAAAACAATAACATCATATGTGAACTTGAAAACATTAGACAATAAATTGTTTGAGATACCCATTTGTGGATGATTGTTATTGACCGCGACTGTACAAGGTTTTTTGCTCAATCGTTTACCCGCCGCGTTTTCTTTATTTTCTTAAGGCCTTTCTATAGGCCTTGATATCTCTGAAAATCCAGCCTTCGCACATGGGCAGCTCTATGTTGCACTTTTACGTGTTGGAAATGCAGAGAACATCAATATATTGACTCTAAACCGCACTACGACATCAGCTTATAAAAACAATTTTTAAACTGATGTCGTAGTGCGGCGGGTAAAGAATGTACTGAAAAAACCTGTATATAACATAAACAGCATAAACTTTTCTGTGTTGTGGTCAAACTTTCATTGCAAAACTTCAGTGTACACAATTTTTTTGTCTTCTGGTTTGGAGTCAATATATAGATGTTCTCTGCATTTCCAACACGTCAAAGTACAACATAGAGCTGCCCATGTGTGAAGACTGGATTTTCAGAGAGATTAAGCCTTATAGATGTCATGGTTTGACCTTGGCTCTTATTAATAGTCATTCCATATGACAGCTTCAGAGGATATTGTAATCTTCAAAATGTGAAGTTATTATGTACAGTTGGCTTCACTTCCGCGTACCGTATATAAGTTAGCATTGCCAATGTTGAACCACCTAGAATCTTGAATCCCGAACCACGTGTGATCATGAGGCGAACCAATCATTACAGAGTGAAATGGAAACAGGGGTTGAGTTGAAATGCTAAAGCATCAACAGTGATCGAGTAGTGTTATTTGCTGTATTATACAAAATTAATATAGAATTTATGTCACAGTATAATTTACATGCCAGCAATTGTTTATTAAATATATATATATATGAGTCATGTAGTAAGTCATTTTTATCCTGCCAGTTACTAATAAAGAGAAGGTGGAATAATCAATACCAAAACATCCATAACCCTTAAAGATTGTGTTCGTGCACCACCCACTTTATGATTATTATTTTGTTGTCACTATGATTTTAACTTTGTCATGGTAGACAATTGTAGCATGGCAAGGAAGAATAACCTGGTGGTAATGAAAGTTCCTTAAAATGTTTGTGTAATGAATTATTACCAGTATATACCTTGTCAATATTGCCTCGTGAGGAGTTCACAAAAGGCTATACAAGTTGAAAACACATTCCTCCGGCTCTCTTCCTTCGTATAGTTACATAGTAAGTATCTCCGAATAATGGAAGATAAAAGAGTGACGTTCATGTCTACGTATGATATGCATGTGCTCAATACAATTCAATTATAATGAATAAGTTTGAGTAAATGAAGTGGAAGAAAGAAGGCCATACTGGTCCTGGAGGACATTAACACGAAAAGAAAAGAAATAAAGAAGATAAACAGTAACCAGAAGGAAAGAGAAGGAAAAAGGGACAGTTGAAGAATTTCAAGGGAATAGCTTGAGTCTGCAAAGTGGCCAAACCTTTATATGTATCCTAAAATTGTTAATATTTTACCATGTTATGCAATGAAACCTTCCACCATCTATTTATTGTTGCAATATATTACTATGTTATGTAATGAAACCTTCCACCATCTATTTATTGTTGCAATATATTACTATGTTATGCAATGAAACCTTCCACCATCTATTTATTGTTGCAATATATTACCATGTTATGCAATGAAACCTTCCACCATCTATTTATTGTTGCAATATATTACTATGTTATGCAATGAAACCTTCCACCATCTATTTATTGTTGCAATATATTACCATGTTATGCAATGAAACCTTCCACCATTTATTTATTGTTGCAATATATTACCATGTTATGCAATGAAACCTTCCACCCTCTATTTATTGTTGCAATATATTACCATGTTATGCAATGAAACCTTCCACCATCTATTTATTGTTGCAATATATTACTATGTTATGCAATGAAACCTTCCACCATCTATTTATTGTTGCAATATATTACCATGTTATGCAATGAAACCTTCCACCCTCTATTTATTGTTGCACTATATTACCATGTTATGCAATGAAACCTTCCACCCTCTATTTATTGTTGTAATATATTACTATGTTATGCAATGAAACCTTCCACCATCTATTTATTGTTGCAATATATTACTATGTTATGCAATGAAACCTTCCACCATCTATTTATTGTTGCAATATATTACCATGTTATGCAATGAAACCTTCCACCATTTATTTATTGTTGCAATATATTACCATGTTATGCAATGAAACCTTCCACCCTCTATTTATTGTTGCAATATATTACCATGTTATGCAATGAAACCTTCCACCCTCTATTTATTGTTGCAATATATTACCATGTTATGCAATGAAACCTTCCACCATCTATTTATTGTTGCAATATATTACCATGTTATGCAATGAAACCTTCCACCCTCTATTTATTGTTGCAATATATTACCATGTTATGCAATGAAACCTTCCACCCTCTATTTATTGTTGCAATATATTACTATGTTATGCAATGAAACCTTCCACCCTCTATTTATTGTTGCAATATATTACCATGTTATGCAATGAAACCTTCCACCCTCTATTTATTGTTGCAATATATTACCATGTTATGCAATGAAACCTTCCACCCTCTATTTATTGTTGCAATATATTACCATGTTATACAATGAAACCTTCCACCCTCTATTTATTGTTGCAATATATTACTATGTTATGCAATGAAACCTTCCACCCTCTATTTATTGTTGCAATATATTACCATGTTATGCAATGAAACCTTCCACCCTCTATTTATTGTTGCAATATATTACCATGTTATGCAATGAAACCTTCCACCATCTATTTATTGTTGCAATATATTACCATGTTATGCAATGAAACCTTCCACCCTCTTTTCATTGTTGCAATATATTACCATGTTATGCAATGAAACCTTCCACCATCTATTTATTGTTGCAATATATTACCATGTTATGCAATGAAACATTCCACCTTCTATTTATTGTTGCAATATATTACCATGATATGCAATGAAACCTTCCACCCTCTATTTTTTGTTGCAATATATTACCATGTTATGCAATGAAACCTTCCACCATCTATTTATTGTTGCAATATATTACCATGTTATGCAATGAAACCTTCCACCCTCTATTTATTGTTGCAATATATTACCATGTTATGCAATGAAACCTTCCACCCTCTATTTAGTGTTGCAATATATTACCATGTTATGCAATGAAACCTTCCACCATCTATTTATTGTTGCAATATATTACCATGTTATGCAATGAAACCTTCCACCCTCTATTTATTGTTGCAATATATTACCATGTTATGCAATGAAACCTTCCACCATCTATTTATTGTTGCAATATATTACCATGTTATGCAATGAAACATTCCACCATCTATTTATTGTTGCAATATATTACCATGTTATGCAATGAAAAATTCCACCATCTATTTATTGTTGCAATATATTACCATGTTATGCAATGAAACCTTCAACCCTCTATTTATTGTTGCAATATATTACCATGTTATGCAATGAAACCTTCCACCCTCTATTTATTGTTGCAATATATTACCATGTTATGCAATGAAACCTTCCACCATCTATTTATTGTTGCAATATATTACCATGTTATGCAATGAAACCTTCCACCCTCTATTTATTGTTGCAATATATTGCAAGTCAGCCAATTTTGTTACTTGACCACAGTCAAGACATTTTCTGATTAATGACTTTGTGTTACTGGTTACCAAAGGATATTGTTTTGTAGTGGAGTGTGACTTAACTACCCAATGATTACTCACTCACTTCTCCACACTCTGTCCCACACCTCGACCACATCCTCTTTCCATTACCCTTCTCCTTTAACCATTTCCAGTACTCACTCGACTCCTTCATTTCCCCACCACATTCTCCTTCTCAATACCTACAACATCATTTTGTGTGGCCAAACATGATTAGTTCAATTATGCAAACAGGACCTGAAAATAAATAATGTTATGTTTTGTATGCAATTACAATGCATACAATATGGTAGGATATTATATTAATCAGATGGAGTCATTAGATAGTAATGTCTAGGCCAGACAATCAGGTATTGGAGAACCATCACAAGTGTCAGAGAGAACAGTGTTAAATTCATACACACACCTTATGAGACACACTTTCCTTTACCAAACCACTCTTTCCATCTCACTCTGTAGTGAGTGGTTCGTATCAGGATCACACGTGGTTAGGGATTCTAATTTCTGGGTGGCTCAACATTGGTAGTGGTAAGTGGTAAACGCAGAAGTGGAGCCTACTGTACCTTAACCTTCCCTGGGTCATGCCCTTTCTGGTATATATATATATATATATATATATATATATATATGGTTTGTTCCGTCTATTTCTTTTGGTTTGGGAGAAAATTTCACACAGACAAACACACACAGACAGACGCCTCTCTTTTATAGATATATTTTATTATCTGAGGGAGAGAGTGAATAGGTCATGTGTTGTCTGTGTGTGTCTGTGTGTGTGTTGAGAGTGATAATGGCCAGGGATAAGAACACTTGGACCAGTGAATAGGTCATGTGTTGTCTGTGTGTGTCTGTGTGTTACTTTACCTTTCCTTTGTGACCACCAGGCCACAGATGGACCGGTCTAGTGGAACTTCACCCGTTGTTTCAGATGTCCAGCCACACCCTGAGGACTACATATAAAGGTTAGGTTAGGTTAGGTTAGGTTAGGACTGTATATATAAAGGTTAGGTTAGGTTAGGTTAGGACTGTACATATAAAGGTTAGGTTAGGTTAGGTTAGGACTGTATATATAAAGGTTAGGTTAGGTTAGCACTGTACATATAAAGGTTAGGTAAGGTTAGGGTAGCACTATACATATAAAGGTTAGGTTAAGTTAGGTTAGGTTAGCACTGTACATATAAACGTTAGGTTAGGTTAGGTTAGGTTAGCACTAAACATATAAAGGTTAGGTTAGGTTAGGTTAGGTTAGCACTATACATATAAAGGTGTTTATTAATATTGGAAACATGTACTGTGTTTCAGATGTCCCTGAGGACTGTACATATAAAGGTGTATATTAATATATTAATATTAATGTTATCATGTAATGTCAGATTCACCAACAACCAATTAATTATTAATTATATTGTGGTCACAGATCAAAACCAGGGATGAATGGAAGTCATCCATGTACAAATTATCCTACCACCTCGATCAGATCCCCCCCTCCACAAACACACACGCACGCACGTGCATGCAAGCACGAACACACACGCATGCATGCACGCACAGGCACACACGTACACACACGCACGTACACATACAGGCACGCACACGCACAAGCACACAGATGTACACACACAGGCACACACACCCATGCTAACACAACACACACAACTCTCTCTCTCTCTAATGAAACCACAACATCAACTTGCTGTTCACTAATCTATACAACTTAGTAAAAATTTTCACACCATGATAAGTAAAGGTTGAGTTATTACTACTGTTACCATTCTGTGTGTGTATATGTGTGTGTTAATACATATGTGTGTATAGTATTAGGGTATGTGTGTGTATATGTGTGTGTGTTAATACATACGTGTGTATGTGTGTGTGTGTGTTAATACATATGTGTGTATACTATTAGGGTATTGGTGTGTATATGTCTGTGTGTTAATACATATGTGTGTGTAGGAGTATATGTGTTAATACATATACATATGGGGTGCATGGGGGATGTCAGGAGGCGTAGTACCTTTGTCACTGGGCCAGCCGCACCCATATGGGTGGCCACAGGACACTGGACGTCACTGACTCCTCAATTCTCACTTGACTGGCTCCTAGCGCCACACCCCGGTTAACCATCTCGGCTGATGGGCTTAACCAAGTGAGGGGACCCAAATGCCCTGTGGGATAGTCTGCTGAGACAAGTGCTTCGGGTGCTCCCCCGAGGAAAGAGCATGCACTGGGGATGTGCATTGAGGCGGATGACAGAATACCTACTTTCTGTCATATTGGCGATTCCCCTGCAGCGGTGCTAGCAGACAGATCGTCGAGGTTCACTTGCCATCTGATTACTGCTGGTTCTGTCAAGGCTGTGAGTATAGGAAAGCCCAAGCCTACTACTCACATTAATCTACTCACATGGGCTTGCACTTTGTTCCCTTTCACAACTCATCCCTTTCATATCTCATCCTTCGACACCCAAAAGTCCTCCGGCGATGGAGCAGGATGGTGGGGACAGGCATGCGTTGGTGCTGGAGGCCCTTAGTCTGAGCTCTGCACGGAGGCGGCGCGTGCCATATGGTCGCTGATGAATGGGAAGGAGTGGCATTCATCTTCGGCAGTCGTACGTCGCGACAAAGCTGTCCTGTTTAGGGTCTGCGCAGCTTTCCCTCAATCAGGGAAGGGCATAGAAAAGGTTGCCTAAAAATCGTCCCTCCGCCAAGGACTAGATGGCTTGTCGCGGTCATACAGTCAACGCCCAAAGCGATAGCAAACAGTATAAATCTAATGTAAATCTAGCCACATGGAATGTGCGTATCCTGATGGACCAAACTACCAATGGCACAAGACCAGACAGAAGAACCGCGATTGTTGCACATGAACTGCGCAGATATGACATCGATTTTGCTGCATTAAGTGAGACTCGATTTCCTGGGGAAGACTCTCTTGAGGAGATTGGAGAAGGTTACACCTTTTACTGGAGGGGGCTGAATGAGGAGGAGCCCAGGATTCACGGGGTGGGGTTTGCTGCTAAAACTAAGCTTCTGACCAACATACCAGAGGGCCCAACCGCCATAAATGAGAGGCTAATGACCTGGAGAATACCCCTTGTTAAAGGCCGTTATATCACACTCACAAGCGCGTATGCTCCAACGCTGAATTCTGATGAAGACACAAAAGACAGATTTTACAGCTCCCTGGACACAGTGCTTCATAACATCAATAGGAGTGACAAAGTTGTACTGATGGAGGATTTTAATGCACGTGTGGGGAGAAACAAGGACTTATGGGATGGTGCCATCGGACAACATGGCACAGGCAGCATGAATTCTAATGGGTTGAGACTACTGACACTGTGTGCCGAGCACGAAATGGTTATAACGAACACCATTTATCAAAAATAAGACAAATATAAAAACACCTGGAAACACCCTCGATCAGGCCACTGGCACATGCTGGATTATGTCATCACCAGAAGGAAAGATATCAGTGACATAACCATCACACGAGTAATGAGAGGAGCAGAATGCTGGACTGACCATCGCCTTGTCAGATCTAAGATGAGAATGAAAGTTAGACCCCCTGTACGTAGACAGGCACCAGCTAAAAAACTAAATTTTGCTGCACTTAAGAGTCCCGAAACAAGAAATCAATTACGGGGAAAAATTGGGGACAAACTAGCTACTGCAGTCAACGGTTATGCAGACGACATCGACGACCCAGATGTAGAATGGGAACGGTTTTGTTCCATCATAAAAGAAGCCACAGAAGAAACATTAGGCCTTAAGGAAAGAACTGGTTCGATCAAAATTCAACACATATCCATGAGTTATTAGAGAGAAAGCGAAGAGCCCATGATGCCTTCCTAGCCAACCCTCAATCAGAAACACTGGCCAAACGGTGGAAGGACCTCAGGGCAGAAGCGCAACAACAGCTTAGACGGATGGAAAATTGCTGGTGGATCGAGCGAGCTCAAGAAATACAAGCCTTTGCGGATACCAATAACATGCAAGGTTTTTATAATGCCCTTAAATCAGTCTATGGACCCAGAAGAAACCGGCTTGATTCAGTTCGGTCTGTAGATGGTACGACCATTCACAGAGAACGAGGCAAAATTCTGGACCGGTGGGCTGAACATTTTCATACCTTACTCAATCATCACAATGACGTGGATGAATTCATCCTAGATTTGTTACCGGATTTACCTCTCATTCAGAACCTGGACACGATCCCTGGATATTATGAAGTCTGTAATGCCATCAAACACCTGAAAGATGGAAAAGCGTGTGGACCAGATGGTGTCCCCGGGGAAGTGTTTAGGTATGGTGGGTACTTATTGAAGTTACAGCTACACAATTTTATATGTGCTTTGTGGAGGGGCGAGAAATTGCCCAAACTGTGGGTGGACCCTAATATCATCCCTATATATAAAAACAAGGGAGATCGAGAAGACTGCAACAACAGTCGAGGAAGCTTTCTCCTCTCGGTTGCAGGTAAGATCCTTGCTCGGGTTATGCTCTCTCGTCTTGTGACTCACATATCAGAAGCAGTTTTACCAGATTCACAGTGTGGTTTCAGGAAGAACAGGAGCACCGTAGACATGATATTTACTCTAAAACAAATACAAGAAAAATGTATGGAACAAAACAAAGACCTTTATATTGTATTTATTGACTTGATAAAAGCCTTCGACACTGTGCCCAGGGATCTGCTATGGAAAATTCTTACTAAATACGGAGTTCCTCCTAAATTCTTAAACATGTTGAAAATTTTTCATAATAACATGCAAGGTAAAGTATGTATTGGTGGCCTGGAATCTCCACCCTTTCCAGTGGAGGTAGGAGTCAAACAGGGTGATGTTCTCGCCCCTGTACTATTTAACATCTTTGTCTCTGTTATAATGACATTAGCACAGAACTCCTTATATGCTGAGGATGGTATACAACTTGAGTATAGGCTTGATGGTAGTCTCTTCAACATCCGTAGACTACAAGCCCACACAAAAACCTCCATACGCCAGATTATAGAACTACAATATGCTGATGATGCTGCCATTATTTCCCACACTCCCCAGTCATTGCAGCACATCCTTGATGTCTTTTCTAATATATATAGATCACTGGGGATGCAGATCAATGCCAGAAAGACAGAAGTAATGATTTGTAATACCGATCCCAATCAAGAGGTGCCAATATTTACATTGGATGGTACACAACTGCAAACTGTCTCAAATTTTAAATATTTGGGCAGTGTTGTAACCCCATCCAGCAGAATAGACGAAGATGTCTTCGATAACATCAACAAAGCAGCGCGGTCATTTGGCAGATTAAGGGACCGAGTATTTCAAAATAAACATCTGAAACTAGAAACTAAAATTAAAGTGTATGAAGCAGTGTGTATATCCACCCTTCTGTACGGTGCAGAGACTTGGACATACTATCAGTACCATTTGAAGCAACTACAACGCTTCCATATCTCATGCTTACAGAAGATATTAGGTCTCACCTGGACAGACCGTATTCCACACACGGAGATAACTGAGCGGACAAACACCACCAGCATTGAACCCATGGTAGCACAGAGGCAGCTACGTTGGCTTGGCCATGTCATAAGGATGCCAGAAGATCGTCTTCCCAGACAAGTACTGTATGGTCAGTTACTAAATCGTCCAAGAAGACCGGGAGGACCTAAGAAAAGGTACAAGGACCAAGCAAAAACGACACTGAAGAGATGCAATATGAACCCTGGGACACTCGAAGCCTTAGCTACAGACAAGACACAATGGCGATCAAAAATAAAGGGTGGAGTTGGTACACTGGAGGAAGCCTGGAGAACACACCGTACCCTGAAGAGACAACAGCGTCACGCCGGGCCAGTTGCTGCTGCAGTTCCAGACCCTCAACTAATATGTGCAACGTGTGGCAAGGTGTGCAAATCACGCATAGGCTTCCTGAGCCACACAAACGCTCATCGGAGACGACAAAGACAACAACATCCATGAATTGACAAGTTCTCACTGGTTCGTCACCATTCATCCTTGAAATCATCGGGGGACATCGAATGTCGTCATCGGCCACGATGGACTGCATAAACGTAACGTAACGTAATACATATATATGCATAATATTTTGGTATATTAATAATAATAATAATAACAACATTAATAATAAAATGTTTATTTGGTACAGGCAGCCAAGGGCTGAAAATATACATTGTAAAATGGTGATGCAAATAGGTTATACTTTATAGATACCTATAAATGACCAGACATAAACAAATACCAAACCAACACACAGACGTACACAATTACAATCACGCATGTTCACTCACACATGGACATAGTACAAATATTTACATGTGCTTTTGGTTTATTAGAGAGACTATTGTGGGGATGGGACTATTTTTGTATCTGTCTGTCCTAGCTCTGATGGGTTTGTGTAGGTTGTAGTGACAGACGTGGCGGGGTTTGGGAATGGTGGGTGGGAGGAGGTCTCTATGGCGTGGGTGGATTAGCAACTGTTTACTGAAGTCCCAGAGGAGCTGCTGGTGTCTGGTGACAAGATATGGTATTCTGAGGGTATCCAGGGCTTGTTGGTAGGTGGTGTATGCCGTACCCAGAATTATATGACATGCCCTCTTTTGTACCCCCTCCAGCTGCTGCCTCTGTGTCTGGTTGATGGATGAAGACCAGGTGGGGGAGGCGTATGTCAGCTTGGGGATGATGAAGGTGTGGTGGATTCCTACCAGCTCCTTTTGGGGTGTGCCTAGGGACTTGAGTCGTCTCAGTATATACAGGCGGTATGTGGCTGACTGGATGATGGTGCTGATATGACTTTTCCAGTTCAGTTTGTCATCCAGCATGACACCTAATAGTTTGGTGGTGTCCACTATTTGTAGTTGTTGCTGTCCTAGTGTTATCACTGGTAGTGGTGGGGGTGTGATAGCCGTGTGAAACTGCATCACTACTTTCTTGCCGTGGTTGATGGAGACGTTGTTGTTGTTGGTCCACGTCTGGAGGTTGGTGAGGTGTTGTTGCAGGAGGTGGTAGTCAGGAGACAAGTTATTGATGACTGTCCCAACGGTTGAGTCATCCACATATTTCCAGCGAAAAATTGTGTCAGTTAAGGCGTCATTGATTAGGATGAGGAAGCACAGGGGTCCCATCTTGGTCCCCTGGGGCACACCACACGAGAGATGTTGGTGTATAGATACTGCACCCTGGTGACGCACTACCTCACGTCTGTCGTCACACAGGAAGTTTGCCAGACGTCTGTCACACAGGAAGTTTGCCAGCCATGCCACTAGACTGTGCTCCTCTCCCATATCAAGAGCTTTCCATAGTACTACGATATGGTCTACTAGATCAAAAGCCTTTCTGAAATCTATGAATATAAGGGCAACTGAGGTCTTTCTTTTTTCCAGGTTACTGTATATAAAGTGTCGCAGGCTTATGAAACAATGGGGGGTTGATGATGACTTCATATTTCCAAATTGTTGGGGGTCAATTGCATTTGAGATGTTGGCTGAAACTCAGTCGAACACAAAGCTTTCACATAACAGGCTCGGGAGGGGGGTTATAGCAATGAGTCTTAATTGATTAAGTGACTGGGGTTTTGAAACTTTTGGTATTGGAGTAACGGAAGCTGTCTTCCAATCCTGTGGGCATTTACTCTGACTAAGTGATGCATTAATTATTGAACAAATGGGTTTTGCAAGCTCAACAGCAAGCTCACGGGAAGGTCAATATGGGTAGTGGAGCGTTTGAGCTTATAGCTTAATTAAGAGCTTATAGTAGACCTCGTGCTCATTAATGTGTGGGGGAGGGATGGAGGGTAGGTAAGCTGGTTATTGGGCTGAGTCCAGTCTGGGCAGGGTTTGACAGATCCTGGTGAAATGGTCATTGATAAGATTAGCTACTTCCTTGCTGGTATGTCCGTCAACACAGGGAATAGACGGTGACTTTTACACCATCCCACACAGGTCCTTTAATTTGTTGTACCACTGATTGATGTTGGTTTGTTTAAGGTGGTGAATTTTTGTTGGGTAGTACACCTTGGCAGCTTTAATTTCTCTGATGACCTTGTTATCCAGCGGGTGTTATACCTCCTCCTGTCATTATAGAACGCCTTGTTGCGCTGCTCCATCAGCCTCTTAATCGGTGGTGTTATCCATGGGAGGAAAGAAGTGGTAGTAGGCCTGAGTGATAGTAGTTTGGTAATTCTCCCACTTCCTGTCAACGTTACTAACAGTTAGTACCTCAGTCCACAGGTACTGTATCAGCCACTGTCCAAACTGTCTGATAGCAGAGTCAGGTGTAGGGCTGCATATCTTGGTATGTGTGTGTGTGTGTATGTGTGTGTGTTATAACATATGTGTGTATACTATTAGTGTATGTGTGTGTGTCAATACATACGTGTGTATACAAACAGTGTATGTGTGTGTGTTAATACATATGTGTGTATACTGTTTGGGTATATGTGTGTGTGTATGTGTGTATTCATACTATAATAAGTAAGGGTTGAGTCATTACAGTTGTCAGATTTTGCACAATGTTATATTTTACATTAAATTATATTGAATGAAATATAACATTATAATGGTAATACAAGATGGTAGTACTTCTTTGTTACTAATATAAATAAATAAATAAAGTGGCTTTAGAAATATTCCAACAGATAGCCAGGAAGTTAAAGAGGAGTAGTACAGTGTAAAGAGTGTTTCACACTCTCGTGACTTAATTAACAACATAGTGGTTGTGTGTATACTAACCTTTGTTGTCCACAGTTTACACAGTAGTCATGTGTGTGTTGTAGAGGACAGGAGGGTGACACAATAGTAATGAAGGAACACCAACATGGACAACACAAAACACACCAAGAAAACCAATATACTATATGTGTAATGTATAAGTAAATACATTGACTTGGTAACATATTAGGCAGAGAAAAGAGGTTGTATGAGAGACAAATAATGATGAACGATAAGTGACTGTTGTGACTCTAGTTTTAACATCTTCAATGTGTTACCCTTCCCACTAACCAAGATGACAAACATAAAATTAATGCCTTTACATCTCCTATTCGTCCCTCTCCCTCCCTTCCTTTACCCTACCTACCCTACCTACCCTTCCCTCTCTTCCCTACCCCTCTTCTCCCTTCCCCTCCTGTACCCTCCCTCTCCCTCCCCTTCCGTTACCCTACCTACCCTTCCCTTTCCTTCCCTACCCCTCTTCTCCCTTCCCCTCCTGTACCCTCCCTCTCCCTCCACTTCCGTTACCTTACCTACCCTTTCCTACTCTTCCGTAGCTGTGTAACCCTATATAAAATCAGACACATAAATATACATTACATTTAGTGTTATCAGTCCTGCGTATGTCCGAGAGTCAGAGATTTACAGTATGGAATAATCATTCCCTCCCTCTTGTCTGTATGCTTCACACACGACTCACTCACCAATTCATTTTCATTCCCCTTTTCACCACATTAAGGTACACAAATGGTCATTCTGTCAGTCAGTCATTATATCAATTAATCATATGTGGTGTGAAGGATGAAATAACAGAGGATAGATGGCAATCAGTGGAGTTGGTATGAGTGGTCTGGTCAACACAGAGAAGAGATATAACATAGATACATACAATAATTACATATGATACCGAGCTACGACTGCCATACCATGACAATATTTAGTAATTTCCTGTAATGCAGTACATTCTTATTAATTACTTGGACAGAAGAGGAGGTGAAGGCTCAGACATGGAGGCAGCTGGACGTGATGGTTCACTCCTGTTCACTAAGTTGTTGACACATTTTGCACAATGTTATATTTTACAATAAATTAATTATATTAAATGAAATATAACATTATAATGGTAATACAAGATGGTAGTGCTTCCTTGTTACTTATATTAATAAATACATAAATTGGCTTTATAAATATAGGAACAGATAGCCAGGAAGTTAAAGAGGAGTAGTACAGTGTTGGTAAATCTGGAACAACTGATTCCTACACACTATTCTAAACAACAGAACACCATTATTAATGTTAATGTGGTCCTGTTTGTTTGTATACTTCAAAGGAATCAAAGTGCTCCAATGAACCATAAGTATATTACACCTTTAATTGGTCTGGGTCCACAACAACAACAACAACAACAACATTATTATTAATATTGTTATTGTTATTATTATTATTATTATTATTGTTATTATTATTATTATTATTATTATTATTATTATTATTATTATTAATGTTAATATTATTGTTAGTATTATTATTGTTATTATTATTTTTATTATTATTATTTTTTTTATTATTATTTTTATTATTATTATTATTATTATTATTAATATTATTATTATTATTATTATTATTATTATTATTATTATTATTATTATTATTATTATCATTATTATTTTATTCATTATCTCTACTAGTAGTTAGCACCTTAGAATCAAAACAGCCTCTAAAGGACCAACTGGTCTGTTGCTGTTTGTATTGTCTTGTATACATTAATTTTTTATCCCTTCCCCTGCTTTATCGTTTCTTATCCCTCCTTCTCTTCCTTCCTATACCCTACCTATTCGTCCCTCTCCCTCCCTTCCTTTACCCTACCTACCCTTCCCTTTCTCTCTCCTTCCCTCACTTCCCTACCCCTTTTCTCCCTTACCCTCCTGTACCCTCTCTTCCTTTACCCTACCTACCCTTCTCTATCCCGCTCCTCCCTTCCCTTCCCTACCCCTCTTCTCCCTTCACTCCTGTTTCCTCCCTCTCCCTCCCCTTCTTTTACCCTACCTACCCTTCCCTACCCCTCTTCTCCCTTCCCCTCCCTCTCCCTCCCCTTCCGTTACCCTATCTACCATTCACTTCCCTTCCCTACCTCTCTTCACCCTTCCCTTCCCTATCCCTCTTCTTCCTTCTCCTCCTTTCCCTTTCCTTCCTTTACAGCTTCATATTTCTCTCCCTTCCTCTCCTTTACCATCCCCAATCCTCCCTTTTTTCCCCTTATCCTTTTTCTCCTATCACTTCATTTAATTTCCTCCCTTTCCTTCATTCCTCCTCTTCCCTCTCCTCCTAACGCTTACCTCATCGTTCCTTCTCAACCCTCCATCCTTCCTCTCTCCTTACACACACACAGCCAACCCTCCCTCCTTCCACACACTCACCCAACCCTCCCTCCTTCCACACACACACACACCCAACCCTCCCTCCTTCCACACATACACCCAACCCTCCCTCCTTCCACACACACACCCAACCCTCCCTCCTTCCACACACACACACACCCAATCCTCCCTCCTTCCACACACACACCCAACCCTCCCTCCTTCCCCACACACACACAACCCACCATTACACAGTACATAACACTGCCTGGACAACTTATCACAGGATGTACCCCAAAAAATTAATATATTTATAGTTTGCAGATTATCAGGATATTTCCACTGTCACAAGAGAGAGAGAGAGAGAGAGAGAGAGAGAGAGAGAGAGAGAGAGAGAGAGAGAGAGAGAGAGAGTTAGTTACATAGAAACACAGACAATAACAGACCTTACAGAGAGAGAGAGAGAGAGAGAGAGAGAGAGAGAGAGAGAGAGAGAGAGAGAGAGAGAGAGAGATAGTTAGTTACATAGAAACACAGACCCTAACAGACCTTACAGAGAGAGAGAGAGAGAGAGAGAGAGAGAGAGAGAGAGAGAGAGAGAGAGAGAGAGAGAGAGAGAGAGAGAGTTAGTTACATAGAAACACAGACCCTAACAGACCTTACAGAGAGAGAGAGAGAGAGAGAGAGTTAAACTTTGCTATAACAGTAAGGAATATATACTAATTTTACCAACAATAAATAATATTACTGATAGACAATATGTAAATATAAGTGTCATATCCCAAACATTGATATAAAAGAACACACATACTGCATGCTGTATGTATTATGTTCATACTGAAATGTTAATTAATACTTAATTAAAATATAAAGATATAAGTAATAATTTTTTTCTCTCATGACAAACTGAGGTGATATAATAATCAGGTTATAATAATATGTGTTCTTAGTGGAACGCTTGTCAATGTTATTAGACAAAATATAATGCAATAAAATAATACATATCACATATACAGAGAAAATATTATTATGTAGTGTTACAAGACAAGATAAACATACATGAAAGACATAGAGCTAAGCCTCTATTGGTTTTATATACTGTGTGTGTGTTAATGTGTGTGTGTAGCACTGTAATAATGTATGTGTGTTAATGTGTGTGTAGCACTGTAATAATGTATGTGTGTTAATGTGTGTGTGTAGCACTGTAATAATGTATGTGTGTTAATGTGTGTGTGTAGCACTGTAATAATGTATGTGTGTTAATGTGTGTGTGTAGCACTGTAATAATGAATGTGTGTTAATGTGTGTGTAGCACTGTGATAGTGTGTGTGTGTTAATGTGTGTGTAGCCTTGTGATAGTGTGTGTGTGTGTTAGGTTATAATACGTATAACAATCAGGTTATAATATGTGTATTTAATGGAACGCTTGTCAATGTTATTATTAGTTTACCATCTCACCGTAGAATTAAAAAAAAAAAAAAAAAAAAAAATATATATATATATATATATATATATATATATATATATATATATATATATATATATATATATATATATATATATATATATATATATATATATATATATATATATATATAAAATTGCACAAAGGCTCCTTCTCTCCCTCCCTCCCTCACACTCTCTCCCCTCCCTCTCCCTCCTTCTTCCTTCACTGTCCACTCTCTCGCTCCCTCCCTCCCTCACACTCTCTCCTCTCCCTCTCCCTGCTTCCCTCACACTCTCTCCCTCCCTCCCTCTCCCTCCTTGTTCCTTCACTGTCCACTCTCTCGCTCTCTCCCTCCCTCACACTCTCCTCCCTCACACTCTCTCTCCTCCTTCCCTCCCTCCCTCCCTCACACTCTCTCCACTCCCCTCCCTCCTTGTTCCTTCACTGTCCACTCTCTCGCTCCCTCGCTCCCTCACACTCTCTCTCCCCTCCCTCTCTCTGCTTCATCCTTCACTATCCACTCTCTCGCTCCCTCGCTCCCTCACACTCTCTCTCCCCTCCCTCTCCCTGCTTCATCCTTCACTGTCCACTCTCTCGCTCCCTCGCTCCCTCACACTCTCTCTCCCCTCCCTCTCCCTGCTTCCCTCCCTCAATATCTAGTTTCTCTTCATCTCTTCCTGTGATGAGATAATCTCCGTGAACGTCAGCCAGGCCAGGCCAACTCCCAGCCATGGTAGTAACCCCTCAGTAAACAGTTTTAATTAAGGAGGTGCGGGAATAGGGGCACAGGCTTGGGGGGGAGGTTTAAGGGGGTTGCTGGAATAGGGGGGACAGGCTTGGAGGGGGGGAGCTTAGAGGGGTGCGAGAGTAGGGGACAGGCTTGGGGGGGCTTAGGGGGGTGCGGGAGTAAGGGGACAGGCTTGGGGGGTTAGGGGGGTGCGGGAGTAGGGGGACAGGCTTGGGGAGGGGTTAGGGGGCGCGGGGGTAAGGGAACAGGCTTAGGGGGATGCAGGAGTAGAGGGACAGGCTTGGGGGCGGGTTTAGGGGGGTGCAGGAGTAGGGGAACAGGCTTGGGGGGGGGTTAGGGGGCGCGGGGGTATGGGAACAGGCTTAGGAGGATGCAGGAGTAGAGGGACAGGCTTGGGGGCGGGTTTAAGGGAGTGCGGGAGTAGGAGACAGGCTTTCTACCCACCCAAAGCCTGTCCCCCTATTCCCACACCCTGCAAACCCCCCCCAAGCCTGTCCCCTACTCCCGCACCCCCTTAAACTTACGGACCTGGGGCTTACTATACATTACTAATATTACCATTACTGTATTTATTAAAACTAAATTGGTCTCCAACCAATCACTTATTATGATCGATATTAAATATTATAATATCACCTGACAATGTAATGGTTAATGTTGGTAGTGTTGGTTCACAATGTCCAAGTGTACCTATTATTACTCAAAGAAGAATTGAGGGAGGATTGCAAGGTGGAACTAGTCAGTACAGAAAAGAATGTATGTTGACACAGAAAAAACCTGACCAAAGAAGAATATAGGAGAGGAAAGATAGGAAGTGATAAAGAGAGGGAGAGATTATGAAGAAATACAGAGCTTTTCAAAGGAAGACAATCCAAAATAGTTGAGTGCAGGATTTAATATTAATAGTAACAACAAAACATTTTACCCAATAATATGTGGAAGGTTCTTCTTGATAATAAACTCCAGAGATTGAAGCACTGTAATGCTGAAGTTGAGAAGGATTTATACAAACACAACACTACAAGATGGTTGCAAATCCGGTAGTGACCACACACACACATACACCTACGCACACAGGAAGTGTCATGACGTCATCCATTGGGACAGTGAAGGAAGAGATAAAACATATTAGATTATGAATTCCAGTGTACTGCGAACAACTTAATCCTTTGTAAATTATTGTGTTATTACAACTTGTTAAATCAATATAGTAACTTTCATATTCCCCTTGACAAGGGTTGTATATTTATTACCATACACACTTTCAGGATGTAGGGAAAAACACTAAAATCTATGAATCTAGAATCTATAAACTTGTAGGATCACACACACACACACACAGACACACACAGAGACACATACACAAACACACACACATTGTACATGTTATAATTGCAATTAATAACTTGTTTTCTTCTGTGTAATAACTGGTCTTAGACACCTGATAATATTTATATATTGGCTAAACAAGGGGATAAAAAAACCTTTGTTCTCACTAAAATATTGTTTGTAGTCCAGACCCAACAGTTCTCGTTGGTGAGGTTAACCTTGGACAGAGAGGAAATAAACTCACTCCATTTTTGCCTCAACGATGGGGGTTTCCTGAGAGAGAGAGAGAGAGAGAGAGAGAGAGAGAGAGAGAGAGAGAAAGACGAAGGTTTAATCAAGTATGGAGAGAGTGAGAGAGAGAGTGAGAACGAAATCGAGGGAGAAAGGGAGGGAGGGAGTGAGTGTGGGAGATAATGGCCTACCTTTGTAACTTATAAGAAAGGGGAGAATAAAATGTCAAAGTGGAGTGTAATGTAACACCTGTCATTACCACCATTCCACTCGTATCATTATGAACACACAACAACTAATGTATTTCATCAATGGTAAATAGATGGGCAAAAAGATACCAATATAAATAAATAAATATTTATATATACATATGTATATATAGCTTTACTGTGTGTGTTGGTCAGACAGTTTGATTCAACTACCTGCTGTCCAGTAAGGATAGAGAAGGTCAAGTTCCCTCCATAAGATGGTGTCTCAGGGAATCATAAACACAGCTGTACAGTCAATACCAGAAGTTTGTCTTTCTTAGTCCATGATACGTTCCTGTTAATCAGGGAACACTATGTGATAGAATTGACAGCTATACATGGTTTAAATGTCTAATATTACACATAACCATATGTGAACTAAACTAATTTAACGACAAATACCTCAAAGTTATAATTATACTATATATGTTCAGAAGGTGGAATCATAATATTATCGAGAAATATATGATATTGGTGCAGGAAGATTTTTGTTTACGGATACCAACACACATAAATATATATAATGTTGCCAGAAAGTTGTTTATTCAATATACCAAAGCATTTTCAGTCATAGAGGCAACGTTGCAAGAATACAATAACGTTGCCAGATACACACATCATCAACACAGATAATGGCAGTGTGTGTTATGCCATTACATGTTTTTTTTTTTCTATAAATACAGTACTTCCCCTCCTGGCCTCCCCTCTCCCCATTCAGTGTTAAGTAACCTTCCATTTATACCTCTGTTGTTATGAAGTATTAATTTAAACTTCGACATGTATTTTAGTAACATGAATATTTCGTCCCTGTTGTGATTTAATTAACATTATTTGTTACCATTTGTTTAACACAGGTAATACAGTGTGACAAATACTCTTCTTTCCATTGTCTCTATCAATCATTCTCTCTTTTGTTCCTTCATATTACCACAATGGACTCTGTTTCTTTCTTGTCTTTCTATTCCCCAATCTCTCCTATCAGTTTCATTTCATTAACTCGTCTTCATTATGCCTTACTCACATAGACTTACTCAGTCTATGTTTTAAGTTGTCATTGTACTGACATTAAAATAGAAATAGGTGTAAACCTTAAAGTTATAACGCTCACAACCTTACTCATATTAATGTATTTATTAATTATTATATCCATCGTGATTATTAGTATTCAATACTATCACCCTTCTTGATGACTTTTCTTGCTCACCTAACTCTCCCTTGGTGTATACTTCACTCCTCCTTACAACTATCATAAATAGACATAATACTTCTTGCTTTATTACACACCTGTATCCTACCTTGTAATCATTTAATCCCTTCCCTAACCCATGACATTCCTACTACCATTCTCTTCCATAATAATGTTTTCCACATCCACCTTTGTCTCAAGCGTGAGGGAGAAACTTTCAATTTAGTATATATTTTAAATAATGTTCCGTGAATGATTGAAATCTATGACAACTCTAAGTGAGGTATTGATATGAGTTTAGTATAAATCTTTAGCCAAAGCATCACTGCCAGTCAGTGGTTCTTAATATTATCTGTCCGGCAACCTTCTGAAAGAATTCTGAACATTCCATGACCCACACAATAATAAAGTGTAGTTTTAAACTTTGTGTAAGTAGGATGATAACTAAAGGAAGACTTTGTAATTACGAAACTCACTGACAACATTTATGTACGTTAAATGTGCAACTGATAACGTTACTGTATTTGTGCAACGTCACCATTAGTGTTAATATGTAAAGGCAAATTGCAATAATAATTTGTTATTATTTTTGTTTGTGGAAGTGATCAATTTTTTTTTTTTTTTTGTATTGTTCTGAAATGCCACATTTATTTATAGTATTCTTATTTGTGTGTGATGCCTCCAAGTGGCATATTGTAGAAATCTGTAGCAGAGAGGAAGCGGTGACCAAGTAAAGAACCCAAACAGAGATGTGTGTGTTTGTTTCCTCACAAATTAACCAAGTAAAGAACCCAAGCAGAGATGTGTGTGTATGTTTCCCCACAAATTAACCAAGTAAAGAACCCAAGCAGAGATGTGTGTGTTTGTTTCCCCACAAATTAACCAAGTAAAGAACCCAAGCAGAGATGTGTGTGTTTGTTTCCCCACAAACTAACCAAGTAAAGAACCCAAGCAGAGATGTGTGTGTTTGTTTCCCCACATATTAACTTCACCTTCCACCATCCTGATGGGCTAAGAACGCTCTATAATATTTCATGTCCTATAATTTGACACACTATTATAATTCCTTACACTCTTCTGTACTGAACACCTGCCAGTCAATAAAAAATTTTCTTTCGTTTTCATATTTCTGTGTTCATTCCTTGTCACGTGTCATTGTTCCAGTTTAATGTGTGTGTGTTTTATCGCGCAGTGAGCACATTTTTTTCCTGTCTTGATTTATCTATCTTCCTGTCTGTCCCACGTCTAAATTCTCTCTCTCTCTCTCTCTCTCTCTCTCTCTCTCTCTCTCTCTCTCTCTCTCTCTCTCATTAACTAAGAACAGAGTGTTACTGTTAAATACTCTGTATTGTGTGGCCCGTGAACATACTAGGAATTAATAATAGAATCCGGCCTGCAAATACTGCTGACAAATACTCTTTGTCAACCCTACACTCTCTCCAAGTCAAGGCTACTTGGTACTCTGGTCACCAAGTCTCACCTTCACTATCAGCTCTCGGACTGTCACCTCAATGATAATCTTCTGTTGTGTTTCTCATCCAATGAACTGAACATTGAAGCAATTGTTTATGGCAAGTAGAACCAACCATCACACTAATTTGTATGTTTACCAAGAACACTCTTCAATGAACAATGTCACCAAACCATCTCACTAACTTGTATGTTTCTTTCAAAATTTTTTTTTGCACAAAGCCACTTTGTGGTTCTCGTTTGTCACTACTGCTTGCGACATGCTCCAGAAAGTCTCATCTGACCTTCAAACTTCTGTACAAAGGTATCCCGCTCTTGATTTACAGGCACAGCAATATGTAAACGAGTGGCAGGAGCAGTAGACCCAGCAGGTAGAATATAATGATTTACAGGCACAGCAATATGTAAACAAGTGGCAGGAGCAGTAGACCCAGAAGGTAGAATATAATGATTTACAAGCAGAGAGAGAGAGAGAGAGAGAGAGAGAGAGAGAGAGAGAGAGAGAGAGAGAGAGAGAGAGAAAAAAAAAAGAAGAAGAAATTGTATATATATGTATGTACGTGACAGGAAACGTGTGTGTGTGTGTGTGTTTGGTTCGTACTATCCCTATCGCTGTAAAATTATTGACCATTAAATTCCTTTAAGATTAACTTGGACTACTGTATGAAGGTAAAACTGATTCTGTGGTTAATGCATGTGTGCGTGTGTGTGTGTGTGTGTGTGTGTGGGTGTGTGTGTGTGTGTGTGTGTGTGTACCAATCTGAAATGCTTGTGATCCTCCCTAGATACAGAAAAGTTGTTTGGTAATTGTTAAACAAATATGGATCAATTGTCAGACTTAAAATAAAGTATACTACATTGATTTGCAAGAAGTAACAACACAATAATTGACAAAGGATTAAATTACTCACAGTACACTGGAGTTCATTATCTAATATGTTTTATCTCTTCCTCCACTGTCCCTACGGATGCCGCCATGACACTATCTCAAGGTCACACACACATTGACACACATACATTATGACAAGGCCACACATACATTATTACAAGGCCACACACACATTAACAAACATACATTATTACAAGGCTACACACACATTAACACACATACACTATCACAGGGTCACACACACCTTAACACACATACACTATCACACACAGTATCACAAGGCCACACACACATTAATACACATACAGTATATAAAGCCAATATCTTTCATGTATGTTTATCTTTTCTTGTAACACTACATGAATATATTTTATTTGTATATGTGACATGTATTTGTCTAATTTTAACAATATACAGTATATATTATATATATTGGTACATCCTGTGATAAGTGTTGCAGACAGTCGTATATACAATAGGGTGGAGGGTAGGGTGTGTGAGGAGAAGGAGAGAGGAAGGATGGAGGGATGGGAGGGAACGATGACGTAAGGGTTAGAGGAAGGAAGAGTAGGAATGAAGGAAAGGGAAGAAATTGTAGGAAGGGATAGGAGAAAAAGGTTAATGGGAAGGAAGTGAGGATTGGGGATAGTAAAGGAGAGGAATAGAGAGATATGAAGCTGTAAAGGAAGGAAAGGGAGAAGAGGGGTAGGGGAGGGAAGGGAAGGGTAGGTAGGGTATAGAAAGGGGAGGGAGAGGAACGAATAGGAGAATGTAAAGGCATTAATTTTATATTTGTCATCTTGGTTAGTGGGAAGGGTAACACACTGAGGAATATTGTGCCAGGCAGTAATTTTATATTTGTCATCTTGGTTAGTGGGAAGGGTAACACATTGAGGAATATTGTGCCAGGCAGTAATTTTATGTTTGTCATCTTGGTTAGTGGGAAGGGTAACACATTGAAGATGTTAAAACTAGAGTCACAACAGTCACTTATCGTTCATCATTATTTGTCTCTCATACAACCTCTTTTCTCTGCCGAATATGTTACCAAGTCAATGTATTTACTTATACATTACACATATAGTATATTGGTTTTCTTGGTGTGTTTTGTGTTGTCCATGTTGGTGTTCCTTCATTACTATTGTGTCACCCTCCTGTCTTCTACAACACACACATGACTACTGTGTAAACTGTGGACAACAAAGGTTAGTATACACACAACCACTATGTTGTTAATTAAGTCACGAGAGAGAGAGAGAGAGAGAGAGAGAGAGAGAGAGAGAGAGAGAGAGAGAGAGAGAGAGAGAGAGAGATCACTATGACACTTACCAAGAGAAAGATTTTTAGGATTCAAATCGCGAGTGTCATAATTACACTGTTAACATTCGATGGAGAAAAGTAGATGAAAGAAAATTGGAGTTTGTATTTTTATGACATATACTAGATGACTATAAGATATATTAATCTCAGAGTATAGAAATAAATTACACTATATCATCATGTCAGCCAATTATCACAGAAAGAATAAGGAAATCTGCCAGTAACACACACACACACATCACAATCATTTACTGCCTTTCTGCCATCCACCCCGAGCACTCATCGGACCTGCCCTGATCGACCACATCATCGTCACATCAGACCGTCTTAAGATCCAGTTTCCTTCTTCCAAGCTAGTTATCTGTGGTGACTTTAATGAATTAAATACTAGAAACCTTTAGTTACAGCTTTCATTAAAGTAAGTTGTAGACATTCCAACCATTGGCAATGTGGTAATGATTTCCCACAGAGCAGCATTAACGACATAATATCAGCAATTATCGTTGTTATTTAACATTTATATTGCCAGTAGTTACAGCCATCTAAAAAGATTCTCGAATTTATTTATATAATTATAATACCAAAATTTCGAGCCATCTAAAAAGATACTCGAACTTAATTAAAGAAACAATCACATAACATCACAAATCCAAGAAATCAGTCGAATATCTCGATAATATATTTCTGGGTTGTGAAGCACTAGATCATAAATTACCAGGTTTAGTCTGGAAGCCGGAAAGTTAGTATTTACGGAGGCAGTGAAGAGAACACACCATACACAGTGGATTATACAGGCGTGGAGAAGTGTTAGATGGAATTCTCACATACGTGCAATACAAAAGAACTTGATACACAACCACGTCTGGACATCAAGCTGCAACTCCAATACAGCTTAACTAAACAATATATCGTTCACTTCTCATTATAAGTATCCGATTATATACCAGCTGCCCAGTTAGGTAGGATAAGGATCGATTTAGAGATAACATTACGACACAGGAACAAGAAAAAGAATAAAGGAAGTTTCATTGCCATTCGTAACGTAAATTTACAACATATATATTGTTTTTTTTATACTTCTTTTATACCTCGGGACTGTAGGCTGTCAGTAGCCCGTGACTCTTGCGAGGCCCCGAGATTATTGAGTGTCTCACTAGATGAGACAGTGAAGCTTGTTGGTGATGTTGGTACCGTAGCTTTTCTTCTGCCCCACTCGATGACGACACCTTATTTATACACGTCAATATCACTATCACTACATATGATTATAAATCATTCTACAATGAGCGACATACTAAAATAATTAAGATTAATTTGTTTAGTGAAGGAGTTAACTTCGAACTCGTAAGTAAATATACGAAAGCCCGTGTGAAAGTTTTGTGTGAAAGTTGTTGTTAATCGAGGTCGGCTAGGGCGGTCGTGACAAGTAAATTTCATAACTGGCAACATTACCTTAGTCCTAGTGTTGACTGACATTTTGGTAATCAGCTTTACCCTGCCCCCCCAACCCTTCCCTCCCCTGGGACGCAGCACACATTGTTCTGTTCTGTGTTCACCTGCACCCACCACTATACTCCACCAAGCCCCTGTCATTATGACCACACCTAACTCAGCCTTAAGGTCAGTGGATCACCTGGTACCCCTGGACTGAAGTCATCACTGAGACAGACTTATACACCAAGTGGAATAATTTTGTTATCACCTCGACTCTACACATCTGACACAGCCTTAAGGTCAGTGGATCACCTGGTACCCCTGGACTGAGGTCAAGACAGACTTATACACCAAGTGGAATAATTTTGTTATCACGGCGACTCTACACAAACATAAACAGGTTCAAATGGCTCAGAAATAAAGTAATCATAGAAATTGCCAAGGCAAAGAAAAACCACTACCCAAGTAAAATTTACAGTTTAAAACAAACAAATAATTTTCAATGGTTTTTCAAAATTAAACATCTGTGTGGACTATCAAATAATTTCTCCACCATCCCCTGTGTCTCCCATCTCTCTCACTCTGAATCCAGTGACAAAATGAACCATCACTTCTCCACCATCTGTCAGACCCTCCTTTCGCTTGACTACACGAAGCTCCCCGCCTATCTACCCTCTCCATCCTTACCTCACTCTTGTGCACTTTGAAGAGTTTGTTTGCTTTTCCATCAAAGCCTTGTCTGGCCTGATGGAGAGCAGTTTATCGGATGTAGCTTCCTGTCTGGAGGCAAACTCAGACATATCAGAAGACAACGAGTTTTTACAATAGGATAAATGGCCGCCTTGGCAGCCCTTACCCAATATCCCCCTCTTCTCAATCATTCCTCAGCATGGGTTACAGATATCCATCTCATCCACCTCTACCAAGCAATGTGTGGAGGCCTCTTCTGACTGCTGGGAATCTGCTAATGTGAATTGTTTGCCTCTCACTGCCAAGACCGTCAAGAATACTTCGGCTGTGCATGACGTACTTGACTCTCAGTCTTCTTTGCCTTGCTCTGGTGCTTCGACCCCTACCCACTCCTGGTCCTCGTCTCATTCTCCTGCGTTTGCCCTGGGTGACACATGAGTCAAGCTCTCCTTTTTTATGGACATGAAGCTGCAGTGGTTGTTTGCCGTTAATAAGGCCCTCCAACTGCATCATGAACTGGCTGGAGTAAAGATGTCTGCAGTCACATCCCGGTTCATCTACATCTCCAGAAAGTGTCAGGACATCATCGAGAGAGTCAAGTATGGTGAATATTTTTGTCTCTCCCTCACATTCCTCAGGGTTCGCCTGAGAGGCCTCGTTTGGTTGCATAGTCCCCAAGCAGACTTAAAGTACCCCAGCTTCATAGTCCCCAAGCAGACTTTAAAGTACCCCAGCTTCATAGTTCCCAAGCAGACTTAAAGTACCCCAGCTACATAGTCCCCAAACAGACTTAAAGTACCCCAGCTTCATAGTCCCCAAGCAGACTTAAAGTACCCCAGCTACATAGTCCCCAAGCAGACTTAAAGTACCCCAGCTTCATAGTCCCCTGCCCTGCCTCCCATCACCTCTCACCTATCAATATTCCATCTTACGTCCTGCTTCAACCTCATACCTCTATCTTACACGGCTTGACTCCTTTCCAGTTTGTGCTCACGTCAACCAATACAATGTCATCTAAGAATAAAGCACTACATGTAACCTCCTCTCTAACATCTGCAGTCATCTCATCCATCACAAGATCGAAAATGTAAGGGCTGAGAACCGACACTCTTCCATCATTCTAACAACACTTCTTACTCGAGCCGTTGCTCCTGCATACATACTGTATCTTGCAGAACAATTACATACATATTAGGAACTTCTTTCACCTTCATACATCTCCAAACTTGAAACTGCCTTGAAACCCGATCATACAATTTCTCCAGATCAATGAACACCAAGTGTAGCTCTTTCTACTTCCTTCTGTACTTCTCCATTGCCTGTTTCAAAGAAACTATTGCATCCACTGTCCCTTTTCTGGTATAAACCCGAACTGTTCTTCTCTTACACAAGTTTCTCTCCATATTCTCACTTCTATCTAATATAGAACTCAAGCATAGTTCTCCATCATCTGAGACATAGATTATTTGCCTCTGTAATTACTACTCTTCTAGATGTCTCCTCTCACTTTATAAATCAGTACCACTACACTCGTGATACATAATTTCTGACCAGAATGTGATGAGCAGAAAGCTTTGAATCGCCTGGTATTGCTCATTTCCCCTCCCAGTCCACCTATAGAGGCTGAGTTCGAATGCAGGGTATGTGTGGTGCCTCCTGCCGTTCGTCTGGTCAGAGATTTCGTATCACGAGTGTACATTGTAGCCAGCAAATCTCATAATATATTTACTCCTTCTCTCCCTAAACATTTCCACTCTTTGATTGGTAATACCATCAGGACCAACTGCCTTTCCTTCTCTCATTTTTAGTAACGCTATCTGTACTTCAAATCCGTTAATATCCTGTACTTCTCTTACATGCTAATTTCCATCCTCTATCATTCTCCAATCGTTCTCCTCATTCAATAATTTTTCAAAATAATCATTCCACTCTGTATTTACACCATCCTTATCTGTCAACACTCTCCCTCCTCATCCTTGATCTACTTGATGTGTGTTAGATCTTTGGTGGCTTTGTTTCTGTTCTTCGCTATCCTATACATATTCTTCTGTCCCTCTGTCGCCTCTAGCTGCTCATAGAAATCATTCGTTACTGTCGCCTTACCCTGTGCTACTGCTCCTTTGTATTCTATACACACCACTTTCCAAGACTCTCTAATCTCTTTCGAAACATTGGTGTCGTAGGCTCTCTTTGCTTCTTTCTGTTTACTGATTTTCTCCAGTGTATCCTGGTTCAACCACCAAGTTTCTTTATATATTTTGTTGTTCTTTACCAAATGTTTTACCGACAACTTCTTCCTCTTTTCAAATCACATTAATATTTTCTTTCCACCAGGTCTTCAGATTTTATTCTTGTTTGATGTTACTCAGAAATGCTTCTATGAAAGTCTCCCTCAGTTTCAATCTCCACCATTTAATCTTTGGTTCTCCCTTCCAAGTTCAAATTCCCTCAGTAAAATAATCTGATACAATGATTTACAGGTACAGCAATATGTAAACGAGTGGCAGGAGCAGCAGACCCAGCAGGTAAAATATAATTATTTACAGGCACAGCAATATGTAAATGAGTGGCAGGAGCAGTACACCCAGCACGTAGAATATAATGAAGCCAAAGTGTGACATGAACAGAGAATAAAACTGGCACCGTGGAGCACTGGTTCAGAGATGTTATCAGTCCCGATGTGAGGATGAGATCCAGAGTACCTTCCTGAAGCTGAAAGATCATGTCAGGATCGGTGGAGGTACAGAAGAAGGCGATGTGGCTAGAAGGTATATATGTATGCAAGTTAAGAGTTTGTCCAGAGGTGAGAGACCATCCTGGAAATACTTCCTGGAGAAAGAAAATACTCGGATGATGAGGAAAAACATTGACCATGAGTTGACTGAGTTTAACATAACTGGTGATACCACAGATGCTCCAGGAGATGACATTAAGAGCGAACCCTATGTTTGCAGGAAGAAGTCCGGAGAGTAGAGGCAGATGAACGACCTGGAGAAAGAGACAAAATACGTGGCTATACCCACTGGACCAGGAGGGATCGCCTGGAACGAGCAGGAGGCGGGATGGCTCTATGTTTCAAGGAGGGTATTTAGTCCCAGCTACGAAATGTGGAAACACCTCTCCAGATGGAAGCCATGTTTTTCTGGGTTGTACTGGCTGGATGCTCGGTCCTCATGATCTGCGCTATGTACCGTCCCCCAAGACAGGGGCCTGCCTCACTCCACTACTTGACAGAGAAACTGAATGACCTGCTGATAGAACACCGTTGCAGCCACTTCCTGGTGGTGGGTGACCTCAACCACTACCTGTAGCAGTAAGCCTCCAAAAAATCTCCTGGATGTACAGGGCTTGATAGACCATGTGACTTTTCCCACACAGGAACGGGAAGGGACGCTGGACCCTGTCATCTCTGACCTCCAGGTGGACACCCTATGCTGTCACCAGCTGGGACCCGTAGGCAGCTCTGACCATCATGCTGTCCTGACCAGGGTAAATGTGGGTGTGGCAAGGGACACTATTTGGATGTAGGACAAGGCAGACTTGATATCCTTGTGACATGACCTGCAGTAAACATCGTGACCAACCCTACTCCAAGGAGGGTCAGGGAATAAAGCACATACTTTCACATCACACCTCTTAGCCCTCCAAAAAACGTTAAATGTAAAAAAAAGAAAAACAAAACTCAAGGCAAAAATCAATAGTTGCCATCTTGTCGGTAAAGTAAAGGTGGTAACGGCTGAGATGATGGATTACTGAGTCTCAACAACGGTGGAGAGTTTGGGAATAGAGGTGGACAGAGATGCAAACAGCCTGTCAATCCTGGCTTCAAGGGCAGAAAAGCAGTTCTCAAGGGCACTACATCGTGCCATGACAGAAGCAACAAACTGGCGGAGGGCAAGGTTAGGAGGTGGGGCAGGATTGTTGGGAGGAATAGACTGGGAAGGTGATGGTGGATGCAGTGTTGTGGTAATAGACTGGGAAGGTGATGGTGGATGCAGTGCTGTGGTAGTAGACTGTGGTAATAGACTGGGAAGGTGATGGTGGATGCAGTGTTGTGGTAATAGACTGGGAAGGTGATGGTGGATGCAGTGCTGTGGTAGTAGACTGTGGTAATAGAGTGGGAAGGTGATGGTGGATGCAGTGCTGTGGTAGTAGACTGGGAAGATGATGGTGGATGCAGTGCTATGGTAGTAGACTGTGGTAATAGACTGGGAAGGTGATGGTGGATGAAGTACTGTGGTAGTAGACTGTGGTAATAGACTGGGAAGGTGATGGTGGATGAAGTACTGTGGTAGTAGGCTGTGGTAATACACTGGGAAGGTGATGGTGGATGAAGTACTGTGGTAATAGAGGCACGAGTTGGGGACTAGCATCAATCACAACCATGACACACGTTAACTCCTGGCTGAAAGCAACGTGGTCACTTCCACAGAAACAAGTTCCCAGGACTTGGAGGCTCATAGGTGGAGGCAGTAGGACATGATGGTTTACTCCTAACAGAACACATCATGGAGTTATGGTCAGTCACACACCAGACACACTTCAACAAGGGTGAACGGTACCAGAAGATGAGTCCAACTCTTCAGCAACAAGGCTAGTCATTATGAAGTTTCCACACATCACACAGTGGTTGATTGATTGATTTATTGATATTAGGCGCTGTAACAGCGAGGTCATATGGCCCCAGAGGAAGAAAGTGATTGAGAGGTGGGACAGTAAGTACAAAGGTTACATGAAAATAGGGACAATTGAAGTGAAAGCCGCTTTTAGTCATTTAACAACAAGCAGGGATACTGGGGAGATATTTGTAGCCCCCTGCCCCAGGGAGACATCACAGGGTGGAAGACACGAGAGGAAATGGAAGGAAATCTCAAGTGGAGGTAGTTGAGGAAGACTACAGTCAACAGTAATAAGGGGAACCATCCTAGAGGAAACGAGTCAGAACCCAAAATGTTGGCAGCATTACCAGGCGTTGTAGTAGAGGTGGGTGAGGAAGACTACAGTCAACAGTAATACAGGGGAACCATCCTAGAGGAAACGAGTCAGAACCCTGAATGTTGGCAGCATTACCAGGCGTTGTAGAGCTTGTAGATGTTATGGAGAGAAAGCAGATGGATATATTGTGTTTACAGGAAAGAAGATGGAAATTAAATAAAGCAAAGGAGATAGGCATTGGTTATAAGATGCTGTACAGTGGAGCTAACAACTATGGAAGATGTGGATCATTATCAGCAAGGATATATTATGAAAGATAAGGAAGTGGAGGTTAAATGAATATATTATAGAATAATACGAATAAAGGTGTGTCGTGGAGAAAAGGTGTTGAACATAGTAACTAGATGTGTTCCACAAGTAGCATGTGAATAGGAAGATAAAATTGAGTTCTGGAGAACAATGAATGAGTTCATGACGTCGATGTTTGCAAACGAGAGAGTAATTATCGGATGTGACCTAAATAGACATGTTGGTGAAAATATAGGTAGAGTTTATGGAGGACATGGCATCGGCGAGATGAATTAGGGAGGAGAATGAAGAGTGCATTTCGCAGTGGCATTTGATCTTGCAATTTGTAACACCTTCTTTACGTGCAAAAATTATGCTACATACAGCAGTGTAGTAAGGCAGACACAGATAGATATCATTTTGTATAGGAGAGGGCAACTGGCTGAACTGAAGAATTGTAAAACGATAAGAGGGGAAAGTGTTTAGGGGGTGCAGAAATAGAGAGACAAGCTTGGGGAGGGGGGGTTGTGTGTGCTAGGGGGGTACGGGAATTGGGGGACAGGCTTGGGGGGGGGGGTTGTGTGTGTTTAGTGGTATCAGATTATATTACTGCAGGAATTTGAACTTCGAAGGGAGAACCAAAGATAAAAGGGTGTAGAATGAAACATCAAGAACTGAGGCAGACTTTAATGAAGCATTTCTGTGTAACATCAAACCAGAATAAAATACGAACACCTGGTGGAAAGAGAATATTAATGTGATTTGAAAAGAGGAAGAAGTTGTCAGTAAAACATTTGGCAAAGAACAACAAAATAATAAAGAAACTTGGTGGTTGAACCAGAATACACTGGAGAAAATCAGTAAACAGAAAAAGCAAAGAGAGCCTATGACACAAATGTTTCGAAAGAGATTAGAGAGGCTTGGAAAGTGGCTTGTATAGAATACAAAGGAGCAGTAGCACAGGGTAAGGCGACAGCAACGAATGATTTCTATGAGTAGCTAGAGGCGACAGAGGGACAGAAGAATATGTATAGGATAGCGAAGAACAGAAACAAAGCCACCAAAGATCTAACACACATCAAGTAGATCAAGGATGAGGAGGGAGAGTGTTGACAGATAAGGATGGTGTAAATACATGGTGTATTTTGAGAAATTATTGAATGATTGATTGATTGATTGATTGATTGATTGATATTAGGCTCCGCAACAGCGAGGTCATATAGCGCAAGAAAAAGGTGATGGAGAGTGGAGACAGCAAGCAGGAAGGAGATAGAAAGGAAAGAGGGACAGTTGAAGAACTAAAAGCTTGTGGCTGAGGCCGAAGGGGCGCCAAAACCCTTAAAGTTTTGCCCACATCACCAGGGAATTATTGAAAATGAGGAAAACTATAGAAGATGGAAATCAGCATGTAAGAGAAGTACAAGATATTAATGGAGAGGAAGTACAAATAGCGTTACTAAAAATGAAAGAAGGAAAGACAGTTGGTCCTCATGGTATTACCAGTCAAAGAGTGGAAATGTTTAGGGAGAAAAGGAGTGAATATATTATGAGATTGGCTGGCTACAATGTACTGGTACTGATTTATAAAGAGAAAGGAGACATCCAGGACTGTAGTAATTACAGAGGCATAAAGCCTATGTTTTAGATGATGGAAATCTATGCATGAGTTCTGTATTAGATAGAAGAGAGAATATGGAGAGAAACTTGTGTAAGAGAAGAACAGTTCGGGTTTATACCAGAAAAGGGACAGTTAATGCAATATTTTCTTTGAGACAGCCAACAGAGAAGTTCAGAAGAAAGCAGAAAGAGCTACACTTGGTGTTCATTGATCTGGAGAAAGTGTATGATTGGGTTTCAAAGCAGGAAGTTTGGAGATGTATGAAGGTGAAAGAAGTTCCTAAGATGTATGTAATTGTTCTGCAAGATACAGTATGTATGCAGGAACAACGGCTCGAGTAAGAAGTGTTGTTAGAATGACGGAAGAGTGTCGGTTCTCAGCCCTTACATTTTCGATCTTGTGAAGGATGTGATGACTGCAGATGTTAGAGAGGAGGTTACATGTAGCGCTTTATTCTTGGATGACATTGTATTGGGTGACTTGAGCAAGGATGGAGAGGAACAAAAACTGGAAAGGTGTCAAGCCCTGGAGGATAGAGGCATGAAGCTTAAGCAGAACTTATGATGGATTATTGATGGGTGAGAGGTGATGGAAGGCAGGGCAGGGATAAGACAGAATGGATGCAAAAATATCAAGAAGGTGCAGAATTTCAAATACATGGGATCAGAAGTTTCAAAGATATTGAGGCTGAAAGTAGCCAGAGAATACAGTGAGCTTGAATTAACTGGAGAAAGTCAACCGGAGTTCTATGTGACAAGAGAATTAGTGCAAAGATTAAATGGAAGCTTTATAATATAATGAAAGCTCAAGAACAGAAACTGGAAATTGCGGAAATGTGAATGCTGAGGTGCATGTGTTGAGTCACAAGAAGAGATAGTATCCAGAATGAACATATTAGCGAAATGACCAAGATGATGGAAGTATCGAAGATGGTACAGCAAAGAATACTACAGTGGTATGGACATTGTATGTGTACGGAAGAGAACCAAGTGTGAAGAAGAATCATGAATATAGAAGTGGAGGAAAGAGGAGGTAGAGGAAGACCGAAGCTTAGATGAAAGAACAGAATTGCGAGGGACCAGCAAGACAAGATAATGATAGAACAGGATGCCCAAAACAGGAAACGACGGCCCCTTAAAAATATCGGAAAATCTGAAGAAGAAGATCCTGGAGGAAACAAAAGGCAGCGTACACACCAGGGTGTCCCTCGGCAAGACTCTGGTCAACATCAACAGGAAACCAGGTGAAGATGTAGCTTGGGTACTTTTAGTCTGCTTGGGTACTATGTAGCTGGGGTTCTTAAGAGTCTGCATGGGTACTATGTAGCTGGGGTTCTTAAGAGTCTGCATGGGTACTATGTAGCTGGGGTTCTTAAGAGTCTGCATGGGTACTATGTAGCTGGGGTTCTTAAGAGTCTGCATGGGTACTATGTAGCTGGGGTTCTTAAGAGTCTGCATGGGTACTATGTAGCTGGGGTTCTTAAGAGTCTGCGTGGGTACTATGTAGCTGGGGTTCTTAAGAGTCTGCATGGGTACTATGTAGCTGGGGTTCTTAAGAGTCTGCATGGGTACTATGTAGCTGGGGTTCTTAAGAGTCTGCATGGGTACTATGTAACTGGGGTTCTTAAGAGTCTGCATGGGTACTATGTAGCTGGGGTTCTTAAGAGTCTGCATGGGTACTATGTAGCTGGGGTTCTTAAGAGTCTGCATGGGGACTATGGAGCTGGGGTACATTAAATCTGCTTGGGGACTATGCAACCACACGAGGACTCTCAGGCGAACCCTGAGGAATGTGAGGGAGAGACAAAAATATTCACCATACTTGACTCTCTTGATAATGACCTGACACTTTCTGGAGATGTAGATGAACCGGGATGTGATTGCAGACATCTTTACTTCAGCCAGTCCATGCTGCAGTTGGAGGGCCTTGTTAACGACAAACAACCACTGCAGCTTCATGTCCATAGAAAAGGAGAGCTTGACTCATGTGTCACCCAGGGCAAACGCAGGAGAATGAGACGAGGACCAGGAGTGGGTAGGGGTCGAAGCACCAGAGCAAGGCAAAGAAGACTGAGAGTCAAGTACAGTCGGCGGCAGAAGTCCTGTCGCCTTACCTGCTTCACAGAGACATGCAGTGTTCATGGACTCGATAATACGCACGTTTTCTACACCTAATAAACTCGAGTCTATGAACATCGCGTGCCTCGGTGAAGCAAGTGAGGCGACAGGACTTTTGCCGCCGACTGTATTTTTACATCAAAATATTATTGAGAGGTCATAAACAGGTAAGAATCATCGCACATTGGAGTTAATGTTACGTAAATGGTAGGTACACAATCGCAGACCATGAAAAGTCTACTCCCTCTGCAGACCCTGAGACGAGGCCTGGGCTCTTTCTGGATGACGGCTCAGCCAAACTATCACGGGCAACACACGCACGAACATACTTCACGAACCCTCTAGGGCCTAGGCTATGACTTCATAACCAGAGGGTCTTGTCACATTTATCACATTTTTATCGAGATAGGCCAAATCCTTGGCTTCATAAACCTTACTATTACATACCAATATACTCAAATTATTACATAAATCGTATAAATATGTAACCAATACGTGACAAGATAAATGTTTCAGGAAATCAAACTAAAAATACGAATCATCTGAGCTGCTGCTTTATTTACAAAATGGAGGTGAACCGCAGAGGTGTAGTCAGGAATCAAAGAAAAGTTTCCCCACACTCCAGACGCCGATTTGTAAATTGTAAGACGTATTCTTTACTTCATTCCCTTTGTATTAGATAAAAAAAAAAAAAAGCGTATATAGATCAAAGGAACTACGTAATCTGAATAGTAACTGTTTTGCTTCATTACTAATTCCGCTGTTTGTTATTTCCCTAGAGGGTTCGTGGAGTATGTTCGTGCGTGTGTTGCCCGTGATAGTTTGGCTGAACCGTCATCCAGAAAGAGCCCAGGCCTCATCTCAGGGTCTGCAGAGGGGATAGAATTTTCATGGTCTGCGATTGTACAGTCGGCGGCAAAAGTCCTGTCGCCTCTCTTGCTTCACCGAGACACACAGTGTTCATGGACTCGATAAATACGCACGTTTTCTACACCTAATAAACTCGAGTCTATGAACATCGCGTGCCTCGGTGAAGCAAGTGAGGCGACAGGACTTTTGCCGCCGACTGTACGTCATGCACAGCCGAAGTATTCTTGACGGTCTTGGCAGTGAGAGGCAAACAATTCACATTAGCAGATTCCCAGCAGTCAGAAGAGGCCTCCACACATTGCTTAGTAGAGGTGGATGAGATGGATATCTGTAACCCATGCTGAGGAATGATTGAAAAGAGGGGGAAATTGGGTAAGGGCTGCCAAGGCGGCCATTTATCCTATTGTAAAAACTCGTTGTCTTCTGATATGTCTGAGTTTGCCTCCAGACAGGAAGCTACATCCGATAAACTGCTCTCCATCAGGCCAGACAAGGCTTTGACGGGAAAGCAAACAAACTCTTCAAAGTGCACAAGAGTGAGGTAAGGATGGAGAAGGTAGATAGCCGGGGAGCTTCGTGTAGTCAAGCGAAGGGAGGGTCTGACAGATGGTGGAGAAGTGATGGTTCATTTTGTCTCTGGATTCAGAGTGAGAGAGATGGGAGACACAGGGGATGGTGGAGAAATTATTTGATAGTCCACACAGATGTTTTATTTTGAAAAACCATTGAAAATTATTTGTTTGTTTTAAACTGTAAATTTTACTTGGGTAGTGGTTTTTCTTTGCCTTGGCAATTTCTCAGATTACTTTATTTCTGAGCCGTTTGAACCTGTTTATGTTTGTGTAGAGTCGACGTGATAACAAAATTATTCCACTTGGTGTATAAGTCTGTCTTGACCTCAGTCCAGGGGTACCAGGTGATTCACTGACCTTAAGGCTGTGTCAGGTGTGTAGAGTAGAGGTGATAACAATATTATTCCACTTGGTGTATAAGTCTGTCTCAGTGATGACTTCAGTCCAGGGGTACCAGGTGATTCACTGACCTTTAGGCTGAGTCAGGTGTGGTCATAATGACAGGGGCTTGGTGGAGTATAGTGGTGGGTGCAGGTAAATACAGAACAGAACAATGTGTGCTGCGTCCCAGGGAAGGGAAGGGTTGGGGGGGCAGGGTAAAGCTGGTTACCAAAATGTCAGTCAACACTAGGTCTAAGGTAATGTTGCCCGTTATGAAATTTACTTGTCACGACCGCCCTAGCCGACCTCGATTAACAACAACTTTCACACAAAACTTTCACACGGGCTTTCGTATATTTACTTACGAGTTCGAAGTTAACTCCTTCACTAAACAAATTAATCTTAATTATTTTAGTATGTCGCTCATTGTAGCATGATTTATAATTATATATAGTGATAGTGATATTGACGTGTATAAATAAGGTGTCGTCATCTAGTGGGGCAGAACGAGTTCGAAGTTAACTCCTTCACTAAACAGATTAATCTTAATTATTTTAGTATGTCGCTCATTGTAGAATGATTTATAATCATATGTAGTGATAGTGATATTGACGTGTATAAATAAGGTGTCGTCATCTAGTGGGGCAGAAGAGAAGCTACGGTACCAACATCACCAAGAAGCTTCACTGTCCCATCTAGTGCAACACCCAATAATCTCGGGGCCTCGCAAGATTCACGGGCTACTGACACCCTACAGTCCAGAGGTAAAAAATAAGTATGAAAAAAACAATATATTATATGTTGTAAATTTACGTTACGAATGGATATGAAACTTCCTTTATTCTTTTTCTTGTTCCTGTGTCGTAACGTTATCTCTAAATCGATCCTTATCCTACCTAACTGGCCAGCTGGTATATAATCGGATACTTATCATGAGAAGTGAACGATATATTGCTTAGTTAAATTAAGTTGTATTGGAGTTGCAGCTTGATGTCCAGACGACTTTTTGTATTGCACGTATATGAGAATTCCATCTAACACTTCTCCCCACCTGTATAATCCACTCTGTATGGTGTGTTCTCTTCACTGCCTCCGTAAGTACTAACTTTCCGGCTTCCAGACTAAACCTGGTAATTTATGATCTAGTGCTTCACAACCCAGAAATATTTTATCGAGATATTCGATTGATTTCTTGGATTTGTGATGTTATGCGATTGTTTCTTTATCTAGTTCGAGTATCTTTTTAGATGGCTCGAAATTTTGGTATTATAATTATATAATTAATTTCGAGAATCTTTTTTGATGGCTGGAATTACTGGCAATATAAATGTTAAAGAACAACGATAATTCCTGATATTATGTCGTTAACGCTGCTCTGTGGGAAATAATTACCACATTGCCACTGGTTGGAATGTCTACAACTTACTTTAATGAAAGCTGTAACTGGAAGTTGCTAGTATTTAATTCATTAAAGTCTGTACTCTGAGATTAATATATCTTATAGTCATCTAGAACATGTCATAAAAATACAAACTCCAATTTTCTTTCATCTACATTTTTTCCATCGAATGTTAACAGTGTAATTATGACGCTCACGATCTGAAACCTAAAAATCTTTCTCTAGGTAAGTGTCATAGTGATCTCTCTCTCTCTCTCTCTCTCTCTCTCTCTCTCTCTCTCTCTCTCTCTCTCTCTCTCTCTCTCGTTTCTTAATTAACAACATAGTGGTTGTGTGTATACTAACCTTTGTTATCCACAGTTTACACAGTAGTCCTGTGTGTGTTGTAGAGGACAGGAGGGTGACACAATAGTAATGAAGGGACACCAACATGGACAACACAAAACACACCAAGAAAACCAATATACTATATGTGTAATGTATAAGTAAATACATTGACTTGGTAACATATTAGGCAGAGAAAAGAGGTTGTATGAGAGACAAATAATGATGAACGATAAGTGACTGTTGTGACTCTAGTTTTAACATCTTCAATGTGTTACCCTTCCCACTAACCAAGATGACAAACATAAAATTACTGCCTGGCACAATATTCCTCAATGTGTTACCCTTCCCACTAACCAAGATGACAAATATAAAATTAATGCCTTTACATTCTCCTATTCGTTCCTCTCCCTCCCCTTCCTTTACCCTACCTACCCTTCCCTTCCCTCCCCTTCCCCTTCACTCCTCCCTTTCTTTACAGCTTCATATCCTCTCCCTTCCTCTCCTGTACTATCCCCAATCCTCACTTCCTTCCCATTAACCTTTTTCTCCTATCCCTTCCTACAATTTCCTCCCTTTCCTTCATTCCTACTCTTCCTTCTTCTAACCCTTACGTCATCGTTCCCTCCCAACCCTCCATCCTTCCTCTCTCCTTCCCCTCACACACCCTACCCTCCATCCTTCCTCTCTCCTTCCCCTCACACACCCTACCCTCCATCCTTCCTCTCTCCTTCCCCTCACACACCCTACCCTCCACCCCATAGTATATAACCTACGACTGCCTGCAGGACTAATCACAGGATGTACCCAATATATCTAATATATACTGTATATTTTTAATATTAGACAAAATATAATGCAATAAAATAATACATGTCACATATACAAATAAAATATATTCCTGTAGTGTTACAAGAAAAGATAAACATACATGAAAGATATTGGGTTTATATACTGTATGTGTGTTAATGTGTGTGTGGCCTTGTGATAGTGTGTGTGTGTTAATGTGTGTGTGGCCTTGTAATAATGTATGTGTGTTAATGTGTGTGTGGCCTTGTAATAATGTATGTGTGTCAATGTGTGTGTGACCTTGAGATAGTGTCATGGCGGCATCCGTAGGGACAGTGGAGGAAGAGATAAAACATATTAGATAATGAACTTCAGTGTACTGCGAGTAATTTAATCCTTTGGAAATTATTGTGTTGTTACTTCTTGCAAATCAATGTAGTATACTTTATTTTAAGCCTGACAATTGATCCATATTTGTTTAACAATTACCAAACAACTTTTCTGTATCTAGGGAGGATCACAAGCATTTCAGATTGGTACACACACACACACACACACACACACACACACACACACTAACCACAAAATTAGTTTTACCTTTATACAGTATTCCAAGTTAGTCATGAAGGAATTTAATGGTCAAAAATTTTACAACGATAGGGATAGTACGAACCCAACACACAAGCACACACACACACACACACACGTTTCCTGTCACTTACATATATATACATTTTTTTTTTCTCTCTCTCATGAACTAAGAACAGAGTGTTACTGTCAACTACTTTGTATAAAACTCTCTTGTGTAAAGCATCTATGAATGAGCAGTACAACGAAGTTGGAGGTGTGTCTGGGAGAGAAATAACTTGTAAACGACATGTCTGGCAAAGAAAAGATCAGAGTATAACTGGTCCGGCAAAGAAAGGTAAATAGTAAGTAACATATGAGTCATAAATAAGATGTCCATCAGGCTATATTTAGAGTAGGAGCGGGTAACATTCGGCACACAGAGGCATATTGTGTGGCCCGTGAACATACTCCGAATTAATAATGGAATCCGGCCTGCAAGGGGTGGCCAACCTTGGCCCGCAGGCCAGATCCAGCCCAAGAAGGCCTATCGTCCGGCCCGAGACAATTACTGTTTGTCAACCTCTCTCTCTCTCTCTCTCTCTCTCTCTCTCTCTCTCTCTCTCTCTCTCTCTCTCTCTCTCTCTCTCTCTCTCTCTCTCTCTCTCTCTCTCTCTCTCTCTCTCTCATGAACTAAGAACAGAGTGTTACTGTTAAATACTCTGTATTGTGTGGCCCGTGAACATACTCGGAATTAATAATAGAATCCGGCCTGCAAATACTGCTGACAAATACTGTTTGTCAACCCTACACTCTCTCCAAGTCAAGGCGACTTGGTACTCTGGTCACCAAGTCTCACCTTCACTATCAGGTCTCGGACTGTTACCTCAATGATATTCTTCTGTTGTGTTTCTCATCCATTGAACTGAACATTGAAACAATTGTTTATGGCAAGTAGAACTAACCATCACACTAATTTGTATGTTTACCAAGAACACTCTTCAATGAACAATGTCACCAAACAATCTCACTAATTTGTATGGTTTTTTTTTTTCAATAAATGTTTTGTACAAAACCCCTTTGTGGTTCTCGTTTGTCACTGCTGCCTTCGACATGCTCCAGAAAGACTCATCTGACCTTTGGTCTACTGTACAAAGGTTGCCCACTCTTGATTTCCAGGCACAGCAATATGTAAACGAGTGGCAGGAGCAGTAGACCCAGCAGGTAGAATATAATGATTTCCAGGCACAGCAATATGTAAACAAGTGGCAGGAGCAGTAGACCCAGCAGGTAGAATATAATGATTTACAGGCACAGCAATATGTAAACGAGTGGCAGGAGCAGTAGACCCAGCAGGTAGAATATAATGATTTACAGGCACAGCAATATGTAAACGAGTGGCAGGAGCAGTAGACCCAGCAGGTAGAATATAATGAAGCCAAAGTGTGACATGAATAGAGAATAAAACTGACACCATGGAGCACTGGTTCTGAGATGTTATCAGTCCAGATGTGAGGATGAGATCCAGAGTACCTTCCTGAAGCTGAAAGGTCATGTCAGGATCGGTGGAGGTACAAAAGAAGGTGATGTGCTAGAAGCTAAGTATGCAAGTTAAGAGTTTGTCCAGAGGTGAGAGACCATCCTGGAAATACTTCCTGGAGAAAGAAAATACTCGGCTGATGAGGAAAAACATACACCATGAGTTGACTGAGTTTAACATAACTGGTGATACCACAGACGCTCCAGGAGATGACATTAAGAGCAAACCCTATGCTTGGAGGAAGAAGCCTCCGGAGAGTAGAGGCAGATGAATGACCTGGAGTAGGAGACAAACCAAGAGAAGAGACTGACACACAAATCTTCTCAAGTGTAACAAATTTCATGAACTGGGCAGATAGGTGGTTATCTTGTTTGTGGAGCTGATTGACACTTAGTCGACGAGTCCTGAACTGTGACTGGCAGAACGCACCAGCTAACCAAGGTGTCCGGACTGGGATGCACAGGAATCTCTGTCTGTATGGAAAAGGAACTGTCTACCTATCGCCCACCTATCAGTGTGGGGAAGGAGATGCCTGCCTGTCGCCCACCTGCTGGTTGTGGGGAAGGAGTTGTCTGCCTATCACCCACCTATCAGTGTGAGGAAGGAGATGCCTGCCTGTTGCCTACCTGCTGGTTGTGGGGAAGGAGCTGTCTGCCTATCGCCCACCTATCAGTGTGGGGAAGGAACTGTCTGCCTATCACCCACCTATCAGTGTGGGGAATGAGCTGCCTGCCTATCACCCACCTATCAGTGTGGGGAAGGAGCTGTCTACCTATCGCCCACCTATCAGTGTGGGGAAGGAACTGTCTGCCTATCGCCCACCTATCAGTGTGGGGAAGGAAATGTCTGCCTATCACCCACCTGCTGGTTGTTGGGAAGGAGCTGCCTGCCTATCACCCAGCTACGTTATCAGTGTGGTGGAATGAGCTGTCCATCTATCTGTGTGTGGAAGGAGCGACCTGCCTTTTGCCTACTTACCTATTGTGGGAAGGAGGGCTACCAGACTGTCCCACTGTGTGGTGTGGTGGTCCTATACTTGTCATGAGTGGGGTTAGAGTGTTTGTTGGGGTTTAATATTCAATTGTTATTTATTACTTGTGTTCAGTGGGGATGAGTGGTGGTGTTGGATTTTATCGGAAATTGTGGTGTTAGTTAATGGTGGTTTGTGCCTATTAAGATAAATTATTATATAAAACTGTGTTTGGTGTGCTTCATCAATCCCGATCCTAATGAATCTGTGACAATGGGGGCCTGACTGGGATCGGGTGTATTGGATGAATAAAGCAGATCTTGCAGTGTATTAAGTGCCATAAAAATGAATAGAATGGAAGCATTGGTTGAAATTGGATATTGGCCAAGAGGTAAGAAAACTCTTGTCTGAATTTCAAACAGAGGAGAGAATGGAAAGAGAAGCCGAAAAAGCAGCAGAACGAGATGTGAAGGAAGTCGCAGATCGAGAAGCACAGAGAAAACATGAGCTCGAGTTAGAGAAGCTAGAAGTATCAGCACAACCGGAGAGAGGAACGCAAGAGGTGGTTCGAGCCAAGGCTCCCAAACTTCCGGTGTTTGTGGAAGGTAAGGATGAATTAGACAGTTACCTGTTGAGATATGAGCGATTCGCTAGTCAAAAAGAGTGGCCAAAAGAGACTTGGGCAACTGCACTAAGTACTCTGTTGACGGGTACAGCTCTCAGCGTGTATTCAAGGCTTTCAGATACGTCAGCCTTGGACTACGATCACGTTAAAAATGCAGTGTTGAAGAGAGTTAACTTGACTGAGGACGGTTATAGGGTCAAATTTAGAGATTCTAAGCCGGAAGTGGGTGAGAATCCTGACCAATATATTGTAAGACTTAAGAACATCTGCATATTTTTTTTTTTTTTTTTTTTTTGAACCATGGTGTCAATTAAAAGAGAGACAACAAAACATAAGGGTAAGCGGGACACATGAACATCCAATGACTACACTCACACATACACACTCACACATACACACACACACACACATCACGAAAGCATAACAGAATGAAACACGAAAATTCAGACGAATATTTACATATGACCACGTTAATCCATCAAAACGAGGGTGGCATACCAGAAGTTCCTCCAGAACCTGGTGGTTCAGCAGGTGTCAACAAACCACATCAAGTGGCAGGCCCCGAGGCAGCAAATGTCGGACAGTGGGGCAGGCCAGGCAATAGTGCTCTATAGTGTTAGCACGAAGCGCTCAACACAAGCGATACTCAGTGAAGGAAGGCTCACCCTGCATCCCAGCAACCTGCCACGGTGGCCGGTAGCAAAGCCTCAAACGAGCAGAGACTACATTGTGCCTTCGAATCATGAGTTCCCGATGACGGTAGGAATATTTGTGCTGGCAAACAGACTGCGCCGCCGTACAGGGAGAAGAACAGCGGAGCAGACTCTATAGAGGAAACATGTTAGAGAGAGAGGATGTCCAACACCACGAGGAGGCAGATGGCAGGCCTCCTTCGCGAGTCTGGCACCCATAAAAATTTGACAGTCAAGTTACGATGACGCAATAAGGCCAAAAACGACAAAATCTGCTGAACAACAGTAGTGTGTGTGGGCTGAACAATAGAGAGGGAATGATGGGTAGGTTTGGAGATACAAAAAATGGCAGAATTCACTCCACGTTGACAAACAAGACTAACAGCATCCAGAATGGCATACAGTTCACAAAATGTTTAGCTAGAGTGGTTACAGAGAAGGCAGTTCCGACTTGGAAGTAGGTGTGAAGCTCACATCAGGTATTGGTAACATCCATGGAGGGGGCCCTGGGGGGATGTCTACAACCATTATATCTATATTAAGACTACGAAGCATAGAGGAAACAGACCTTATAAGAATACATCCAGCAGGCAGTATGGGAGGGACAGGGGAGTTTGGTTTAAGTAAGAGAAGTCCTGACTATATGCCAGTAGTGGGGTGAAAGATATGGGAAATGGAGGCACTTGGCAGTGAAGCAAGTAACATTTGAGTAAATTGTTTCGACTAATAGGGGAAGATGCAACTTACGCTGCATATTCACTATCCTGGTCGACATGGGACTGCCGAGAATTATTCTCATATCTATATTTTGAAATTTCTCTAAAGTTTCCAGAGTAGCCCTAGGAAGTTAAATCAAAGCAAGGGAGAGGTAATCAACAACTGAACGGATAAAAGGAATATAGATGGTCGGCGCTGGAGACGACCCAACAAGTCCTGGACAAAGGGATGGTCTTGAGGCTTGGCAGGGTCAACTGGCCAAATATTGATTGGTACAGCCAGGTAGCGGTTCTGGGAACACATGAGAATGACAGTCCTTCCAATGGTGAATACTGGCCGAGCTTGAGGAAGGTGACAGGTGAATATTCTGCTCTTATCTGGAGAGACAATAATGCCACAGAGAGAGGAGGCCACAGAAAAGGAGTCAAGAAACCGCTGGAGATCCCTTGGTGAGGTGGAATGAACACTGATATCATCAGCATAGCACGTAATTGTAGTTCCAGGAATATTAGGGAGAGAAGCGAGCAACCGATGCATCAGAATATTAAATAAAAATAGGCAGAGAACACCTCCTTGAGGTGTACCAAGATGAAAACAGTGCAAATGACTGAGTCCACACACGGGAGGTCCTGTTACTGAGGTAACCCGGAATCCACCATAGTAGATTACCCTCCATCCAAATTCAACCAGTTGATCCAACATGACGTCTCTATTAGCAACATCGAAAGCACTTCGAAGATCAATGAATGCCACCTCACAAGAGTGGCAAGAGTACAGGTCGACTAGGCAGTGGTGTGTGCTCTGCTGGGAAAGGAAACCAAACAGCCATGGAGAAAGGCGATCCTGCAGTCGGTACACAAGATGATTAAGTAAGATTCTCTCCATAACCTTACAAAAACAGGAAGTAAGGGAAATAGGCCTGAACTTCGCAGTGCTGGGATTAGGGATGGGTATTATTGTACTGCTGGTCCAGGCTAGTGGTACACAACCATCACGAAGACAGAGATTGTACAGTCGAAGTAGAAGGTTCCCGGGAACTTGTTGAAGTAGGCAAAGCACAGCATAAGTTGTACCATCATCACCAGGAGAAGAAGCTCTACCCCGAGAGAGAGCACGGCGCAACTCCTCCTTGGTTATCTGCTCTACATCATCATTGTCATCATCTTGCAAAAGAGCAGACATTAGACGTAATTGATGGACAGCAGCACGGGAAGCAAGTGGATTTTATATGTGGATGGGTAGACTTGCTGGGGTAGATTGTTCTGACCAGACATCGACAAGGTGTTGGGCATAGACGGTGGGAGTGTGATGATGGGCAGTGGCTGGTATCTTTTTAACAACCTGATGGATGAGGCGCTACATAGAAGCCACACTTGTTTGCTGGTTGATGCTGTCTATGAACTGCTACCAAGACTCAGTGTGAGCACACTCCTGTAGGGTGACTAAAGCGTCCCTAGATATTTAGTAACGATGGTGCAGGTCAGGGGTTGGGTTGGCTTGTCACAAAAGGCCATCACGTAAAGCCTCCTGCTTCGCCTCCTGTATACGTGCATCCAGCGTCTAGGAGTGGACATTATGGCAATGTTGAAGGTGTGGCCAGGAGACCGATAGCCTATAAAAGTCATGATTAGCAGAAACAAGATCTGAGTACAACTGTTCAGGTGAAGATATGTGAAATGCAGGGAATACATGGGCCATAAATAATATGTGAGTCGGGCAATATTTATGGGGCACAACAATACGCAAACGAGTGGCTGAAGCACTTGACCCAGCAGGTAGAGAATAATGAAACCGAAGAGCGACATGATCAGAGAATAAATCTGGCATGGAGGAGCACTGAACCTGAGATGCTATGAGGCCACACGAGACGACGTAATCCAGAGTACCTCCCGGCAATGAGGGGCACCGCCAGTGTCTCAGCATGTCAGATGTTGCTTGCAGATGTATAAAAAGAGACGAACACCATTACGATTAGTAGAGCCAGATCCATCACCCAAGTCAGAATGTCGAGCATTAAAATTTCCCATATACACCATACCATGCACTGTTTGAGAATAAAGAGCCTCAAGAGTAAGTCTAGCTTGGGCAGAATAGACATTACATAATTGGAGTACTCCATCCCCAGGTAGAACCTCAAATAGCTGAAAGGTCATGTCAGAATCAGATGAGATACAGAGGAGGCGAAGTGGCAAGGAGCTATATATGTAAGTCAGGAGACTATTCCTTACTAGATGAACATTTGGCACAGAACCTGAGAGGGGAGGAGCTTGCCCAGCAATGGTTGGCCATCCTGGAAATGCTTCCTGGAGAAAAATAACACTGGCATGATGACCAAAAACGTAGACCTTTAGTTGAGTGAGCTTAGCATGACTGGTAATACCACATATATTCCAGGAGATGACATCCAGCTGACAATCACTAGCAAACTCTGTGTTTGGAGGTAGAAGTCCGGGGAGTGGGGGCAGATGAGCGACCTGGAGAAGAAGATGGACCAGTAGAATGAACTGACTCGTAAAGCTTTTCAAGGAGGGATGCAACACTATCCATCCTTTCAGTAATGGTGGTGACAGTGTAGATGATGGCCTGCTGAGCCTCAACCAAGGTGGAGAGTTTGGAGTCATTCACAGCCTAAATGGCAACCAGCCCATTAATCCTGGCTTCAAGGGTGGAGAAGCAGTTCTCGAGAGCTGTACACCGTACCATGAGGGTAGTGACAGACTTGCAGAGGGCCAGGTCCGAAGGCGAGGCAGGGCTGGTAGGAGGAGCAGACTGGGGAGGTGATGGTGGTGGAGGCGGCACAAGAGTAGAAGCACGAGCCTGGGCTTGACGTCGAGTACATCCATGCCAGACGTTAACCCCTGGCTGAAGGCATCGTGGACACTTCAATCGAGACGTATCATCAGGAGGTGAAGGCTAAGAGGTTGAGGCAACAGGACGTGATGGTTCACCCCTGACAGGACACGTCTTGGAATCATGGTCAGCGGCACACCATGCACACTTCGGCCTGGCAGAACAGTACTAGGAGATATGCCCAACTCCCCAGCACCTGTAGCACCAAGGCTGGTCATTATGAAGTTTCCGCACCTCACACAGTGGAAGACAGGGGAGGAAATCAAAGGAAATCTCAATTGGAGGTGGGCCATTCGGTTGAGTCTTGAAGAATGAGGGGCAGAGACAAAAATTCACCATAATTGACTCTATCCATGATGTTTTGACGCTTCCTAGAGATGTAGAAAAACTAGTAGGTGATGGCAGCCACCTTGACTTCAGCCAGTTCATGCTACAACTGGAATGCGCTGTTGACATCAGACAACCAATGCATCTTTGTGTCTGTAGATGGATTTCCAGGGAAAGAGAGCTAGACATAGGTATTTCTCGGGGCAAAATCAGAAAGTTTGGACGAGGGCAAGGATTGGGTATACAAGGAAGAAGCACCAGGGTGAGGCAGAGAAGGTACGTTGTGTACAGCTGGAGCACCCTTCGCCGTCTTGGCAGCCGGAGGCAAACAGGCCACACCATCGGAATCCTGCGAGAAATCGGACGAGGAGAGGTGGGGAGGGTTGATTGAGGGCAGCTCAGGCCAGTGATCTGCAACTGGAGCCTCGTCGTCCTCCATCATTACCAAGTCGGCCTCCAAGCAGGAATCCACGCTCTCCATCAGGCCAGGCAAGGCCTACATGGGAAGCAAACAACTGCACACGAACAACTATACACTCAATCACACACACACCTAAACACAGAGAATCACAACAAAACAATACACACAACCACAACAGACAAAACACCAGCAACACCACAGAAATAGCAACACACAAACAAGAATGTACAAACAACAACACACAAACAAGAACGCAAAAACAACACAAACAACAATGCAGGCAGAGCGCCATGAGAATGTCCACACTCCACAAATGTTGGAGCGAGACTCATACAAAGCCTTCATACATACATATATACACACACAAATATAAAGTAGATACACGTCTTTCTCTATACATACATATATACTTACACACATACATAAATATATATACACATACATAAATATATATACACATACATACATACATATACACACATACATGCATATATACACATATACATACACACATACACATATACACATATACAAACATACATAGGAGAGAGACCCACCACAACCGGTTTATCCGGTGGGAGTGGTGGGTGGGGAGGAGCCTTGTCCTTTGCTATCCTTTCCTTCAACACGTAGTCTAGATTAGCATAGTTAAACAGGTAACCTAGTAAAAGGTCACTATGGACCTCCTGTTGCCTGTACTTCCTTTGTATTCCTTTGTATTCACCAGGGTGCTGTTCTCTGTCATACATTTAATACCAAGATAGCACTCGTATATAAAGGGACCCTGTAATCGTGTTTGAGATCTGGTGGCTCTTGATTCCTCCTGCCTATGCCACGAAACAAGATCCTTTAATTAGATAGTGTTTGGTAGCAACATTTGAAGGACTCATCTATCTCCAATTTTCTGACTACATAACAGAGTCCCTTAATCTATACCAATGGGAATATGAAATATAATAAACCAAACCACTGTCTCAAACCTGAACAAATAGCAGAAAAGTTAATAGTTGCCTTTTCCACACTATAACAGTGGAATCAGTGCAGTGAACAAACTTGTACAGTCAGAGGCAAAAGTCAATTCGTCACATCTGCCAAGTCATAAATACAGTATGGAGTTATAAGTTTCACAGGCTCGTAAAATGACTTACCTTATATTATTTCAAACTAGCTGTACCCGGCCCGCTTCGCTGGTCCAACTAAACTTGAAGTGGTTAGGTACGGTGCCAGAAGGAGGAGTAAAAATAATCAATTTTTTTATTTTTGTTTTTCAGCATGGTTTACATACAGTCGCAGCCATATATAATCATCCATATAGGGGTAACTCACATAAGAGTTTGACAGCTTCCCTCTGTTCCTTAGATGATAATCTTTCCAATAAATAGGTTAACTACTATCTTTTAATTTAATACAAGCAGCTACACACTACTTAAAACAATAACATCATATGTGAACTTGAAAACATTAGACAATAAATTGTTTGAGATACCCATATGTGGATGATTGTTATTGACCGCGACTGTACAAGGTTTTTTGCTCAATCGTTTACCCACCGCGTTTTCTTTATTTTCTTAAGGCCTTTCTATAGGCCTTGATCTCTCTGAAAATCCAGCCTTCGCACATTGGCAGCTCTATGTTGCACTTTTACGTGTTGGAAATGCAGAGAACATCAATATATTGACTCTAAACCGCACTACGACATCAGCTTAAAAAAACAATTTTTAAGCTGATGTCGTAGTGCGGCGGGTAAAGAATGTACTGAAAAAATCTGTATATAACGTAAACAGCATAAACTTTTCTGTGTTATGGTCAAACTTTCATTGCAAAACTTCAGTGTACACAATTTTTGTTTTGTCTTTTGGTTTGGAGTCAATATATAGATGTTCTCTGCATTTCCAACACGTCAAAGTACAACATAGAGCTGCCCATGTGTGAAGACTGGATTTTCAGAGAGATTAAGCCTTATAGATGTCATGGTTTGACCTTGGCTCTTATTAATAGTCATTCCATATGACAGCTTCAGAGGATATTGTAATCTTCGAAATGTGAAGTTTTTATGTACAGTTGGCTTCACTTCCGCGTACCGTATATAAGTTAACGTTGGCAATGTTGAACCACCTAGAATCTTGAATCCCGAACCACGTGTGATCATGAGGCGAACCAATCATTACAGAGTGAAATGGAAACAGGGGTTGAGTTGAAATGCTAAAGCATCAACAGTGATCGAGTAGTGTTATTTGATGTATTATACAAAATTAATATAGAATTTATGTCACAGTATAATTTACATGCCAGCAATTGTTTATTAAATATATATATATGAGTCATGTAGTAAGTCATTTTTATCCTGCCAGTTACTAATAAAGAGAAGGTGGAATAATCAATACCAAAACATCCATAACCCTTAAAGATTGTGTTCGTGCACCACCCACTTTATGATTATTATTTTGTTGTCACTATGATTTTAACTTTGTCATGGTAGACAATTGTAGTATGGCAAGGAAGAATAACCTGGTGGTAATGAAAGTTCCTTAAAATGTTTGTGTAATGAATTATTACCAGTATATACCTTGTCAATATTGCCTCGTGAGGAGTTCACAAAAGGCTATACAAGTTGAAAACACATTCCTCCGGCTCTCTTCCTTCGTATAGTTACATAGTAAGTATCTCCGAATAATGGAAGATAAAAGAGTGACGTTCATGTCTACGTATGATATGCATGTGTTCAATACAATTCAATTATAATGAATAAGTTTGAGTAAATGAAGTGGAAGAAAGAAGGCCATACTGGTCCTGGAGGACACTAACACGAAAAAAAAATGAAAATAAAAATAAAGAAGATGAACAGCAACCAGAAGGAAAGAGAAGGAAAAAGGGACAGTTGAAGAATTTCAAGGGAATAGCTTGAGTCAGCAAAGGGGCCAAACCTTTATATGTATCCTAAAATTGTTAATATTTTACCATGTTATGCAATGAAACCTTCCACCATCTATTTATTGTTGCAATATATTACTATGTTATGTAATGAAACCTTCCACCCTCTATTTATTGTTGCAATATATTACTATGTTATGCAATGAAACCTTCCACCATCTATTTATTGTTGCAATATATTACTATGTTATGCAATGAAACCTTCCACCATCTATTTATTGTTGCAATATATTACCATGTTATGCAATGAAACCTTCCACCATCTATTTATTGTTGCAATATTTTACCATGTTATGCAATGAAACCTTCCACCATCTATTTATTGTTGCAATATATTACCATGTTATGCAATGAAACCTTCCACCCTCTATTTATTGTTGCAATATATTACCATGTTATGCAATGAAACCGTCCACAATCTATTTATTGTTGCAATATATTACCATGTTATGCAATGAAACCTTCCACCCTCTATTTATTGTTGCAATATATTACCATGTTATGCAATGAAACCTTCCACCCTCTATTTATTGTTGCAATATATAACCATGTTATGCAATGAAACCTTCCACCCTCTATTTATTGTTGCAATATATTACCATGTTATGCAATGAAACCTTCCACCCTCTATTTATTGTTGCAATATATTACCATGTTATGCAATGAAACTTTCCACCCTCTATTTATTGTTGCAATATATTACCATGTTATGCAATGAAACCTTCCACCCTCTATTTATTGTTGCAATATATTACAAGTCAGCCAATTTTGTTACTTGACCACAGTCAAGACATTTTCTGATTAATGACTTTGTGTTACTGGTTACCAAAGGATATTGTTTTGTAGTGGAGTGTGACTTAACTACCCAATGATTACTCACTCACTTCTCCACACTCTGTCCCACACCTCGACCACATCCTCTTTCCATTACCCTTCTCGTTTACCCATTTCCAGTACTCACTCGATTCCTTCATTTCTCCACCACATTCTCCTTCTCAATACCTACAACATCATTTTGTGTGGCCAAACATGATTAGTTCAATTATGCAAACAGGACCTGAAAATAAATAATGTTATGTTTTGTATGCAATTACAATGCATACAATATGGTAGGATATTATATTAATCAGATGGAGTCATTAGATGGTAATGTCTAGGCCAGACAATCAGGTGTTGGAGAACCATCACAAGTGTCAGAGAGAACAGTGTTAAATTCATACACACACCTTATGAGACACACTTTCCTTTACCAAACCACTCTTTCCATCTCACTCTGTAGTGAGTGGTTCGTATCAGGATCACACGTGGTTAGGGATTCTAATTTCTGGGTGGCTCAACATTGGTCGTGGTAAACGTGGAAGTGGAGCTTACTGTACCTTAACCTTCCCTGGGTCATGCCCTTTCAGGTATATATATATATATATATATGGTTTGTTCCGTCTATTTCTTTTGGTTTGGGAGAAAAGTTCACACAGACAAACACACACAGACAGACGCCTCTCTTTTATAGATATATTTTATTATCTGAGGGAGAGAGTGAATAGGTCATGTGTTGTCTGTGTGTATCTGTGTGTGTGTTGAGAGTGATAATGGCCAGGGATAAGAACACATGGACCAGTGAATAGGTCATGTGTTGTCTGTGTGTGTTACTTACTTTTCCTTTGTGACCACCAGGCCACAGATGGACCGGTCTAGTGGAACTTCACCCGTTGGTTCAGATGTCCAGCCACACCCTGAGGACTACATATAAAGGTTAGGTTAGGTTAGGTTAGGTTAGGACTGTATATATCAAGGTTAGGTTAGGTTAGGTTAGGTTAGGACTGTACATATAAAGGTTAGGTTAGGTTAGGTTAGGTTAGGTTAGCACTATACATATAAAGGTTAGGTTAGGTTAGGTTAGGTTAGGTTAGGTTAGCATTGTACATATAAAGGTTAGGTTAGGTTAGGTTAGGTTAGCACTGTACATATAAAGGTTAGGTTAGGTTAGGTTAGGTTAGGTTAGCATTGTACATATAAAGGTTAGGTTAGGTTAGGTTAGGTTAGCACTGTACATATAAAGGTTAGGTTAGGTTAGGTTAGGTTAGGTTAGCATTGTACATATAAAGGTTAGGTTAGGTTAGGTTAGGTTAGGTTAGCACTATACATATATAGGTTAGGTTAGGTTAGGTTAGGTTAGGTTAGGTTAGGTTAGCACTGTACATATAAAGGTTAGGTTAGGTTAGGTTAGGTTAGCACTGTACATATAAAGATTAGGTTAGGTTAGGTTAGGTTAGGTTAGGTTAGGTTAGGTTAGGTTAGGTTAGGTTAGGTTAGGTTAGGTTAGCACTGTACATATAAAGGTTAGGTTAGGTTAGGTTAGGTTAGCACTGTACATATAAAGGTGTTTATTAATATTGGAAATTTTTTATCATGTAATGTCAGATTCATCAACAACCAATTAATTATTAATTATATTGTGGTCACAGATCAAAATCCAATCAGATCCCCCCCCTCCACAAACACACACGCACGCATGCACGCACAGGCACGCACGAACGCATGCACGTACACACACGCGTGCACACGTACGCAAGCACAGGCACGCACGGACGCAAGCACACGGATGCACGCACGCAGGCACACGCACGCATGCCAACACACACAGCTCTCTCTCTCTCTCTCTCTCTCTCTCTCTCTCTCTCTCTCATGAAACCACAACATCAACTTGCTGTTCACTAATCTATACAAGTTAGTAAAAATGTTCACACCATGATAAGTAAAGGTTGAGTTATTACTACTGTTACCATTATGTGTGTGTGTGTGTGTATGTGTGTGTGTTAATACATATATGTGTGTGTGTGTGTGTGTTTTAATACATAATATTATATGTGTGTGTGTGTATGTGTGTGTGTTAATACATACGTGTGTGTATGTGTGTGTGTTAATACATACGTATGTGTGTGTGTTAATACATACGTGTGTGTGTGTGTGTGTGTGTTAATACATACCTGTGTGTATGTGTGTGTGTGTGTTAATACATACCTGTGTGTATGTGTGTGTGTGTTAATACATACCTGTGTGTATGTGTGTGTGTGTTAATACATACCTGTGTGTATGTGTGTGTGTGTTAATACATACCTGTGTGTATGTGTGTGTGTGTTAATACATACCTGTGTGTATGTGTGTGTGTGTTAATACATACCTGTGTGTATGTGTGTGTGTGTTAATACATACCTGTGTGTATGTGTGTGTGTGTGTTAATACATACGTGTGTGTATGTGTGTGTGTTAATACATACGTATGTGTGTGTGTTAATACATACGTGTGTGTGTGTGTGTGTGTGTTAATACATACCTGTGTGTATGTGTGTGTGTGTGTTAATACATACCTGTGTGTATGTGTGTGTGTGTTAATACATACCTGTGTGTATGTGTGTGTGTGTTAATACATACCTGTGTGTATGTGTGTGTGTGTTAATACATACCTGTGTGTATGTGTGTGTGTGTTAATACATACCTGTGTGTATGTGTGTGTGTGTTAATACATACCTGTGTGTATGTGTGTGTGTGTGTTAATACATACGTGTGTGTATGTGTGTGTGTTAATACATACGTATGTGTGTGTGTTAATACATACGTGTGTGTGTGTGTGTGTGTGTTAATACATACGTGTGTGTATGTGTGTGTGTGTTAATACATACGTGTGTGTGTGTGTGTGTATGTGTGTGTGTTAATACATACCTGTGTGTGTGTGTGTGTGTTAATACATACGTGTGTGTATGTGTATGTGTGTTAATACATACGTGTGTGTGTGTGTGTGTGTGTGTGTGTTATTACATATGTATGTATACTATTAGCGTTTGTGTGTGTGTATGTTAATACATATGTGTGTATATTAATAGAGTATGTGTGTATGTATGTGTTTGTCTTAATACATAATGTGTGTACAGTATATCATTAGGGTGTGTGTGTGTGTATGTGTGTGTTTATACTACCTCTCTATCTCTCCCACTTCAACTACCTCTCTCTCTCTCTCTCTCTCTCTCTCTCTCTCTCTCCAACATTATAATGGTATAATACAATATAGTGGTTCTCCCTTGTTTCTTTTATTAATAGATAAATACAGTGTGTGTTTAGGGGTTTTTAGGGGGGTGCGGGGGGATCTTGGGGGGGTGCGAAAATAGGGGGACAGGCTTGGAGGGGTGCGGGAATAGGGGGACAGGTATGGGGGGGGTTTGTGTGTATTTAGGAAGTATTAGGGGGGTGCGGGGGGTTTAGGGGGGTGCGGGAATAGGGGGACAGGCTTGGGGAGAGGGGTTGTGTGTGTTTAGGAGGGTGCGGGAATAGGGGGACATGCTTAGAGGGGAGGTTGTGTGTGTTTATGGGATTTTAGGGGGGTGCAGGTGGGTTTAGGGGGATGCTTGAATAGGGGGACAGGATTAGGGGTGTTGTGTGTGTTTAAGGGGTTTTAGGGGGGTGCGGGAATAGGGGGACAGGCTTGGGGGGGGGGGGTTTGTGTTTAGGGGTCTTAGGGGGGTGCAGGGGGGTCTAAGGGGGGGTGCAGGGGGGTCTAGGGGGGGTGCAGGAATAGGGGGGACAGAGGATTCAAAGTACTCCAATGTACCATAAGTATATTATTCCTTTAATTGTTCCCCTTACTTTACCCTACCTATCCTGTCATTACCTTCCCTATCCCTTCTCCTCCCTTCCCCTCCTGTACCCTCCCTCTCCCTCCCCTTCCTTTACCATACCTACCCTTCCCTTCCCTTTCCTATCCCTCTTCTGCCTTCCCTTCCCTTCCCCTCCTGTACTCTTCCTCTCCCTCCCCTTCCTTTACCTTACGTATCCTTCCCCTCCCTACCCTACTCCTCTCCTCCCTTCCCCTCCTCTCCCCTCCCTTACTTTACCCTACCTACCCTTCCCTTCCCTACCCCTCTTCTCTCTACCCCTCCCTCTCCCTCCTCTTTCTTTACTTTATCTACCCTTCCCTTTCCTTCCCTACCCTTCTTCTCCCCTCCCTTCCATACCCCTCTTCTCCCTTCCCTTCCTCTCCCTACCCTTCCTGTTCCCTCCCTCTCCTACCCCTCCTTACCCTACCTACCCTCTCCCTCCCCTTCCATTACCCTACCTACCCTTCCCCTTCCTGTATCCTCCCTCTCCCTCCACTTCCGTTACCCTACCTACCCTTCCCTTCCCTTCCCTATCCCTCTTCTCCCTTCCCTTCCTGTACCTTCCCTCTCCCTCCCCTTCCGTTACCCTACCTACCCTTTCCTACTCTTCCGTAGCTGTGTAACCCTATATAAAATCAGACACATAAATATACATTACATTCAGTGTTATCAGTACTGCGTATGTCCGGGAGTCAGAGATTTACAGTATAGAATAATCATTCCCTCCCTCTTGTCTGTATGCTTCACACACGACTCACTCACCAATTAATTTTCATTCCCCTTTTCCCCACATTATGGTACACAAATGGTCATTCTGTCAGTCAGTCATTAATCAATTAATTAATCATATGTGGTGTGAAGGATGAAACAACAGAGGATAGATGGCAATCAGTGGAGTTGGTATGAGTGGTCTGGTCAACACAGAGAAGATATATAACATAGATACACACAATAATTACATATGATACCGAGCTACGACTGCAATACCATGACAATATTTAGTAATTTCCTGTAATGCAGTACATTCTTATTAATTACTTGGACAGAAGAGGAGGTGAAGGCTCAGACATGGAGGCAGCTGGACGTGATGGTTCACTCCTGTTCACTAAGTTGTTGACACATTTTGCACAATGTTATATTTTACAATAAATTAATTATATTGAATGAAATATAACATTATAATGGTAATACAAGATGGTAGTGCTTCCTTGTTACTTATATTAATAAATAAATAAATTGTCTTTATAAATATAGGAACAGATAGCCAGGAAGTTAAAGAGGAGTAGTACAGTGTTGGTAAATCTGGAACAACTGATTCCTACACACTATTCTAAACAACAGAACACCATTATTAATGTTAATGTGGTCCTGTTTGTTGGTATACTTCAAAGGAATCAAAGTGCTCCAATGAACCATAAGTATCTTACACCTTTAATTGGTCTGGGTCCACAACAACAACAACAAAGACAACAAACCCAATTTTGATACCTTTTCTTGTAATGGTTCAAGATTTGTTGCAAGGATTATTTTATTCATTATTATTATTATCGTTATTATTTTATTCATTATCTCTACTAGTAGTTAGCACCTTAGAATCAAAACAGCCTCTAAAGGACCAACAGATCTGTTACTGTTTGTATTATATTATATACATTAATATTGTATTCCTCCTCTCCCTTCCCCTGCTTTATCGTCTCTTATCCCTCCTTCTTTTCCTTCCTTTATATTCTCCTATTCGTCCCTCTCCCTCCCTTCCTTTATCCTACCTACCCTTCCCTTTCCCTCTCCTCCCTTCCCTTCCCTACCCCTCTTCTCCCTCCCCCTCCTGTACCCTCCCTCTCCCTCCCCTTCCTTTACTTTACGTATCCTTCCCCTCCCTACCTTACTCCTCTCCTCCCTTCCCCTCCTCTCCCCTCCCTTCCTTTACCCTACCTACCCTTCCCTTCCCATTCCCTTCTCCTCCCTTCCCCTCCTCTCCCTCCCCTTCCTTTACCCTACTTACCCTTCTCTTCCCTATCCCTCTTCTCCCTTCCCTTCCTCTCCCCTCCCCTCCTTTACTATACCTACCCTACTCTTCCCTTTCCTTTCCTACTCCTCTCCTCCCTTATCCTCTTCTCCCCTCCCTTTCTTTGCCCTATCTACCCTTCCCCTCCCTTCCCTACACCTCTCCTCCCTTTCCTTAGTCTCCCCTCCCTTCCTTTACAGCTTCAAATCCCTCTCCCTTCCTCTCCTTTACCATCCCCAATCCTCCCTTTCTTCCTCTTATCCTTTTTCTCCTATCACTTCATTTAATTTCCTCCCTTTCCTTCATCCCTCCTCTTCCCTCTCCTCCTAACGCTTACCTCATCGTTCCCTCCCAACCCTCCCTCCTTCCTCTCTCCTTCCCCTCACACACTCAACCCTCCCTCCTTCCCCACACACACCCAACACTCCTTCCTTCCTCTCACACACACCCAACCCTCCCTCCTTCCCCAAACACATACCCAACCCTCCCTCCTTCCCCACACACACCCAACACTCCCTCCTTCCACACACACACACCCAACCCCCCCCCTCCTTCCCCAAACACACCCAACCCTCCCTCCTTCCCCACACACACCCAACCCTCCCTCCTTCCCCACACACACACACACCCAACCCTCCCTCCTTCCACACACACACCCAACCCTCCCTCCTTCCCCACACACACCCAACCCTCCCTCCTTCCCCACACACACCCAACCCTCCCTCCTTCCACACACACACCCAACCCTCCCTCCTTCCACACACACACCCAACCCTCCCTCTTTCCCCAAACACACACAACCCACCATTACACAGTACATAACACTGCCTGCACAAGTTATCACAGGATGTACCCAAAAAAATTAATATATTTATCGTTTGCACATTATCAGGACATTTCCACTGTCACAATAGAGAGAGAGAGAGAGAGAGAGAGAGAGAGAGAGAGAGAGAGAGAGAGAGAGAGAGTGAGAGAGAGAGAGTTAAACTTTGCTATAACAGTAAGGAATATATACTAATTTTACCAACAATAAATAATATTACTGATAGACAATATGTAAATATAAGTGTCATATCCCAAACATTGATATAAAAGAACACACATACTGCATGCTGTATGTATTATGTTCATACTGAAATGTTAATTAATACTTAATTAAAATATAAAGATATAAGTAATAATCTTTTTCTCTCATGACAAACTGAGGTGGTATAATAATCAGGTTATAATAATATGTGTTCTTAGTGGAACGCTTGTCAATGTTATTAGACAAAATATAATGCAATAAAATAATACATATCACATATACAGAGAAAATATAATTATGTAGTGTTACAAGACAAGATAAACATACATGAAAGACATAGAGCTAAGTCTCTATTGGTTTTATATACTGTGTGTGTGTTAATGTGTGTGTGTAGCACTGTAATAATGTATGTGTGTTAATGTGTGTGTAGCACTGTAATAATGTATGTGTGTTAATGTGTGTGTAGCACTGTAATAATGTATGTGTGTTAATGTGTGTGTGTAGCACTGTAATAATGTATGTGTGTTAATGTGTGTGTAGCACTGTAATAATGTATGTGTGTTAATGTGTGTGTAGCACTGTGATAGTGTATATGTGTGTTAATGTGTGTGTAGCCTTGTAATAATGTATGTGTGTTAATGTGTGTGTAGCACTGTTATAGTGTATATCATTGTTGTGCGGTCCCAGGACTCGGACGTGTCCTCCCCGAGCTCCGTCTTCCTCCTCATCTATCCTTTCCTTTCTTTTTTAATTAACGAATCCTTCATATCATCACATTTCATCAAGATAAGTATCGAGATTGTTTGTTCTGGCTGTCATTTCACGTCATCTTTTTCTTCTTTTTATTACCGTTTTTAGTGTCTTTTAAATTTACATAGACCCTCCCTCAATATAACACCGTCCCCCACCCCTCAATTTTCACTATTTTTAATTATACAGTTCTCTTTTTTTAGTGTATTTTATCATCTTTTTAACATTTGTATATCCTTTTTAGTTAAATCCATAGGTTTTATTATCAATTCTCTTTTTTTATTTAACTGACCCCTGACATAAGTTAGGGGTTTGTTTACATTTTATTCCTTCCTGCAGCCGTGCAGACTGTCTCGGTACAGGGGTAAGTCTGTATTGTATATTTATATTAGTGCTTCATAAACATGTACAGACACACCCCACACAAAACAACATACACATGTACACTAACAATATTCTACACATACTGCTCACTAGTTTTAATACTCTACAACACTGACAATAAAAACACTGGCTGCACACATACCAACACACCAGACTCACTAACACCAGACATCTACACCCACACCTCCATATACACACACCTGTTTGGGAACCTGGGCACCCCTAGGGGCCCTCAAAGGTTAAAGGTGGCTTGCCTCGGCAATCTCCGGGGTGCCCTGTTGCTCCTTATGTTGTGTGGTGACACAGGGGCTCTGATCAACCCTGGCCCCCGCACCCCAAAGTACCCCTGTCAATTGTGCCGACGGGCGGTGAAATGGGGCCAGCGGGCCATCCAGTGCGATCGCTGCTGTGAGGTTTCCCAGCATGCAGGCTGGTATCATGTCAGCTGTGTTGGGGGCTTCACGGCGGCGTTCGACGGATTGGAGGGTCGGAGCCTTTCGTGGATCTGCTGGGACTGTGGTGCGCCCAATTTTACCTCCTCCCTTTTTCACTCCCCAATACACTACACCAATAGATTCAGCATATTAGACACCACCACTTCATCTTCACCACCACCCACAATTCACAACACACCTTCACCATTAGATAGGATCACCCGACGTTTAGGTAGACGCAACAGAGACAATTCCTCCCCTACACAAAACCGACAGCGAGACATGACTTCCCTTAACTCCGCATCATCCACTCCTCCACTCCCAAACCATTCTACACCCAACCAGACTCTCCATAGTACATGTTCATTCTCCATAACACCAATCACCATCCCCAATAGATCATCCATCCTCACACCTCATTCTACCACCAACACCACACTCGACTCTATCACCCATAAAAAACTGTCTTCCCTCCGTACCCTAGTCATCAACTTCCGTAGCATCATAAACAAAAGAGCCGCCTTTCACCAAACCCTCCAGACCTATGACCCCGATATTATTATAGGGACAGAGACCTGGCTCACACCTGACATCCAGGACAGTGAAATCTTCCCGACGGACAGTCCCTATAATATGACCCTACACAGGAAGGACAGAATAGACGATAAACATGGTGGAGTCCTAATTGCGACAAAGCCAGGACTAGTTGCGACCCCAGCCACCGAACTGAACGCGGACTCTGAAATTATATGGACTAAAATACCGATACAGGGCTGCAGGACACTCATTATAGGATCATTTTATCGTCCCCCAAATTCAAACTTAGAATACCTGCAGACCCTTGACGATTGTTTATCTAAAATTGACCCCTCCAAAAATACATGGTTGGCTGGTGACTTTAACCTTCCCGACATAAACTGGACAGCACAGGCGACACTGGACAATTCCACCCATGAAGGCGACTTACTATTACAGACTGATAGGAAACTCTTACATGAAAATTTCATTGACATCATTAACACCCACTCACTTACCCAAACAGTACTCGAACCAACACGCACACAAGTAAGTGTAGAAAGACATAATCCTAACATAAGGCACGGGGTCACATCCAACATATTAGACTTATTTCTCACAAACAACATTTCCTTAATTACACGGACACGAGTACTACCTGGTCTTAGTGACCATGAGATGGTACTCATTGACGCAAACATCAAGCCAACAACACAAAAACAATTACCCAGGACAATTTACATGTACAACAGAGCTGACATGGATGGCATTACCCAAGACTTAGTTGAATTTTGTGACTCGTTCCTTGACTCAGACCCAATGGCCAGCTCTGTGGAAACAAACTGGACCAGACTTCGTGACTTTATACGTGACACAATGGACAAGCACATACCCACGAAAACCATCACACATAACCGGTCATTACCATGGTACAATAGACAATTAAAGAGACTACACAGAAACAAGGTAAAGGCATACAACAGAGCAAAACGATACAACGATACAGAACACTGGTTAGAATACAAAAACATACAGAAAACACTACAGAAAGAAAATAAACAAGCAGAAACTAAATACACATCCACTTTCCTCGCAGACAACACACAAAACCACAAAAAATTCTTCAGCTTTTTTAAAGCATGCAAACAAGACTCGACCGGTATTACAACATTACTACACAACAATTCCTTGGTTACACACCCACAAGACAAAGCCAACGCCCTTAACACACAATTCCAGTCCGTTTTTACCCATGAACATGAACACTTACCAGACAAGCCAACACCATCACACCCACCTATCCCTCCCATTCATATAAACACCCAAGGAATTGAGAAACTCTTATCTGAGGTAGACATACACAAAGCGACTGGACCAGACAATATACCCTGCAGAATATTGAGGGCTAACTCTAGCATTCTTGCCCCTGTCCTGCAGGTTATATTCTCACAGACTTTACAGACTGGTGAACTCCCTCAAGACTGGCTTTTGGCAAATGTGACCCCAATCTTTAAATCCGGAGACAGAACCCTTCCCATTAATTATAGACCTATTTCACTTACCTCAGTCCCCTGCAAAATTTTAGAACACATTATTCATAGACACATAATGGACCACTTTGATAGGCAAAATATACTGACTGACAATCAACACGGTTTTCGGCCTAAACGCTCGTGTGAGACGCAGCTACTGGTAACTACTCATGACATCTTGCAGTCCCTCAATGACACAAAAATCAGACAGGTTGACGCCATAGTATTAGACTTTGCCAAAGCCTTCGACAAAGTCCCTCACCAAAGACTACTACACAAATTAGAATTCTATGGCATACAGGGACAACTTCTTCACTGGATTAGAACGTTCTTGACTACCAGAAAGCAACGTGTAGTTCTTGACGGTAGTCAGTCTCCATCTGTTCCTGTGACCTCTGGGGTACCCCAGGGCACTGTCCTGGGTCCCATTCTCTTCCTTTCATACATTAATGACCTCCCACTTTCACTTTCCTCTACCACTAGACTCTTTGCAGACGATAGCTTAGTTTATAGACCAATTAAAGATAGGAATGACTGCCTTCGACTACAGGACGACCTAACTGCACTTGAAGACTGGGAAGTCAAGTGGCAGATGACATTTAGACCAGACAAATGCCATCACATCCGTTTTACCCGTGCCCATAATGTCATTCCATATACATACCAATTACACAACACCAACCTCAACACAGTCACTTCCCACAAATACTTGGGCGTCCACATCTCAGCGGACATGAGGTGGAACACACACATAGGTAGCATCAGGGCTAAAGCTAGTAGGGTCCTGGGGTTCTTGCGCAGGAACCTCAGCAGGTGTAACACAGACACCAAAATTATTGCATATAACACTTTCGTTCGGCCACATTTAGATTATTGCGACACCGTCTGGGACCCACACACTTACAATAATATCAATAAATTAGAGTCCATACAAAACAAGACTGCAAGATGGGCCAGACGTGATTACAGACACACTACATCAGTCACTTTGCTTAAACAAGACACAAAACTAGACCCATTAGTAACACGAAGACAGATACACAGACAACAGATGATATACAAAATCACAAACAAGTTAGTTGACATAGACAAAGACACATATCTACACCCTACAAGTATACGATCCACTAGAGGCAGCCACAACTTAAAATACCATATATACCAGACAAGCACTGATATATTTAGGCACTCATTCTTTCCCCGCAGCATCCAAGAGTGGAATCATCTCCCATCTCACGTAGTTAATAGCCCCACTCTTGACACGTTTAGAAATAGGATCACCAATCATTACCTCCCCAATCCTAATCCTCAACCCACAGTCCCTGACCCAATCAACCCTTATCCTAACCCTCTTCCTAATCCTGCCCTGGATCCCTGAATCCCCCGCACAACCCCCGCATATTATGCCGACCATGAGCGGCCCTCTGCGGGACCCTAAACCTTGAACTTGAACTTGAACTTGAACTATATGTGTGTTAATGTGTGTGGCCTTGTAATAGTGTTAGTGTGTTAGGTTATAATAGGTATAATAATCAGGTTATAATAATATGTGTTCTTAGTGGAACGCTTGTCAATGTTATTATTAGTTTACCATTTCACCGTAGAATGTTAAAAAAATATATATATTTATAAAATTGCACAAAGGCTCCTTCTCTCCCTCCCTCCCTCCCTCACACTCTCTCTCCCTTCCCTCTCCCTGCTTCATCCTTCACTGTCCACTCTCTCACTCCCTCCCTCCCTCACACTCTCTCTCCCCTCCCTCTCCCTCCTTGTTCCTTCACTGTCCACTCTCTCGCTCCCTCCCTCTCTAACACTCTCCTCCTTCCCTCACACTCCCTCCCTCCCTCCCTCACACTCTCCCTCCCTCCCTCTCCCTGCTTCATCCTTTACTGTCCACTCTCTCGCTCTCTCCCTCTCTAACACTCTCTCTCCCTTCCCTCTCCCTGCTTCCCTCCCTCAATATCTAGTTTCTCTTCATCTCTTCCTGTGATGAGATAATCTCCGTGAACGTCAGCCAGGCCAGGCCAACTCCCAGCCATGGTAGTAACCCCTCAGTAAACAGTTTTAATTAAGGGGGTGCGGGAATAGGGGCACAGGCTTGGGGGGGTTTAGGGGGATGCGGGAGTAGGGGACAGGCTTGGAGGGAAGGGGCTTAGGAGGGTGCGGGAGTAGGGGAACAGGCTTGAGGGGGGGGGTTAGGGGGGTGCGGGAGTAGGGGGACAGGCTTGGGGGGGGTGTAGAAAGGTGCGGGAATAGGGGGACAGGCTTAGGGGGAGTGGGGGGGTAGGGGGACAGGCTTTCTACCCACCCAAAGCCTGTCCCCCTATTCCCGCACCCCCCAAAACCCCCCCAAGCCTGTCCCCTACTCCCGCACCCCCTTAAACTCACGGACCTGGGGCTTACTATACATTACTAATATTATCATTACTGTATTTATTAAAACTAAATTGGTCTCCAACCAATCACTTATTATGATCAATATTAAATATTATAATATCACCTGACAATGTAATGGTTAATGTTGGTAGTGTTGGTTCACAATGTCCAAGTGTACCTATTATTACTCAAAGAAGAATTGAGGGAGGATTGCAAGGTGCAACTGTTCAGTACAGAAAAGAATGTATGTTGACACAGAAGAAACCTGACCAAAGAAGAATATAGGAGAGGAAAGATAGGAAGTGATAAAGAGATGGAGAGATTATGAAGAAATACAGAGCATTTCAAAGGAAAACAATCCAAAATAGTTGAGTGTAGGATTTAATTAATAGTAACAACAAAACACTTTACCCAATAATATGTGGAAGGTTCTTCTTGATAATAAACTCCAGAGATTGAAGCACTGTAATACTGAAGTTGAGAAGGATTTATACAAACACAACACTACAATGGAAGCTGGTCCAGTAGTGACCACACACACACACACATATACACACGGGAAGTGTCATGGCGTCATCAGTAGGGACAGTGGAGGAAGAGATAAAACATATTAGATAATGAATTCCAGTGTACTGCCAGCAATTATTTAATTATTTGTAAATCATTATGTTGTTACTTCAAGTCAAATCAATGTAGTATACATTATTGGAAGCGAGACAAATGATCCATATTTGTGTAACAATTAACAAACAACTTTTCTCTATCTAGGGAGAAACACAAACATTTCAGATTGTTACACACACACACACACACACACACACACACACACACACACACACACACACACACACACGTACACACACACACACACACATACACACACACACACACGTACACACACACACACACACATACACACACACACACACGTACACACACACACACACACATACACACACACACACACGTACACACACACACACACACATACACACACACACACACACACATTAACCACAAAATTTGCCTTACCTTCATACAGTAGTCCAAGTTAGTCTTGAGGGAATTTAATGGTCAATAATAGTATAACTGGTGAAATCTCTTATATTCAGAGTTTCTCAATTAAATAAAAAGCGCTTCCTGTCTTCCTTCCTAATCTCTCTCTCTCTCTCTCTCTCTCTCTCTCTCTCTCTCTCTCTCTCTCTCTCTCTCTCTCTCTTCTTGTCATTTGTCTTCCGATTCTCGTTTATTTCCCTCTCCCTCTTCTAATTCTTTTTTTTCTGTTTCTCACCTCTTCATAAAAATTTTCGTCCCCTTCTTCCTCTCATTTTCTCTCTCTCATCAATTCCCAAAACTGTATAATTATCCAAGTTTATTTCAGACGAGACAGGACACATACAGTAAGTGGTGGTGTTGTCTGTTGAAGTCAGGATTAAAAAAGCACAGGCAATGATAACACCTCAGTCAACGATAGGGATAGTACGAACCCAACACACACACACACACACACACACACACACACACGTTTCCTGTCACTTACACATATATACAATTTCTCTCTCTCTCTCTCTCTCTCTCTCTCTCTCTCTCTCTCTCTCTCTCTCTCTCTCTCTCTCTCTCTCTCTCTCTCTCTCTCTCTAACAAATGTGTGGGTGAACAAAAATGTGCTAATTGAAATGATAATGGAGGAACAAAAGAAATCAAAACCATCCAGTGCCGCACCTACCGACGATAACAGTGAAAGCCCCGGACAGAATACCGATCTGGTAAACAGCAATAATATCTACAGTGAACCCACAAATTTAAGTGAAACAGTGATAAAAATAAGTGAAATGCTACAAATATTGTGTGATCGAGTGACAGTGCTAGAAGCAAGCATCCCACGAGAGACAGACGCACCACGTGAGGCAGGTACATCACGTGAGGCAGCCCCGACCTCTACCCCTGACCACCAGCACACTATCTCTAATCAGGTAAATGACATTAACACACGTCTTGAAAAACTCGAACAACAATTAACTGCCAACACAACCATCACTGTAAAGCCAAAGAAAGATATATTACTACTTGGTGACATGAACCTAAAGAGTATGAAAGTGTCGGATTTTCATGCTAATTGTGAAATTAGAACTCTAGACGAAGCAAATATTGACCTATTAAAATGCTGGGTACATGAAAAGCTATCATGGGCACCACAAAAGTGTATTATCTACGGCGGTTTATTCGATGCCATTGAAAGTAGAGCCCCGTCGGATGTGATTGACAACCTCAGTGCATTAGTAAGTGAATTGAAAAACAAAAATGATAGCATGGAAATATTAATTTGTAAAGTTGCACCCAGCCCTAAATCAGACACCCTGCTGGCCAAAATTAATGAACTGAACGAACACATTCAGAAGTGGGCTGATGATAACGGTATCGCCATCATTAATACTGATCTATCATTCAGGTTTGGCACAGGTGAAATATACGACGCCTGTTACAACATAGATAGCAAGCACGAAGGGTCTATACTTAATAGGACTGGATTGGTACGTCTCCTCAAAGCTATAACTTCACAACATCCGGCTCTAAACGAATGCATGAATTGGGAGAAGGTTAAGGAAAATTCAAACCTTATCAGAAAACCACGCGGGAACAACGTAGGAACGCGGCCGACCCCCACCCCCAACACTAGGGACTCTGGCGCCTGGCAGGTGGCGGGAAAACACGGGGCTCACCTGACTCGCCGTGACCTGACCCACGCTGACCCACTACCCAGCCCTGCCTCACCCCCAGCCCCACCCAGCATCACCCACACATATAAAAACAGGTGGGAGGTACTGGAGGAGCAGGACACCTCACGCCCTGATATACACGAGGTGAACAGAGGGCAGGATCAACCTGGACGTGACCTAAATCGTCCCCCTTCTCGCACACAAGTACACATCCCTCATTATTCCAATCGTGGTGAGCATCAGGGAGTGCAACATCGCGATCGTGGAGGTTGGCACAGACAGGAAAGTGATGGCGGGAATGAGCAACATGCTGCCCACAGTACCTGGCGCCGAGATGGTGGGCAGAGAGGCACACATACACGCACCCCACACTTCCGCCCGCAACCACGTGAACAATTTAGGCAGAACGAATGTGACTCATATGAAAGACAGCATGGTCATACAAATAAATACCCGAGGAAAGGAGGTTGCTTTAACTGTGGTAAATTTAATCACAGACAACTTAATTGTAGGTATGACCATAAAGTGAGATGTTCAAATTGCCAGAACCTAGGTCACAAAAGCCGCCTGTGTAACAATTATAAATATTAGGGGTATGGCGAAGAAGACAGGGCCGCTAAGTTATACAAAATGGAAAGAGATTGTATTACAATAGAACACGTTAACGCTCAATCCCTTCAGGCCAACTTTGACGAAATTAACTCTACTATCATTAATAGAAATATTGATATACTGTGTGTGAGCGAAACCTGGCTACTTCCTGATACCCCTGACAAATATGTACAAATTAATTACTACACCATATTTCGTGATGATAAGGGTCGTGGTGGTGGAGTTTGTATATATGTTAAAAACTCTCTACAGTGTAAAGTTGTGACCACTAACCTTGATAAACCTGACGGCAAAGAAGAAGTATGGCTAACAGTACAGTGTAAGAAATTACCTTCAATTATTGTAGGTTGTATTTACCGCCACCCTAAAGCTCTGAATAACACCTTTAATTACCTTAATGACCTATTTAAAAACATGATTCTTCGTAATAAACCCCTGTATTTATTAGGAGATATTAATGATGACCTGCTATCTTTAGGGAACAAACAGTAAAATAATATCCACTAACAAACTTCATCAAATTATTGACAAGCCAACAAGAGTCACTTTAAGCTCATCCACCTTACTGGATGTTATAATTATAAATAAGCCAGAAAGCATAGTCAATACTGATGTTATCCCCAAGATAGTAGGTGATCATGAACTAATTTCTGTTTTAATTGATATGAATAAGCCTAAACGTGTTACTGTATTCAAAACTTTCCGTGATATGACCATTTTATGATGCTGATTTATTCTCTGACCTTCTACTAAATAAAGCTCCCACCCTTAACCAAATAATGATAACTGACGATGTAGATAAGCAAGTTGACATTTTTACTACTGTGTTTAACTCATGTCTTGATACTTGTGCTCCCATGGTCAATAAGCAAGTTAAGAAGCCTTTTGCCCCATGGATTAACGATGAGATTCGCTCCCATATGAGAGAGAGAGAGATAATTTACTTGTACTACTTAAAAAGAACAGATCTAATACCACTTTACAAGCACAGTATAAATCTAAAAATAAACAAGTAAGATCCATGCGATATAAAGCAAAGACAGAGTATTACCATCAAAAGTTCAATGAGAATAAAGGGAACACAGCAGGGACTTGGAAAATTATTAACAACATTGTCCCAAACAATAAACCTAATATAAATCATGGTCACAGCAACATTCAACAGAGAACAGATGATTTTAACAAGTATTTTACTAGCATTGGAGAGAAAGCCTTTGAAAAGTCGAGGGAAGCCATGAGTGAATCAGATAATATTTTAACCCCAACTATAAGCCAAAATAACAACATTACCTCATTTAGACCCCAACCAGTCAGTCCTCAAGATATCATATTAACGATTAAACAAGTAAAGAACACAGGCTCTGCAGGAATTGACGGCATAACTTCAACATATATTAAAGATTCCCTCTTTGTCATTATCCCATATCTCACCTGTATCATAAATACATCCATTGTTAACTGAGAAAATTCCAAAACTATGGAAACAATCCATTGTAGTCCCCATCCATAAAAACGGAGACAGGGAAAATATTAATAATTATAGGCCCATTTCTCTCCTGCCAACTATATCTAAGATTTTAGAAAGAATCGTGTGTAATCAATTAAAGCTGTTCCTCGAATCAAATGATATCCTATCCCATAGCCAGCATGGATTTCGTCACAAACTATCCACTGAGACAGCCTTAACTATGCTAACTAACCAAATTTATAATAATATGAACAAAAAACATATATCTTTGCTAACTTTATGTGACTTGTCCAAAGCCTTCGACAGCATTAACCACTCATTTCTATTAAATGAACTCACTCATAATAACATCGATAGATTTTGGCTCGAAAATTATCTAAATGACAGGACCCAATTAGTACGCATTGACAACATTCTCTCTTCTTCATCTAAAATAAATTATGGAGTTCCTCAAGGATCTATTCTGGGGCCAATTCTTTTTAATTTGTTTGTTAATGACCTGAAGGACAATATTAACAACTGCCTTCTTATCCAGTATGCCGATGACACTCAGTTGTTACACAGTGGATCTATAAATGAGTTAGGTGACTTAATTAAAAGAACAGAAAACACCTTAACTCAAGCTAAGAAATACCTCAGTAAAAACGGTCTGATGCTTAATGATACCAAAACTCAATGTATATTTATAGGATCCAGACAACTTGTAAATAAGATACCAGAAGACACTGTAATTCATCTTAACAACTGTAATATTATACCTAGTAAACATGTGAAAAACCTTGGTGTGTTTATCGACTGTATGATGACATTCGATAAACACATCAATGAAATGACTAAAAAGGTTATGGGGACCTTATTATACATAAATAGAGTTAGAGATAATTTTAACATTGATACTAGGAAAATTGTTATAGAATCTCTAGTCTTCTCTGTCTTGTGCTACTGCCTTGTTATCTATGGCAAAACTAATCAAACTCTCTTGCATAATGTACAGAAGTTACAGAATTTTGCTTCAAAAGTAGTTGTAGGTGCAAGAAAATATGACCACGTTACGCCCATACTCCAACAACTAGAATGGTTAACAGTATCAAAAAAGTTTACATATGACATAGCTGTAACTATATTTAAACTTCAAAACAATTCTATCCTAACTGGTTCGATAAACTCCCGACCATAAACGATATCTCAAGCAGTAGCACAAGGCAGAGGAACGATCTTTATGTTCCTAGATCTAGGCTAGACTGTGGGGCACTATCTATGAGTGTACATGGCCCAAAGGTATGGAACACACTACCCAATAATATAACAGAATCAAGTAGCCTGTATACCTTTAAGAAACAACTTAAAAATTACCTTTTAGACGCCAATTCTTAAGTATCTTTAATTCTGATGTCACTGCATCCATATATCATGTAAATATGTATATACTTCATTATAATTATGTTACATAATATTTTTATATGTAAGAAAAGCCATTGTATTTAATGGAAATAATAAAAATCTGAATCTGAATCTCTGTTCCATTAGATCATAGTCCTCTTTCCTCTCTCAGTCTTTTTATTTCTGCCTTCACTCAATAGAATTTTTCCCATCCAAGGTAATTTTTACTCTTTCTCTCTGTCTGTCTGTCTGTCTGTCTGGTCTCCATCTACCCCTGCCTGCCTCTCTCTGTCTGTCTCTAATTTTTATCTCTTCTGTCGAAATCCATTCTCTGCCTTGTGGTCTTCTTCTTTCCCGGGTGAATGTACTTATGTCACACACACACACACACACACACACACACACATTATGACAACAATAGATGAGGTTTGAAGAGGAGGAGGAAGCTTCACCATGTGTCGTTCTCACCACCATCCTTCTCTCTCTCTCTCTTTCTCTCTCTCTCTCTCTCTCTCTCTCTCTCTCTCTCTCTCTCTCTCTCTCATCTTGATAATGTACCGTACCTAATGAGATCTGTCCCCATATAGGAAAGTGTGTGTGGGTTGGAGTGTAAAATAATAATAATAATAATAATAATGATAATAATAAACGGTTTATTGAGCAGAGTGCAGCCCTGAGGCTGAAAATATACATACATAATAAATTGACATAATGGACATAATGGAAGAATGGATGAATAGAGTGAGATGTGTAATATATATACAAAGATGATACATATATAAAGTGGATGATTATTTATTTATTATATTTACAATGGTGGGAATGGAACTATTTTTGTATTTGTCAGTTCTTGTTTTAATGGGTTTCAGTTTGTTATAGTGACGGGCTGCCCTAGATGGAGGGGGTAGGTGGAGGTCAGACGTGGGCAGACTATAGAGCAACGCAGTGCAAATAAGGAAGGCAGGGAAGGGCAGGGCAAGGCAGGGCAAGGCAGGGGAGGGAAGGGGAAGGCAGGGCAAGGCAGGGGAGGGCAGGGCAAGGCAGGGCAAGGCAGGGGAGGGCAGGGATGGAAGGTATCATCCCCAACAACACACACACACACACAGAGAGAGAGAGATTCAGATTCAGATTCAGAATTTATTTCCATTTTACAATGGTTATTCAATATACATATAATTTGTTATTTGGCTATTACATAATATCATAAATTATTGTCTATAAAAAGCTCTCTAAAATGGATTGTCATATTAAATGGTAATTAAAATACTTAATGCTAATAATACACAGAAACTAAAAAATTAAAACCATAAAAGAAGTAAAATACATTGAAAATTAAGATGCAAAAAACTTAAAAATATATAAAAGTAGTAAAAGTAATAAAGTCAAGTTAGTCAACTATTGAAAAAAATCATTTCTCAGCTCCTTTTTAAAAGCTGACAGAGAATTTTTGTTTCTTATTTTAAGAGGAAGACTATTCCATAATTTGGGTCCTGCCACAGAAATTGATCTTTGTGCAGTACAAGTATTAGTCTTAGGAACATACAGTTGGTGTTGTTGTCTGGTGTTTACTCGGTGTGTTTCACTCATCGTTGGTAGTGAGAACAACCAACTAGGTACATTCTTGTTAATAATGTTGTAAATACTCAGTGCAAGTTCGTACTTATATTTTTCTTTAATCTTTAACCATTTCAGTTCTTTCAAATAAGGCGTTACATGGTCGTACTTAGCACCGCCTAATGCCACTTTGGCAGCAAAATTTTGTACTTTTTGTGCACGATGTAGCTGAGTAAGGCTCGTACTCCCCCAGATCTTTATACCGTAATTAATTATACTTAAAACTAGTGATTGTATAACCATTATTCTTGCATGTTTACTAAAATTTTCCTTAATGCGATTAACAAACATTATTGTTCCAACACTTTTTTTACATAATTGAGCAATATGTGTGTCAAACTGCATACAGTTATCAAAATAT
>JAWQEG010002970.1:0-5000 GCA_033782935.1 Petrolisthes cinctipes | reverse complement strand
TTATTATTATTATTATTATTATTATTATTATTATTATTATTATTATTATTATTATTATTATTATTATTATTATTATTATTATTATTATTATTATTATTATTATTATTATTATTATTATTATTATTATTATTATTATTATTATTATTATTATTATTATTATTATTATTATTATTATTATTATTATTATTATTATTATTATTATTATATTATTATTATTATTATTATTATTATTATTATTATTATTATTATTATTATTATTATTATTATTATTATTATTATTATTATTATTATTATTATTATTATTATTATTATTATTATTATTATTATTATTATTATTATTATTATTATTATTATTATTATTATTATTATTATTATTATTATTATTATTATTATTATTATTATTATTATTATTATTATTATTATTATTATTATTATTATTATTATTATTATTATTATTATTATTATTATTATTATTATTATTATTATTATTATTATTATTATTATTATTATTATTATTATTATTATTATTATTATTATTATTATTATTATTATTATTATTATTATTATTATTATTATTATTATTATTATTATTATTATTATTATTATTATTATTATTATTATTATTATTATTATTATTATTATTATTATTATTATTATTATTATTATTATTATTATTATTATTATTATTATTATTATTATTATTATTATTATTATTATTATTATTATTATTATTATTATTATTATTATTATTATTATTATTATTATTATTATTATTATTATTATTATTATTTATTATTATTATTATTATTATTATTATTATTATTATTATTATTATTATTATTATTATTATTATTATTATTATTATTATTATTATTATTATTATTATTATTATTATTATTATTATTATTATTATTATTATTATTATTATTATTATTATTATTATTATTATTATTATTATTATTATTATTATTATTATTATTATTATTATTATTATTATTATTATTATTATTATTATTATTATTATTATTATTATTATTATTATTATTATTATTATTATTATTATTATTATTATTATTATTATTATTATTATTATTATTATTATTATTATTATTATTATTATTATTATTATTATTATTATTATTATTATTATTATTATTATTATTATTATTATTATTATTATTATTATATTATTATTATTATTATTATTATTATTATTATTATTATTATTATTATTATTATTATTATTATTATTATTATTATTATTATTATTATTATTATTATTATTATTATTATTATTATTATTATTATTATTATTATTATTATTATTATTATTATTATTATTATTATTATTATTATTATTATTATTATTATTATTATTATTATTATTATTATTATTATTATTATTATTATTATTATTATTATTATTATTATTATTATTATTATTATTATTATTATTATTATTATTATTATTATTATTATTATTATTATTATTATTATTATTATTATTATTATTATTATTATTATTATTATTATTATTATTATTATTATTATTATTATTATTATTATTATTATTATTATTATTATTATTATTATTATTATTATTATTATTATTATTATTATTATTATTATTATTATTATTATTATTATTATTATTATTATTATTATTATTATTATTATTATTATTATTATTATTATTATTATTATTATTATTATTATTATTATTATTATTATTATTATTATTATTATTATTATTATTATTATTATTATTATTATTATTATTATTATTATTATTATTATTATTATTATTATTATTATTATTATTATTATTATTATTATTATTATTATTATTATTATTATTATTATTATTATTATTATTATTATTATTATTATTATTATTATTATTATTATTATTATTATTATTATTATTATTATTATTATTATTATTATTATTATTATTGTTATTGTTATTGTTATTGTTATTGTTATTGTTATTGTTATTGTTATTGTTATTGTTATTGTTATTGTTATTGTTATTGTTATTGTTATTATTATTATTATTATTGTTGTTATTGTTAGTATTATTGTTGTTATTGTTATTATTATTGTTATTATTATTATTATTATTATTATTATTATTATTATTATTGTTATTATTATTATTATTATTTAAATATATACAGTCCCGGATGTAAACAATAACAGGGTTGCCACGTCCCATAAAACACACCAGTCAGAGGCAGTGTGTTCAGGCGTATTGTATGAGTCAGTGTGGGTTAAATTCATGGAGTAATAATGAATACTGGTCCTGTCAACAAACATATTTCGCTGGTCGCCTTGTTTTTAATACAGAGAACTCCAGGAAATCAAGAGAGAGAGAGAGAGAGAGAGAGAGAGAGAGAGAGAGAGAGAGAGAGAGAGAGAGAGATGAAAAGGATGGGGACTAGGAAAAGGAAAAGAGGGAACAGACAGGGAAGAGAGTAGAAAAGAGAGAAGGGAAGAAGGACAAGGAAAAGGAGAAGGCTAGTGGGAAAAGAGGGAAGAAGCAAACAGGGTAAGAGGAAATGAGGGAAGGACCAAGGAAATGTGAAGGGAAAAAAGGAGGGGAGAGCCGTGGAAAAGAGAGAAGGAAAAGAGGGAAAGGCCAGGGAAATGGGCAAGAGAAGAGCAATAAATAGGAAAGAGGAACGAGGCGGGAGATTGGGAAGAGAGGGAAGGTTGTTGGGATGGAGGAGAAGAAGAGAGAGAAGGCTGGTGGGAAGGAGGAGAAGAAGTGAGAAGATAATGATATAGATGACTTGTTTTGGAGGGGAAACAATCACTCTCTCAGATGCCAGGGTGCTCATCACGCCTCGATAGATAGATAGATAGATAGATATTTAGATAGATAAATAGATAGTTTGTAAGTAAAGTAAGAAAACGAGTACACACACACACACACACACACACACACAGTTCTCCCTTCTCCTTGACACATGTTATAAAGCAACATGGTCACGTAGTCTGATATCAGTCATGGTACAGTACACGACTAAAGAGAAAATATGATGGTCATTCTTTTCACATGAGCCTCACCTTTCGTGCCCTCTCCTCTCTTGTCCCTCCCCTTGCCTTGCTCTGTTCTATCCTGCCCTACCTTGTCCTGCCTTTCCACACTCTGTTCTGTTCGAGTGTCCCCTTGTATTGCCCTGCCCTGCCCTGCCTTGCCCTGCACTGCTCTGCCCTACCTTGCCCATTCCTTTCCTGTTCTTCCCTATACTCTGCCTTGCTTTCCTATGTCCTGTCCTATCTTACCTGCCCTCTCTTGCCCTCTCTTGCCCTTCCCTGCCCTTCCCTGCCCTTCTCTCTTTGGTGATCCAGGGTGGAGGACCTTATGATATATTGTAGTTGCTTCATTCTTCCCTAACCTCATCTCATCTCCTTATTCTTTCCTTCATTTCTCGTTTCTTCTCATCTTATTTCATTTCCTCACACTTTCCTTCATTTCTCGTTTCTCTTTATCTTAACTCACACTTTCCTTCATTTCTCGTTTCTTCTCTGGTATCTTCTCTCATGTTGTCATCCTTAGCAGAGGGAGTGAGTGGCTCGGGTGTGAAGGGTCGCCCAAATCCTTATTATTAAAGTCCAGGACCCTGTGATTGTGTATGAGACCTGGTGGTGGCTTCTGATTCCTCCTGACTATGCCACGAAACAAGCTCCTTCAATATAGGTGGTGTTTGGTGGCATTATTTGAAGGACTTACTAATATATAATGGTGATAATAATGGTGATGGTTGGTGATGGTGATAATGATGTGGATGGTGATAATAATGGTGATGGTTGGTGATGGTGGTGATGGTGATAATAATGGTGATGGTTGGTGATGGTGATAATAATGGTGATGGTTGGTGATGGTGATAATAATGGTGATGGTTGGTGATGGTGATAATGATGATAATAATGGTGATGGTTGGTGATGGTGATAATAATGGTGAGGGTGATGGTGGTGATAATAATGGTGATGGTTGGTGATGGTGATAATAATGGTGATTGTTGGTGATGGTGGTGATGGTAATAATAATAGTGATGGTTGGTGATGGTGATAATGATGTGGATGATGATAATAATGGTGATGGTTGGTGATGGTGATAATAATGGTGATGGTTGGTGATGGTGGTGATGGTGATAATAATGGTGATGGTTGGTGATGGTGGTGATGGTGATAATAATGGTGATGGTTGGTGATGTTGGTGATGGTGATAATAATGGTGATGATTGGTGATGGTGGTGATGGTGATAATAATGGTGATGGTTGGTGATGTTGGTGATGATGATAATAATGGTGATGGTTGGTGATGTTGGTGATGGTGATAATAATGGTGATGGTTGGTGATGGTGGTGATGGTGATAATAATGGTGATGGTTGGTGATGTTGGTGATGGTGATAATAATGGTGATGGTTGGTGATGGTGGTGATGGTGATGGTTGGTGATGGTGATAATAATGGTGATGGTTGGTGATGGTGATAGTGATGGGGATGGATGGTGATAGTGATGTGGAAATTTTCGATAATGATGGTGATGATAAAGATGGTGTAATGGTGGTGATGGGTGATAAAAATAATAATAGTGATGATGAAATTTTGATTATCGATAATGTAATGATGGTGATAATAAACCAGATAATAATAATAATAATAATAATAATAACTATTATAATGATGATGATGATGTTATGATGGTGATGATGATGATGGTGATGATGATGATGATGATGATGTTATGATGGAGGAAAATAACAGGGAAAATGGGGAGGGAAAAAAGAGCAGGGGGAAGGGGGAGGGAAAGTGGGAAGTGTCAGGGAAAAATAGCAAGGGAAAGAGGGCAGGGAAAGAGAGCAGGGAGAAGGAGCAGGGAAAAAAGAGCAAGGGAAAGAGGGCAGGGAAAAATAACAGGGAAAAAAGAGCAAGGGGAAGGGGCCAGGGAAAAAGAGCAGGGAGAAGGAGCAAGGAAAAAAGAGCAGGG
>JAWQEG010002969.1:0-124132 GCA_033782935.1 Petrolisthes cinctipes | reverse complement strand
AGTAGTAGTAGTAGTAGTAGTAGTAATCAACTGTATTGTACATGTATTTGTTTTATTGATCATGTACTGCGATTTCATTTCTTTGGTGATAAAAATAGTGTAGCGTGAACCGATATGAATATGCATAAGGTGTGGTTGGTGGAATAGCTTCTCCTGCCTTTAATAACACCCTCCTCCTCCAGATTGCCAGTGTGCAGCGTGGAAAGCCCTTTGGGGAAACCGTAGTAATGGTTCTTGGAAAGGAATTGTACAAGGTAAGACTTCCAAACCCACTCAAGAAAAATGACGCATATGTGAGGCAGACCTTATTTGCGCTTCTATGCAACTCCTATGCCTAAACAGTTTGGGTCCTTGCGTATTACCAGGGGTGTAATGGGAATGGGTGGGTTACACTGATACCATTATCTCCTTACGTTCATCGCAATCCATAATTTGTATCCAGGTCTTGTTGAAGTTTCGAAGTATTTGGACATAGTAGTGAACCAATTACATCGCTTATTCTGTTTCATATTTGCTTGTGCTCGCTTAATACTCGATCAGGGTATTCGAAGCAAGCCTGGATACATATTTTGGATCGCGAGTGTTCATAAGTTAAGACCAGCTGCGCGTCATACCTTACCTTATGGGAAAAGGTTGCACTCTCTTACAATTCCACCTGGGTTTGATGGCCTGTTATGGCATAGCTCATTAGGTATGTTTCAATTTTCTCAGGGGTAATTGCCTGCAAAAAAAGGGACAACATTTTATAGGGTTTTGTGGCCCTTTCCTTCGCTAATCAATAACTTTCAGCTCTTCAACCATCCCTCCCTCCCCTGTTAATTCTATAGTATTTTCCTGGAGTATTAAAGGTAATTCATTTTTTTTATTACCCATAAAAACAAATGGAGGATGAAAGCAAGAAATTAATAGCCTATATTGTCTTAAGTCTTCCATTATTATATTTTCATGTTGTTTGTTAAAAGAGTAAAGAGGTAATTGTCCATCAACAGTAATGATAGAAGTAACAGTGACAAATCTCATAAAATACTCAGGCATATAATATTATAAAGCAGTAAGCCTGTCTGAATAATAGGAATAGGGGAATATAACAACTGCAAAAGGGAGCTTGAAAGTGCTGGCAGGGAGGGATACAGAGACACAACTCGATTTGAGGACTTTATTTATGTACAATATAGATGGAGGAAGGTAAAGTGGAAAAGATCCTATCAGTGAATGGTTGATGAAGGATAATGTTTGAAAGATTTAGGACGGCTATTTTGAAGATTCGAAGAAATATTTCACCCCATTGAAAAATATAGAATAGATATAGAAGACAGAGAGAACTTTCATTGGCTGGTATGGTAAAAGGTTAATACAGGAGTCAGAAGAGAAAAATATCATTGTATTTGGAAGCTGAAAATGTTATGTAGAGACAGAAGGGGAAAATTGCAGTGCGTTTGGAAGGTAAAAAGTTATTTGATCATGCTAGGTAGTATTTTATAAGGCTAAAGCTGAGAGAGAGAGAGAGACAGAGACAGAGACAGAGACAGAGACAGAGACAGAGACAGAGAGAGAGAGAGAGAGAGAGAGCAGCAAGAAGAGGTGAGTGATATAGTTAAGGTTGAGTTGTACTGGGCATATATTCATGAATTTTTACCCACAAGCACAATTTTTGTACTACGCTTGGAAACAACTGCATAAAAGCAAACTACTGCAAAAAGCGAGTGAGAAAGTTTGGATGAATAAGCGTCATTCAAGTAACCCACAAGAAATCATCCTATAAACTTAAAGGGCATTGGGATGTTCAGTGTAAATATTTCAGTCAAATACGGGAGCCAAAATAATTTAATTTATATAGTAGTAAAATAGATAGTACCGTATTGACGTTAGTAAAGACGGACATGCAAATTAAGTTAAAAATATGCGCTTGTTAGGTATATAACGCATTTAAGAACCCTGTGATGTAGTCAGAAAGTTGAAGATAAATGAGTCCTTCAAACCTTGCCACGAAACATCATCTACAAGGAAGGAGCTTGTTTCGTGGCATGGTTAGGTGGAATCAGAAACCTCCAAGATTTATACGCGATCATAGGGTCCCTTAGGTACCACACTGTGAACTGAATTAGTTAGATAAAGTTACGTAAGAAAAACATTGAACTCGAAAAACAACTGGCTGCTCAGGAACTCAAAATTAGACGTCTTAAGGGGAAATTATCATGTTGGTGATTTGGAGAGCTACTGATTCCCTCCTAACTATACCAGAAAACAGATATCCTCAATGGTACTAATAGGGGGATCTGTTTCGTGGCATAGTTAGGAGGAATCAGTATGCCTTACTAATCACCTAAACGTGAATCTTCCCTTAATATTCCTAGACTTGCCTCTCGGTCCAATCTGGTAAACAAAAATAAAGGGGAAGGACGAAGCAAAATAACTGCAAGTCTTATAGAAAAGGAAAAGAAAATAAGTGGATAATTATTGCAGGTCAACACGGTGAGTGAAATTGGAGGCGAGGAGGAGGAAGATAAGGCTGGAGGAGAAGGGAAGAGAGCAGGGGAGGGAAATTGGTTGCTGGGGTGAGGAAAATTGAAGTAAAACAAGACTCAGATGGTTTTCAGGGCCACAGTGCCAGGGGAACATTTCACACTGAGACTCGCCACTCGACTCGGATTCATTTTGTCTTGATTTTTTTTCATATATCACAGAGCAGTAATTTCAAAACACTAGAAGTTAAAATGTATTGAGAGTAACACATGCCTTAGAAAGTCCTCCTCCATCTGGTAAATAATAAAATGGTCATCGTTTTACTTTTATTTTCATATGAGACACCACTACCACTTCGAGGGTTTAGGGGATACTCTCTTGTGTTCAGATTAGAAGGCTACTGATTCCTTCAAACTGTGCAATAAAACAGACCACCCATTGCTTGTATATTTAGAGTGGCTGTTTTCTGATATACTTTTGAGGAATAATTAGCCCACCAATTTGACTACAAGTAGGATAAGTAGCCCATAATATATCTCTGAAGGAACAGTGGCGTCTTCTCATGAAATATAAGACAAGGAGAGCTTCTTTTCTTTAAGTTTAACGCTGTAAGAATCAATGCACGTGAATAAAAAAAATAATGGGAAGGGTTGACTACATGTGTCATAATAAAAATAATAATATATGTAACAAAAGGAAAGGGAAGAGATTGAATAATAATGTCATCCAATTTTCGTGTATCAAAATGGAGTATAGAGAGGCTGAATGAATTTAATGCCACCCAGTGTATGAAAATGGAAGGGAGAGAGAGAGAGAGAGAGAGAGAGAGAGAGAGAGAGAAGAGAGAGAGAGAGAGGAGAGAGAGAGAGAGGAGAGAGAGACACACACACACACAGAGAGACACACACACACACACAGAGAGAGAGAGAGAGAGAGAGAGAGAGAGAGAGAGAGAGAGAGAGAGAGAGAGAGAGAGAGAGAGAGAGGAGAGACAGAGAGACAGCGAGAGAGAGAAAGGGTTGAATTTCGTATATACCCCAATGCACGATATCAACATGGAAATTCGTGTGTCTTGTAGTGTGCCCCCAATAGCATCTGAATGAAAGGGAGGCAGGCTGAGCGTACCCACTTACACCGGCACCATTCACAGGTCTGAGTACCACTGATTAATTACACCAGGACGTGAATGATTGCCTACCTGAACCATGAAGGGATAAAGCTCGAGAGTTGAGGGAGGGAAGAACAGGGAAATTAGGAAGGCCTGGGGGAAATGGAAAAGGCAGGGAGAAAAGGAAGGAAGGGAAGGAAGGAAGGACAAATAGAAAAGGAAGGGAAGGAAGGATAGAGAAAGGTAGGAAAGGCAGGGGAGAAAAGGAAGGAAGGACAGGAGAAAAGGAAGGAAGGTCAGGGGAAAAAGGATGACACGGAAGAATGAAGGACAGGGAGGAAGGGAAGGAAGGACAGAAGTAGGAAGGAATGGATAGGGAGAAAAGGGAGGGCAGGAGAAAGGGAAGGCAGGAGAGAGGGAAGGAAGAGAATACCTAGAATCGGAAGAGAGAGTGTGGCTACATGAGTAGGAGAGAGGAAAGGTCAGGAGGGAAAAATATGATGGGGAGAGTGAAATTGACTGTGAGGGAGAAATTTTGTGAGTAGAGAGAAATCTTGAATGAAGATTAGGGAAGAAAGTTGAGGGAAATAAAGAAGAGAGGGATGTGGAAGCAGAAGGGGAAAGATTTAAGGTGAGGAAAAGAAAAGGGGAGGAGGGAAAACAGATGAATGTAGAGAAAGGTAGAAAATATTTAGGTAGTAGATAGATGAATTGCAATAAAGTTAGTGAAAGCAAAACAGAGGAGAAAATGTGATATGAATGAGTAAGGCGAATGTGTGGTGCATGGAGAATATAGGAATTAGAGAAGGGGGGAATAAATGAATGGTTATGGAGATGTTGAGGAAAGTAGAAGTCAGAGGAAATGAGAAATGGAGAATTGGTATATTTGGGATGGCTGTAAGTAGAGGATATCATGGGAAGGTGGAATTAGGGGAGGAGGGAAGGAAGGAAGGATGGATGGAGGTGAAAATATTGAGAGAGAGAGAGAGAGAGAGAGAGAGAGAGAGAGAGAGAGAGAGAGAGAGAGAGAGAGAGAGAGAGAGAGAGAGAGAGAGAGAGAGAGAGAGAGAGAACACACAAACACACAAACACACAGTGAGAGAGAGAGAGAGAGAGAGAGAGAGAGAGAGAGAGAGAGTGAGTGAGTGAGAGAGTGAGTGAGTGAGAATTGAAGGATTGTAGGAAACTTGTTGATCAAGTAAATGGACGCCAGAATGAAGCTCTTACGGGGAAAATGATCTGTCTGTCTCTGTGTGTGTGTGTGTGTGTGTGTGTGTGTGTGTGTGTGTGTGTGTGTGTGTGTGTGTGTGTGTGTGTGTGTGTGTGTGTGTGCTTGCTTGTGGGTGTGTGTGTGTGCGTTCGTGCTCCCTTGCTTGCTTTTTTTGTACCTGCGTGAGTATATGTGTGTATCTTCCATGCTAGATGCTTGACTACTTGTGTGTGTGTGTGTGTGTGTGTGAGCGCGATACCTCCAAACAACAGGACACCGGTTTTTTTTTTTTTTTTTTTTTTTTTTTTTTTTTTTTTTTTTTTTTTCATCTGGTACTGTTTCCTGACATGCTTTGGAGGAATCAAGGCATCTCCAATGTATCAAAAGTATACTATCCCTTAACAGACCATTTCGACAATTACATCAATAGTCATTTGTACATGTAGGAACTTATTTTGTCGTTAATAAGTGCTATAAAAATGATTGACCAGATTCCCGAGAAATGAAAAACAGAAGCAAAAAAGAAGAAAAAAAACCCAGGCAACTGCATTTATATATATATATATATATATATATATATATATATATATATATATATATATATATATATTTTTTTTTTTTTTTTTTTTTTTTTGGTAGGTGGTGTAATGACAAGTTTGGTGATCCTACTTATGTTGATTTCTTTATGTCGTTATAAAAAAATGGTGTTTGTATTCAGTAAGATGGGCTTCAAGTCATGATTACAGTAAAATGCAGGGAACACATTCATTCGGAGAATGAGAGAGAGAGAGAGAGAGAGAGAGAGAGAGAGAGACGAGAGAGAGAGAGAGAGAGGAGAGAGAGAGAGAGAGAGAGGACTCAACATCACACGCCACTTGCACCAATTAAGCCAATACATTAGAGCTCACTTTAATTGGCCGCTGATAGTGAACGAAATTAATGATTCGCTCTTCACCAGTCACTGCCATAATTATTTCCTACCTTCCTGTTTCTGCCTCCCTTCCTCCCTTCCTCATTGTGTCTCCCTCCTCCCCTCCCTCTCACTCCTCCCCTCCCTCTCACTCCTCCCCTCCCCTCTCACCCCTCCCTCTCACCCCTCCCTCTCACCCCTCCCTCTCACTCCTCCCTCATTGTGTCTCCCTCCTACCCTCCCTCTCACCCCTCCCTCTCACTGTCTCTATCCCTCCTTCTCTCTTTTCCTCCTCCTCCTCTCTTTTTCCTTTCCTTTTCTCTTTTCCTTTCATTTTCTCTCGTTTCCGCCCTCTCCCTTCCTTCTCTCTCCATCCCTCTCATCCTATTCCTTCTCTCCTGAATATATCCTCCAATTTTCCTTCTCCAGTCAACGAGTACTCCCTATACACATACACAAGACTACGGTTCCTCTCTCTAGGTATATCCCCTTCCCCATACACTTCCTACATACTTTCAACTTTTTTCTCTGGGCTCCGTTTTTATTATCCTTCCTCCTTTCAACTTTTTCTGGATTGTTTCTTTGCCTTTTTTTATCTCGTGTTTACAAACCTTTTTTTTTTCTCTCTCTCTCTTCTATCTTGTATTATTTTGTGTCTTTCCTGTGTGTGTGTGTTTTTTTTATCTAGATTACGATTGTTTTACATGTCCTTCTCGCTCTTTCTCTCTTTTCTCTTTTCCCACGGGTCATTTTGCCAACCTCTCCACTCATTATCTCACACCTTTACTGTACCCTCACATCTCAATCTCTACCCTCATATCTCACCTCTACCCTCACATCTCCTTCTCCTTCCACATGGTACACACATCTTCAAATCTTGGGCCAAGCTTCCATTTCCTTCTATATTTCCCGCCGTCCTCTTCCTCCTCCTCCTCCTGGTTTACTCTTCATCTCGCGTACCCTGACATCATCTCTCAAATGCCGAGTATCCCTTTCGACCCACGTTATCTCCTCTCCTGTCCTCCGCTTACCATCTGCACCTCCTTCCTTCTCTTCTTCTCTTTCCAAGCCTTCATTATCATTCCTATCCATTCCATTCCTTCCCCTTCTCTAACCAGTCCCCATAACATTCTACCACGCTTTCCCACCTCAACATTCCTTATATATCCTTTCCAAACAAAAGCTTTCCTTCAAAATTCCCTACTCTTTCCCTATTAGTCCCAACATTCATCCCCCAAGCTTTCCCTAAACTTTCCCTGCATTTCCACAACCAGTTCCAACAATCCCTTCCCTTCCCCAACCACTCCCAACATTCATCTCCCAAACTTTCCTTCCCTTCCCCAACCACTCCCAGTCCCAACATTCATCTCCTAAGCTTTTCCTTCCCCTTCCCCAACCACTCCCAACATTCATCTCCCAAGCTTTCACTCACTACTGCCGTACCCTCACCTTGAAACCCTTCCCTCGCACCAACCAACCAACCAACCAACCAGTCAGTCCCCTGCCAGCGTGTATGACCTCCTGGAGTGGTGGGTGGGTGAGTGGCGTATACGGTCGAGTGGTCAGCGCAGAGTGTCACCATCAGAGCGAGGAGGAGGCGGCGGCAGGGGTAGCGAACAGTAAATTCTCAGTAGTGCTACATATTGCGTTCAAGCAGACTGACTGACTCTCCATCCTGCCGTCCGTCCGTCCAGGTTCTCATGGAAGGACGTCCGTTGTTGGCGCTCATAACCCCTTTCCCTCTGTGTCCTCCTCATTCTCTCTCTCTCTCTCTCTCTCCTCTCTCTCTCTCTTCTCTCTCTCTCTCTCTCTCTCTCCTCTCTCTCTCTCTCTCTCTCCTTCTCTCTCTCTCTCTCTCTCTCTCTCTCTCTCTCTCTCTCTCTCTCTCTTTCCTTTGTCTATCAGTTTATCTATCTATCTGTTCCTTTGTTTATCTATCTATCTATCTATCTATCTATCTATATATTCCTTTGTCTATCTATGGCACTACTGTATATCGAATTCATGTAACTCTCACTCTTGAACTCGTTATCAATGACCTAGTGTAGGCAAGGGTCAGCTTATATACACACACACACACACACACACAGTTTGTATGATACACTGCCGTCCCCCATATTCCGTAGACAACACAGGCATCGGTAGGAATGTCTAATGAAACGTAAAACCCTGAACAACCCTTTCTTGCATACAGTCTCTCTCTCTCTCTCTCTCTCTCTCTCTCTCTCTCTCTCTCTCTCTCTCTCTCTCTCTCTCTTCTCTCTCTCTTCCACTCCTTGATCATAATACGAGTACTTCATATTTTCCTTTTTCTCTCTCTTCTTTATCACTCTTTTATTTCCCTCTCCTCCACTCATGCATTCTGTATTATTTTTCTCACTCGTTCATTCTCTTTTTCTTCTGTACGCTTATATTTTCCTCTCCGATACTCTTTCATTCTATAAACTTCTCTCCGTCTTTCCTTTTTCCCTCCCCTGTGCGTTCCTCAGTTTTCCCTCCCACCGCCATATTTCCTCCTTTCCTCCTCCTCCTCCTCCTCCTCCTCCTCCTCCTCCTCCTCCTCCTCCTCCTTCATTCTTTCCATCTCTATTATTGTTTATTTCCTGTGCTATCTCTCCCCGTCTGCAGTTTTTATCTCTTCCTCTGGGTTTCTCTGTCATCTCGCCATTTCACAGTCTTATCTCCGTACCCACCTGTTCCACTTCACTCCCTGCTCCCTGACTCCCACTTTTCAGTCCTTCGTCTCCCTCTTTTTTGCTCTTCCTTCTCTCTGACACACATTAATTTTGTCCACACACATTTCTTTTCCTCCCTCCTCCTCCTCCTCCTCCTCCTCCTCCTCCTCCTCCTCCTCCTCCTCCTCCTCCTCCTCCTCCTCCTCCTTCTTCGTCACTCCCTCCTTGCTTGCTCCCTTCATGGCTTCCCCTTCTCCCTCCCTCTTCCCTTTTCACTCTTTCTCTTCTCTGACCCACATTATTCCCCTCACCCAATCTTTTTTTTTTTTCTCCCGTCGGCTACCCTCACTCTTCAAAAATTTCCTTGCACTTTCTACCATTCCTTCTTCTTTCATCCCTTTGTTCTTTTCTTTCCCCCTTGTACTCTTTCTCTCTTCATTCATTCACCTCATTTTACCCTTCATTTTCTTTCAACATTCATTCATTCATTCCCCTTTCATCTTTCGTACCCTTCTACTTTCTGTCCTTCTTTTCCCTTCGTCTTCCCTCCCTTTCCCTCGTCTACACCCTAACCTGTCCCTCCTCTTTTCCCATTTCCTTGCTCTCTCCCCATCCTATTTTTTTCCTCCTTCCCTTCCTTCCTCTCGTCCCCTTTGCTTGCTCTCGCCCCTTCCTTAGTTTTCTCTCCTTCCTTTCCCTCTTTACCCTTCCTCTCGTCCCCTTTCTTTGCTCTCCCCCTTCCTTTTTTTACTCCTTCCCTTTCCTCCCCTCTTTACCCTTCCTCTCGTCCCTTTTGCTTGCTCTCTCCCCCTTCCTCTTTTATTTTCTCTCCTTCCCTTTCCTCCCCTCTTTAGCCCTTCCTCTCCCCTTGCCATTCTCTCTCATTCTCTCCCGCCTGGCCCCTCCCTAAATCTGAATTCCCCCTCCCCCATTCAGTTCATACGTTCCCTCTTGTCTGCCATGCCTCTTTCCCCTCCCTTTGCTACTACCCTTTCCGCCTCTCCCCTCGATGCATCCGTTCAGTATTGGTTAGGTTAGGTTAGGTGAGGTGAGGTTAGGTCATGTGAGGTTATGTTAGGTGTGGTTAGGTTTGGTTTAGTTAAGTTTGGTTAGGTTAAGTTTGGTTAGGTTATGTTAGGTTAGGTTAGGTTTGGTTTGGTTTGGTTAAGTTTGGTTTGGTAAGGTTAGGTTTGGTTTGGTAAGGTTAGGTTTAGTTAGGTTAAGTAAAGTTTGGTTAGGTTATGTTAAGTTTGGTTTGGTGATGTTAGGTTCGGTTCGGTTAGGTTATGTTAGGTTAGGTTTGGTTAAGTTTGGTTAGGTTAGGTTAAGTTTGGTTTGGTCAGGATAGGTGAGGTTAGGTTAGGTTTGGTTTGGTTTGGTGAGGTTTGGTTTGGTGAGGTTTGGTTAAGTTAGGTTAGGTTCCCCTTTATCTCTCCTCCCCTCCTCTCAGCCTCTACTCGTCCACTCCTGTCTTATTTCCCCTTCCTTCTCCTCAAGTTACACCGTTCCATTCCCTTCATCTACTCTGCTGCATCTCTCCCATCACACAAGGTTATACTCTCTCTCTCTCTCTCTCTCTCTCTCTCTCTCTCTCTCTCTCTCTCTCTCTCTCTCTCTCTCTCTCTCTCTCTCTCTCTCTTGCACCCCTCCCCCAGTTTCCTTTTTTCCCTCCCCTCTCTTTCCTCCCCGCCCTCCCTGACAGCTGGCCAGGCGTGAGGATGTTCAATATTTTGCGATTTCTGCGAGTGATATTGCCTGAGGGAGGAGAGGAGGGAGGGAGGGGAAGGAGGGAGTAGGGAGCGAGAATAGAGGGAGGAAAAAGAACAAGGGGAACGGGAGAGAGAGAGAGAGAGAGAGAGAAGAGAGAGAGAGAGAGAGAGAGAGAGAGAGAGAGAGAGATTGAGACTGGGGTAGGAAGGAACAACAGAAAATAAAGGAGAATAGGATACAGAGAGAGAGAAAGAGGGAGAAAGTATAGGGAAGGAGGAGAGAGGCGGCATAATGCATCAGGACGAGAGAGAGAGAGAGAGAGAGAGAGAGTTATAAGCACGCACTGACCTACTGTTTGACTGACTCACTGCCTGGCAAAAAGACAGATATATATACATAGGAAAAGAGAGGGACCTGGGAGGGTGGAAAGATAAGAATAGATGAGAAACCTGGTGAAATGGGAAGAAAGGAGTGTGAATAATGGAGAAATAGAGAGAGAGAGAGAGAGAGAGAGAGAGAGAGAGAGAGAGAGGGAGAACGTTGTGTGTGTGAGAGAGAGAGAGAGAGAGAGAGAGAGAGAGACAGAGACAGAGAACAGAGAGACAGAGACAGAGAGCAATATTAAAATGTTTCAAGTAGTAGGTGAATGAACAGATGAGTGACAACAGTCCATAGGTGAGTGACAGTGAGTGGGTAAAGAAAGAGATGAACGAGTAAGGGACAGCCATGCAGTGTGAGAGGGAAGGTGAGAGGGCAGTGTGCAAGGGAGTGAGTGCATGAGGGGCCAGATGACGGTAATAGTGAAAATATGAGTGACGGTGTAGATGTGTCAGTGAAAATGAGTGGCCGTGAGGAACTGTATGTGTGTGTGTGTGTGTGTGTATGTGTATGTGTATGTGTATGTGTGTGTAGGAAGCGGCTAGTGATGGAAGAAAATAAGAGAGGTAGGGACTGACTGAGTAAGTGATTGTGTAAGTGATGAAATACAGTTGGTAGCAGAGAGAGAGAGAGAGAGAGAGAGAGAGAGAGAGAGAGAGAGAAGAGAGAGAGAGAGAGAGAGAGAGAATCTGTCACAGTAACGGTGGAAGCGAAAAATTAAAAGAAAGGCGAGGAGAATAAATAGCAGAGAGAAGGGAATGGAGAAGAGGAGGGAAAACATGGAAATAAAAGAGTAACACACACACAAAACACACACACAAAGAAGTACAGCAAATATGTATAAATGTACTGTCGACTTAAGGGGTGGTATAGTGTTACATTCCCAGCAACTGGCCACTATGATCTTTCTTAATATATTTGGTACTGTTTCCTGGCATACATTGGAGGAATCAAGGCACTATAATGTACCAAATGTATACTCTCCCCCTTAACACAGCATACATAGAGCTCCCTGCTTGCTACATTGTTAGTTATGCTCAACATGTCACGGTGAAATATTTACCTAAAAACCACTCCCCAGATACATAAAATATCCGGGTTGCAGGTGCTGTACACTGCGTATGAACTGGTGTACTGCATTTTATAATATACACTCCCATCAATAAAGTGTTCTTCCTGTAAAGTGCACTGCATGGGTGAAGCTAACGGGGTATTAGATTTATACCAAGTTGGGAGGGTTGCATTCATTATTTATTCAACTGTAGTGTATTATAAAGATTACCTCGTCGAGTAAAACAGGTTGGTGTGCATACATATACATACTCCTGACATGACGATTGTATGAGTAGATTATTTATGTTATAGTGTATGCTGATTTACTGTTTTATATATGTATTGTATGAGTATTAATGCAATATAGTGTATGCTGACTCACTGTTTTAGATATGGATTGTACGTGTAATTCTTCTTTAGTGTATGCTGACTCACTGTTATGTATATGTATGTTATGTATTGCACACTCCTGATTTAGATTATACAACTAGTGTATAGCCTTTCCGTGATGTCTTCTTTAAAGGGATAATTAAGGGATAATTGTAAGTGCTGAAAATAATTCCACTTGTTTTTAAAGCAGTACAGTTACCCCGTTCCTCGATTATCAACTGAAACACGCCAACACGAAAAGGCTTCTGAAAATTCTCCCTGGACGTTATTCGGCTTTGCATATGGAAGTACCCGTGTTGTGTGCCGCGTACTGGTCACTGATACTGGGTGGTAAAAGTCACCCGGTAACAAGACTTTGGGTACTGGGACAACGGGGTGGGGTGTGTTTGAGCTGGTGGGGAAGTGAGGGATGAAGGTGGAATGATGTGGGAGAAGGCTGGAGGATGAAGGGAGGAGAGAGCGGGAGAAGGCTGGGAATGAGGCAGGAGGCCATGGAAACGAAAGAGTAGGGCAAAGTAAGGTAGAAAACACAGAAAGGAAGACCGAAAAGTGAAGAGGGAACTGACATAGTGGAGGAGGAGTGAGATAGCAGAGAGATGACTGGGTAAGCAGTGTTCAACCGTTTGTGCTTGAGAGAGAAATGGGCAGAGAGAAAAATATAAGACGGAATTTAGGAATAAAGAGAAGATATTGGCAGAGAATAACAAGAAAGATAGTACACGGGTTAAGGAAGGAAAGAGATCAAGGCTTAGGGAGAAAATAGGGAGAGAGATAGTGTTGGACAGGGACAGAAACAGGGTGATAGTGTGTGTGTGTGTGTGTGTGTGTGCGTGTGCGTGCGTGCGTGCGTGCGTGCGTGCGTGCGTCCGTCCGTCCGTCCGTCCGTCCGTGCGTGTGTGTGTGTGTGTGTGTGTGTGTGTGTGTGTGTGTGTGTGTGTGTGTGTGTGTGTGTGTGTGTGTGTGTGTGCGTGCGTGCGTGCGTGCGTGCGTGCGTGTGCCTTGGAGAGCAACACGGGGCTAGAGAATAAATAATTGGTGGGTTGAGCTTGTACCTACTGACGGGACTGGAGGGGTAGTGTCAGTTCTCTCTCACCATGCACAATAATTAAACCTTACTCAACCCACCTCCACCAGAAAGGGACGTGGTGGTCGCTGAATATCCTCGTCCATTTGAAATCCCCGTGGTCTTTTGTTTGTTGTTGTGACCTTTTTGCAAGCGAAAGGCATAAGCCCACCACATATTACTTTGATTCAGGAAACGTGTTCGTTGCCACAAGAGATCATCCTGTGCATTTTCCCATTATGGTTTTCCCTCAGTTGCGTCCTAATGTTCCAGCCTTCGTTCTGTGCTTCAGTAAGGCAAAACATTACAGATAGTGGTGTAAAAAGATAAAATAAATGTATTTTTGTGTCCTTTTGTGTACAAGTAATTGCAATATCATATTCACCGTCAGTACAAGGAATGGCCAAGTGAAACAGAAGTTTTGATGAATACTTCCAATTTTTTTTTTTTTTCACCGTATAACATAAATTTTGTATTTTGGGAACTCATACGTTGAGCAGAGCCATATATGGGAATACAATAAAAACATACATCATACTATATACTCCATAACAAACAAAGTAATAAGTTATAATCTAACAGAACTCTGCTGCCATTACTCATACAACCTTTGCATATAATTGTACTTCCGACTCTGAATATTACAATGTAAGTATACATCTCACAGGTTCCTAAATGTCAAACTTATCTCGGATGTAGTGAACAACTCAACGCAAGTATTTTATCGTTTACTGATTGAACAACTTCCCCGCGTTTCATTTCACATTAGACAAGGAGGAAGATGGTTGTGTCCGAACCGGCACAGTTTCCCATGTATAATCCTTGCACGATTTAATGGGCCTTTGGTATAATAGGCGAATTGGAGTTACTCATTCCTTTAAATAAATACTGACACAGAACATGGCCTATACACCGAGGGAGCCTATCTTCGTAAGAGTCCAATTCGCCGAGAACGTCATTTATCACGTAGCCTACCAGCATTGTATGTAAACATTAGAAAGGCATATATATGATAGCACAACAACTTATTCTGTCATATGGAAAAACCCACTTAACAATTTCATGTAAGTTTCTATGTTCGTGTAAAAAAAAAAAAAAAAAAAAAAAAACCTGGCTGATGCATTAACGAGTTATGAGTTTTTGCTGAATGTGTGTAAAGTTTATGTAGGTTAATGGTATGACTTCCGCTCACTGTGTTGATGCTTGGATATACTATTATAAACAGTTTTATTGTTTGTTTTTTTATTCTCCAGGTGTTGCTTTATGTAATATGTCCGATGTTTATGAGTGCCTCTCGGACCATGAAATAAAACTGACAATGTTATTTTATCCATTAACGAAAAGTACAGTACTAGCATAAAATTCTCAAAAATTCCGCCTTGGTTATTAGCACAAAATGAAAATGCACACTCGACCAATAAAAAAAAAATAATAATAAGAAAAAAAAAAGAATAGAAAGGAAAAAAAAAAAAAAAAAAAAAGTGTTAAATTGGCATCAGTGTAGCTCAAGCCGGCGTGTTCTGTATCCATCACCGGGCCAAACTCAAACCCTTGTTATCAGGGCTCGCTTTTTTCCCGCCCAAGGTCGTATAGTAGTAACCCTGTTGGTGGTGGTGGTGGGAATTGGGGAGAGGAGGGTGAGGTTGTTGATGTACAGTTGCCAGCACTTATAACGGGTACAACAAGAAAATAAGACTGGCAATGCTGACTGTACCTGTTATTAGTGCTGACAACTGTACACTCGCAATCCAAAATGTGTATCCAGGTCTTAATTGTTGAAGTTTCGAATCATTTGAAATACTAGTGAACCAATTACAAACGCTTATCCTCTTTCAGATTTGCTTGAGCTCACTTAATTATTCGATCAGGCTATTCGAAGCAAGCCTGGATACATATTTTGGATTGCGAGTGTACAGTGTCGTAAATTCGGTATATATTCAGGTAAACCCACAGTGCATTAAACTTATTTCTGTTGAGGGTTTACTGTATGATACTTTTCGGTCCATATCTGAAGCTGGGAGAAAATGTTGAATGTTCACTTTATTTTTTTATTTTGTTTTAATGTTTGCTGCGACGTGCGCTTAATTAGTAAGAGAGAGAGAGAGAGAGAGAGAGAGAGAGAGAGAGAGAGAGAGAGAGAGAGAGAGAGAGAAAACACACCCTCTTATGGCTGAATATATATGAAAAGTAGAGGCGAATATGATAAACATGCACAAGATAAATAAATGGTAACGAGAATAATTAACGTAAAATGATGTCTATAGAATAAAAAAAATCAAATAAACGTTTGTACATAAAAAAAAAAAAAAACACACACATGGAGTAAAAGACACGAAAAAAAAATAATAATTAAGCACCGGATAAAAAAAAAAATAAAAAAAAAATAAAAAAAATAATACTGTACTGTGTATTATCGGGAAGCATCACAAAGGTATCGACGTGGGTCCAGCCAAGGCATATATATCATTTGAGACGAGTTGTTTCCGAAATGTTTGACAGTGACGAGCATGACCGAGGAATACCCAAGTGACGAGGACGTGTATATATCCATCACAAAGTGGGTCGGAGCAGTGGGTGGGGGATTGAGGGAGGAGGTGAGTGAAGAAAGTAGAGAGGGAATGAGAGAGAAGGTGGGAAATGAGTGAAGAAATTAGAAAGGGAATGAGAGAAGAAGTGGGAAATTAGTGAAAAAATGAGAGAGGAGAGATATTTAGAACGACCGAATAATAATAGAATGATAAAGATAGAAAGAGACACAGACAGGAAGGTATATGGGGAATGTAAACAAAAAAAGTAAACAGACTTACTTATCAACATTGTATTATTGGTATTGTTGTTGGTTGTGACTTGTTGTTTGTTGTTTATTTGTTTGTTTGACTGTTTGTTTGTTTGTTTGAGGACCAACCACAGAATTGTGCTCTCTCGTCCTCTGACCCTCCTCCTCGTGAATATTGTATGGTCGTCACCTGTTTCTTTTGCGCAATTTTTGAAATGCTTTTTACGGCAATGCACATCCCCTGGATGGATATATATATATATATATATATATATATATATATATATATATATATATATATATATATATATGAGAGAGAGGTTGGTTGATTGATTGATTGATTGATTGATTATCGTTCGCCATGGGGTGAGTGAGGTTGGAGGGTGTGGTGTGGTGTGCCTTCTGTGTTGCTCTGACTGTTCCCTGTGTGATCGAGGCACTGGAGATCAAGTCACTACTTTTCGTCTGTTGTTTCAAACTGAACCGACGGTAACTCTAATTAACAGTGCTTTTATTGAAGGCTGTATATATGCTAATTCTTTACACATATATCGTTAATTGGGTACTTTTTCATTGGTCACACATACAGTTTCTCAGTTTCACTCGTGTATGGGTGTTCTACTGTATTACATTTAGATTCGACTGATTGTCTATGTTTGATAACAAAAAATGTATAGATATATGTTGTTGTTTTTTCGGGTATAACTTGTGTTTCTTTAGTTGCGATGTGTTTGTATATTCAATTACTATCATTTTATTTAATTGTGTAAAAAAGTACTACAATTTCTCTACATTTTGTAAAAGGTGGAATAAATCAAACACTTAGATACAATGATACGAAGCGAGATAGCACTTGTGTATAAAAAAAGTGCGCGAGTAAATTTTATGCCAGGTCAGAATTCTCGTCTCCAGTGGAAGTTGGTGATGTGGACGGACAGCTGAGGTAATATTCATGCTCAGGTCAGGCCAGGCCACGTCAGCATTAGGATGCCTCCTCCTGGGCTTGGTCCGGATATCTCCAGAATTTGAGAATTGCATTCTGACAGGTATGGTCCGGAATGGGAAATGACCTTAGTGAGTTTGACCGAGTAAAGTACTTTACAAATTACAGAAGTTGTTGTTTTCAAGGAAATTAATGTCTTCTTCTTTATTTTAGCTTCCACGACAATATTGTGTGAGAATTAATATTTGCTTTAATGGGTTCGTATGTGCATGTGATGTGTGTGTTTGTTGTCGTGTGTGTACCCATACGAGTGTGAGTTCCCGTTTCCACATGTGTACTGAATTTCCAGATACGAGTCTAACTATGCTACACACACACACACACACACACACACACACACACACACACACACACACACACACACACACACACACACACACACACACACACACACACACACACCGTCCGTCAGGCTGAGCCACAATTCCTGTCGTGTCCACACTGGCGGTGAGAAACTGCTGTGTGTGTCCCATCACTCATCACCCCCTAAACTACTACACCCACCTGATACACTCACTGTGTGTGTGTGTGTGTGTGTGTGTGTGTGTGTGTTGAGAGGGGGGGGGGGGTACACGAAGCAAGGACCTTCGTGTACCCGGGACCTTCGGGAACCTGTTGGACAATTTTTTTCGAAGCTCCTAATGTCCTTGTTCACGTGACAGCAAAACAGTAGGTACAATCGGAAAAAAAAGTATTGGAACCACTATAACATTGAAATTACCTATATTTGTCCATAGGAAGGTTCTATTTTTTTATATATGCGGTGGCAAACAGTTGACTGGCTACGACTGAGAGAAGACACTGAACACTCCCAACACACACAGACAAACAAATACACAACATTTCTACAGCATCACATGTATATACCTCTCAAAAGTATCGTTAAAATAATGTGCTGTACAATCTGCCACACCGGACGATGTTATATGACATGTGTTGCGTGTGGTGGCAAAAAGTTCTGTTCATTTCGCCATCCTTCGTACCACACCACACATTAACGATAATTTTTGGGAGTGACAATACACCACCACCACCACCACCACCTCCGTATCCGCCCTCTTCAATCTGTCCTAAGCCAGCGTGGGTAAATAGGTTCCCTCCTGGCTGTATCCTCCCTTAGTGTCTTGTCTCCCTTTTCGTTCAGTGAATTATCATAAACTTATCATTCTTTTTATTCTGTATGATAAAAGATGAGTTATTATCACCCAAGCTTGTTTCGTCTGAGTTTAATATTGGTATGATTTTATATGTTGTAATTGCTCTCGACCAAATTAGACTTGTGAAAACTAAAATTTCCACGAAATTTTTGGGAAAATATTCACATCAGGGAGGAAAATAATGTCATAAAGAAGAGGTAATCAAAGTTTGTTAATAAGTCAAAATAATTACGGAGTGCTGGTAATTAAGCAACCTCATATTTTGGCAGAAATTAATGAAGATAGTTTGCATCAGAAGTTAACGTGTAATTATCTTTTGCTTTCCCGGAAGAGGTCCGTACAATAAGAAGGTAAATATTATTAGAACTTTAACAGGTTTTTGGGTTTCGTTATACTTCATGCTTGTGTGTAATAATGATGATAATAATAAAATTATATATATTATTCTCACCTAATTCCTGCTCTAGTGATGACGGCAGTGTACCCAAGTCACTGACAAAGCAAAACTCATTACGCGCAAAAAAGTAATATATATTTCTCAAAACATGTCCAATTTTCACATCAAGTGGGTTTCCAACAATAAACAAAAAGTGCCTGGATCGTGAATACTATCCTGCTCTCTGTATAAACCTCGTTGTTTGTCCTTTATACATGACAAAAGTTAATATTTCACTGCAGTTAATCTCGTCAGTATATAACATTTCCATGAGCAGGGACTGTGTGAATGAAACCCTATAAGGAAGGACGTTATTGTACGCCCATGTACTACTAACTTGTACTGTACACAGGTGTCAAGTCAACATGCAGGTGAGTCAGGGCATTCATCAGTCCACCCATCCACCTCAGACACCTACCTTCGCTTGAGGTAATTACAGTGATTTAGTGAGCCATTACTAGCGGGAGATTAGAGGGGGGCTGATGGGGAGTGTGAGTCATTACACCTACATTAGAGTTAACTACCCCCCCTCCGTGTCCTAACACATCCACGCCTTGCACGCACACACACGCACACAACACACACATACATCGAAGAACTACTCGCATGAACTGCCATCAAACCAACACAAGCGTTGTCGCCTCTTCTGTCTAGTCATAAACTATACATAAGCTTCCCAGGGTCGTTAACTGAAGCACCGGAGAAGTTTATCTAATTGCCTGCTGAATATTGTAATTTGTATAGTGACTGTATTAGTCACTGTGCATACAATACATGCTCGTATGCATTTTGTAGTTTCTCACATATATACTTTGAATTACACGCACACATTGCACATACATTCTCACGTACCCAGCACTCCTTCACATACTTACACACTTGTCACACACACATATATACACTCAAGTATGAACACACACACGTACCTTACGTATGTGCACACTTACCCAAGCTTATAAAGAAAGCAATGCACACACACACACACACACACACACACACACACACACACACACACACACTACTTTGCTCTGGATACCAACTCTCCTGATACACCTTTCTTCATGACACATTAACGCACGGACAAACCTACGCATATATACACATACTGTACATGACACATACAACTACACAAAACAACAGATGCTTCCTTTCCAAATACTCCCTCCATGCAGAACAAGTGGGGTTGTGGAGACCTGCAATAATTTACCTGTACCAAGTGAATAAGGTCAAGTCAACCCACCATATCGTTAACTCTTGTGTCCCTAAGTGTGCAGGGTTAGTGAGCCGTGCAAAATTTTACTCTTTTACAGGGGGCCCTTGTGCTAACTTTGCTTGGCCTTTATGTGACTTGATATTTTGAGGACGTAACCAACCCATACCTGACCTTGTGTAATGTAATCTAAACATGTCTAGTGTAGCCTAACCATACTCACTGACGAAGGCATTACGAGTGAAAGAACACGATCACAACCCGACCACAGGTAGGAGTAATGCAGATGCCTGGTTAGTTAATCATGTGAGTGTCACCTTGAATCCAATTACACTCAGTTATCCATAATACCTTGGCACGAACTGTGGTGTAGTGGAGAGAGAGAGAGACAGACTGATTAGCGTATTATCATGCATGTGACTGAATATTTTGTGGGGTAATTATAAGGGATTTACTTTTACTGTTCGTACGGCATAATTTTATCCATATGATTGTCGTTTAATTACACATAAAATCCCTTAATTAACACCACTGTTTTGGCAGCAGGGCTTATGCTTTTATGACTACGGAAAAAATATATAATGATTACATGGCATCATTTTGAGAAATTTTATAGAAGTGCGGTAGAGGTTGTAGTGAGTTGCACGTATGGAAGTGACAAGGCCAATTAAATCCACTCTGTATGTAGGCGTGTGATATATTATTGACAGTAAAATATTGGTGGCCAGGAGGCAATCAGTTCAATTATAAACATGGCAGGAATATGACTTTTACTACTGATGGCTTGGTCAGGGGCGACGGAGACCACCTTCAGGACTTCAAAAAGGGCCTTATGTTCGTTCAGCAGAGTAAACATTCACCTGGGACAGAGTTTTAGAAGTCTTGGTTAGGGAAAAGATCAAAGGAAGGCCACAAGTTGCTGGGGATGTCTTGTTTACTGTGGGTGGGGGATGCATGTGATGTTGGAGAGAGACTAGAGAGATGACCACTCTGGTGACCATCTCGAGGGGAACCAAGGCTACCGCTGGAGAAGTGAATATTGCCATCATAGTACAGTTGGATCCTACCGTCGTGTTTTTATAGCTTGTTGTATGCTTTCCTCCTCTCCTTCTTTCTGTGTATGTGAATATGCATACCGGTGTATACACAAGCACACTGACGCATAAAAGGCAATGATTTATGCCTCCACACTTTTCATAATTATACTGTGTTTCATTATATGCATAGTGCTAACCAATGTGATAATAATTGCCATGTGTGCTTTCATCTGGAAGGATGCCAATTGGTGCAAATTTATTCTCATTAATTTTATTACATTGATGAGTTACTTATAAATCCCTGTATGCTTTCCACAAACTTCGATGAGGCATGATGATATCGCAACAGTACTCTAACTGTAGTCCGTTTTCAACAATCATTCGTTGAAGGTGTAAGAATGATTCGTGTGGGGAATGCACTAGCATTTTTTTAAATATTATTTATCGAGTGTACACAGGCACAAACAGGTAAATGTACACCCATACATGTACACCCACACGAGTATCACACATGCACGTCCAGAATCAAACCCGCATGTCGCACAAATGTACACACTACACATACGCAACATACATATACGGTACACACATATTACCCTTAGGAAATGATGAAGGTATGAATATTTTAACTTATGGTAAACGTTAGATAATTATGTCGACAAACACTTGGCTTCTGTGTTATCTAATTAATGTCTGGAAAATTAAATGTATTCCCACAGGGTTTTCTATAGTGTACGGTATATATTTTCCAGGCGATAATTAATGCATCGATTCCCTTCTAAGTGATATGTGACCTTAGATACGCGTCTCGATTACATATCAGAAAAGTACCACCGAGTAATGCAAATATTTGGTAGCCTATACTTTAACTTGGACTGCATTACATTTACCGAAAAGACCAAGAAGCTTAATGGGGGAACCTCGCTGTATATGTTTGTCCCATACTAAATGACAGTGGAGTATAGTGAAATATCTCATGAAAAGTGAACAGACGTGATTTCAAATTAAGTGTCTGGCTGATTGTAGAGTGAAGTCACAGGGACCATACACCTTAGTTCCCTCATTTGTATTCCGCACGACACTCCACCGCAGAAGTTAACAGGCACTGGGGTTCTTTTATGTATGCACCCGGAGCAAGTTTGGGCCAGTCTGCCTCACTCCATTTTCTCTCCAGTAAGCAGCAGCCTTCACTCGTTTCACAGGGATGACTTTTAAATCTTCCCTTGTCGGTTTTTTTTTATTTTTTTTTATTTTTATTTTTTTCATGTATTTAATATATTGTTTTATTATTTTATTTTATTTTAGATGGTTGCAATATTATAGCCGGTTGATAGTGCAGTAATTCCCTACACAGACATCCTTGGAGTATATTTATGTGTTGTTGTTTTGGTGTAAAAGGTTCGACGATTTATCACTGGATGGTCTGCTGGCTTGGATTGCCGATGGGAAACTTCTTAGTAGGTCCAGTCCTTCAACATTATAATATTACCTTAAGGAACCCCAGTGATGTTGTCAGCTAGAAAATTGAAGGTTATGGAGAGTCCTTCAAACATTGCCACGAAACACCTTCACCTGCATGAAAGGAGCTTGTTTGGTGGCTTAGTCAGGAGGAATCAGAAGCCACCAGGTCTCATATATACATGATCACAGGTTTCCTTGATTTAAAAGAATAATTCTGGATGTAGGGATTTTCCTTACCCTCGTCTGAATTCAAGCCTTACTTTCCTGACCTGAACTCCCAGCCACAAACTGCTGCGCACACACACACACACACACACACACACTATAGTTTGAGCAAGAGAGTGAGAAGTTTGTAAGAGGGTGGTAGTGAAAGGCTGCTCGGCTGGGTGGCTTAGAAATGTTATGGTAATGGTGGCTGAGAGAGAGAGAGAGAGAGAGAGAGAGAGAGAGAGAGAGAGAGAGAGAGAGAGAGAGAGAGAGAGATATGATGGTGAAGTCTTGGTTTTATTGTTTATTGTCAGTTTAAACTAGAGAATCATTGTTGAAAAGAAAGAGGATAAAATTGGGGTTGAACGTGAATTTCGAAAATTAGTGAATTTCGAATATTAGTGAATTTCGAATATTAGTGAATTTAGAAAATGAGATAATTTCGAAAATCACGGGCCCCCGGGCCCTCGAACTATCACGGGCCCACGGGTCGTCGACCCATCATGAGCCCCTGGCCCTCGACCCATCATGGGTCCCCGTGCCCTCGACCAATCACGGGCCTTGGGCACTCGACCATTCATGGGCTCCCGGGCTCTCTACCAATCACGGACCCCTGGGCCCTCGACCAATCACGGACCCCCGGGCCCTCGACCAATCACGGACCCCCGGGCCCTCGACCAATCACGGACCCCCGGGCCCCCGAGCCCTTGAGCAATCACCGTCGAAATTCACTTAATTCACTGATTTTCGAAAATAAGTGAATTAAGGTGAGGGTCGGGAGCATGGTAGTGGCAGGAGGTAAGGGCAATACATAGTATTGTTAGGGAGCATGGTGTGGTAGGGAGCATGGTAGTGGCAGGAGGTATATGAATGTATGATATTGGTAAGGAGCATGGTCGAGACGCGACATAATGGAGATGCATGGTATTGGTAGGGAGCATGGAGAAGTTATTTAGTGGCGAAGGAGCACAAAGAAAAAGCATATTGGTGGAGCATGATGGTGGAGGAGCATGTATGAGTGAGATGGATGACCAGAGAGCATGGGAGCCTTATCCATCTCAACACACACACACAAGCATTGCATGTATTGTGGCACTGGGTTGATAAGTAACAGTGACAGACAGTATAAGTAGAGGTCATGGGTGTTTATTTATTTTTTATTTTTTTCCCCTCAACCTCGGTACTGTAGGCTGTCAGTCCCCGATATTATTGGGTGTCGCACTAGTTGAGACAGTGAAGCTTCGTGGTGATGTTGGTACCGTAGCTTCTCTTCTGCCCCACTAGATGATGACACCTTATTTATACATGTCACTATCACGAGAGGACAGCTACATAGTCACTCACATCATCTTGGAATATGGTCGGGCATCTTCTATGTTATGAGTTGACGACGATGTAGGGGGTATTTTCTTGACGTATCGGCGTAGCCAAGATATTTGACGAACAGCTGGACCCATCAGATTATTCCTCAACTTTTTTATATTTTGATAATGTATAACTTAAATTATCTACTTAACATTAGGATGAAATTGTTATACGGTGTACTGGGGGAACTAGTATCCTTGTGATCGAGCCAATATAGTGACAAAGAATGTAATAAGTTTTTGCATATTCTTCCGATTGTTGAAGCGGATAATAGGCTACATAGTACTAACATAAGGCACAACAAGGCGTGCGAGAAGTTATCCCAAAATACGTACACCCACTGGTTTGGTTTGATATTGAGGAAAACTTTATTGTGACCCGAACCTAAGAAGAGTAGCCTTCCCTCCCGAGTGTGGTAACCTGCTGGCTATGCTACTGGTAGAAGTGATGGACTGGTTCAAAGTGGCTGGTGTGGGGGCAGTCAGTCTGGAAAGTATAGTAGCAAGTATCAGTGACTGGATATGAAGTTGAAACTCATTAAATTTAGTGATAAAATATGAAAAAGTAAACTCGGATAAAATCTTTCCTCAAGTGGAAGTATGGTGGAACAAAGACATTATTTTGGCTTATCCAAGATCTTTTTTTACCTTTAGTATCAGCCCCAATACTCAGGGGAATGTTGCCGCTAAATTGTCATGAAGTTAGCTTGTTGTTTTTTTCAAGATTTCCTTTTTATATTTACCTTTAATTAGTACAATCCCAAACACTAAGGGGAACGTTAGGTTGTTTTTTAAGTTCTTTATTTACCATCTTTAGTACAAGCCCCAACAATCTGGGTAACATTGCCGCTAAAGGCCATGAAATTATTTGATACATGGTGGGATATTAATATGAGTAAATAATTATACTGTATGGATGAGTTGATTGGACAAGTTAGCCATGAAGTAGCGACAGAAAGTATTGTCAGTGATAGAAAACTGCAGAGAAGAGGGACGGTAGGGGTAACTAAACTTATCTTGGCTAGGCTGCCTCATATAGACCATGTACACTTTGTCAAGCTCCTAACTCTCACACACTCATGCATTTCATCCTCGTAGATCGTCCCTCAGTTAACCACTTCTGACCCCTGACCTGCTGTATCGCGGTATGTGTGACTATTGTAATAATCAGACTCTTATCCTAAAAAAATAATCTCGGTCTGTTATCTGTTTCCAAAGTTTCTAAGCCCGGCCCTAGCAATGTCACCTTGCAATGTTCACAATTAACCTGTATCATAGCAATTATTTGATTACCTGTATACTGTTTTATTCGATCTATATTATTATCACTGACTCAAGGGATATTAAGTATTGGAAGAGGATCTAATCTTTAGTTTTATCGTCCCTTATCTGTCCTTCCGTGTATTTATTAGATATACTGTATTTGGTCAGTCACAAGTTTATATGGCGCAGTAATATTTCTTATATATTTTTAGGCATCACTTGATCTTACAATATTCCTTCACTCTCTGCATCATCCTTAACCCGTATATTGAATTGTATTTTCTGTCTCTAAGTTTTTCATTTAACTGGATTTTTTGTTAGCCATTTATTACTTTGATTTATATGTTCAGCTTTTCATCCTTAAGACAAAACTATTATATTTTTAGTGATAATCCATGTGTGTCTAGTTACTCTCTTTTCTGAATAGTTATAAGTGAATAAATTACATTCGGATGGAGGAACATTGCCTCTCAACATAACTGTACTAATGTCAGTTAGGACTTTTTTTTATAATATCGTGTTGGGTACAGTAATATTGGCTGATAAGTATAGTTTGTTTTGAACCGTCAAGTGCAATCTCTTAGAGTGTAGAAAACTGTGCCGTGTTTACTGAGTGTGTGTGTGTGTGTGTGTTGTTGTTTTTTTGTTTTTTTTCAGTACGTGATTTATTATGCTTAACTGGTCACACCCTCAAAAATGTGGACCTCGACTTGCTTTTTGAGGGGACAGAAGAACAGTGTAGTAATTTTTCCCTTTTCTTTCTCTTTACCTGTTGATATTCATAGATTTTTTAATATGAAGTTGCCTATCCAAATTTGCCCTGTGTTCAGTCTATGAGCGGCTAATTATAAATGCTCAATTTTTCCGATTCAAGAGTTTAATGTTATATAAGGAAACGAAATTGCTTGTAATTCACAAATGACTAGGTAGCCTACTCTTGTCATGGTGATGCTACATTACTCACAGAATAGTAATGTTATCATGGAGATCCCAAGTGCAGTTATCACATTTTCTCTTTGATCTGATGGTACTTATATACAGTACATCTCATTTATGTTAATTGTGTCAAACTTCTCTAAGCAATGTATTAAGTTATGTTACGAGATTCATGGCTAAATTTGAATGTTACATACAGACATATATTACATATAGTGCAGGGTGTGTTTTGTTTTCATTAGTTTAACCAGAATACAGTAACTGTAAAATTACACTTTTTATGCATAGTGAAGACGTATGCAAGATTGGCATTTGCATTTATAAGTAGTGATGACTGACCGATTGCTATTCTGCAGTCGAGATCTTAAAATCTTACAAACAAACCTAAAGTGGAACCTATTCACGAACTGAAAACTACCAATTTATTGTAACAACACCACAGCTACTGTAATGTTAAAATAACTGGCATTAATTGTTAAGGTGGTAATTCGTTTTTGTTACATTGGAGTGCCTTGATTCCTCCAAAGTATGTCAGGAAACAGCACCAGAAGAACAAAAATAATGGTGTTCTGTTGCTTGGAATAGTTTGGAGGATTCAGTTGCTCGAAATTGACCAACACAGAACTTCCCCCTTAAGGCTCTACTGCCGCTCTAGGCTCGGGTTGGGTGTGTTTTCCGCCTACGATATGATTTTCATTATTATAGAACAGTTAAGGGGGTGCGGGAGTAGGGGGTAGACTTGGGGGGGGGGACTGGGGGGGTGCGGGAATAGGGGGTACTGGCTTGGGGTGGGTAGAAAGCCTGTCCCCTATTCCCTCACCCCCCTAACCCCCCACCAAGCCTGTTCCCCTACTCACGCACCCTCCAAAACCCCCCCGACCCCCATAAACCCCCCCAAGCCTGTCCCCCTATTCCCGCACCCCCTTAATAGGACATAAATTAACTACCGTCAATCTCTTCGGGTGTAAAACGAAGCATGATTGAAATGAGGACAAGGTAAGGTATTCTAGATAATGTTCATATTACCTAACCTCAAAATAAATAATGAAAAAATTTATTCTAATTAGTATTGGAGGAAAAATATCCAATCCAGCTTGGGACATTCATGTTGGTTGCAGGTGTTAATGATTATGATTATCTCGGGCAAGTGATAAGGATAATCCAGCCCTGACCGCTGTTGTCTCGACTCTAAGCCAACTTGTACTCCACACTGATATGGATAACACGTCTTAAGAGTAGATTTTTTTGTTGGTGGCTTGGAAGGTATTTGATTTCTCCAAACTATGCCACGAAGCATATCCCCTATTAGTAGTAACATTGAGGGAGACTGTTTGTTTTATATAAAATTAGGAGGAATCAGTAGCAATTCAATTTTCCAACAAAAGAGTCACTCTTTAATTAAGCCACATATAGAAAGATACGCACAACACATTGGTTAACACTGTTCATTATATATATTTTTTAAATCCTTCCACACGTCATATCTCGAGAATAGTTATTCCATTATCGCTTCAACACTTTGATTTTTTCTCCAAGAACGTCACCATGACGGGATTTGTATGTATAGGAAATCAATGAAATAGATGGAGGGATCCACTGCCATAAAAATGTTTAATTATTTGTTAACCGATCTGCAGGTGTAAAAGATCTGAAAAGAATAACTTGAAAAATAGAAAAAAGTAAAAGTGTGGGACATCGTGTTCAAAATATATAATACGATAGTGATAATCTTGTGTTCATCATTATACTATATTTGCGGACAATTAGCAATCTGAATAGGAAAAGGATTTTGTAAGGAAGGTTCATATTCCATATTATATTAAAGAGGCTCACGTACTATAAATCAAGGCAATTAACAGGATTTCAGGTTGACGTCCGCACGTGTTTGTTGGTCTGCAGTGTATCTAACTTATATTTGTCAGCATTAAAAGTATTAAATACTCCAGAAGGTAATGGAAAATTTACATCATTATTTCTTAGTTCGTGAGTGCGTGATGGATCAGTGCTGTCTTGAAATGTGACTCGTTATCTTGAGTTATCAGTGGAGGAGCACAGGGAGGAGGGTAAGGGGAGCTTCTGTACAGGCAACTAGAGGTAGGGATCCACAGTCCACCCCAGCACTCACTGTTAACAAGAGGAAGTGTATAGGTGAGATGTTGCCCCGAGTGTTCTGGGCTTCAAAGCAAAGGAACGTCGCTATACCAAGGCGATGTGCTTAATTCTTTACAATGTTTGGAGGAATCGGTAGTTTTCAATCTGGAGACATCACTAATAACTTAATTAAGGAAAAGCGAAAATGCTACGTAGATTTAGAGTGAATCTGACGTGGAGGAGGTGGAGTATACAATAATAACAGTAGTAACTTCGTCTCATACAGGTAGTATTGTCAATCCTCAGTGCAATTTAATTCCGAAATTCAACTTCTTCACATACCGTAATCGTAAAAGCCTCGAAAACATAAATCATCATTCCTTTGGTTCATAACATTGGAAGACAATATTGAAGTCAGCTTTACACTCACCAAAGTCATGACCCACATTAATGCTCGTGAACATTAACACCAGAAACTTTATAAGAAGAAACTGTAAACTGCAAGCCTTATGGAGCATTCGGTGAGGCGACAGACATCACCTTAGTTGGTGAGTGTACAGAACCTCACTGAAAGAAACATCAAGGTAACATGTTTGAATGGTGGAGAGATCAACCTAATTTTGGAGGTCGCTTTCGGTGCTTGAGTTGATTCTGAGAGTTCATCAACACCTACTTGTAAAAAGATGAAGATAAAAGATACGAATAATAAAATTGTCTTTACTCAGTAACTGTTGTATTCACCTACAGTACGTTACTTGACTTACCCATTAATCTCACTATAATTGCGTGTACGTATACTATTGACTACAAAAATTCGTACACATGCTGTTGTTTTCAAGGGTTTCCAACATATAAAAAATGTATTAGACTACGTAACTGCAATGCAACATTAATATTAGGTTTATTGTTTTGCAATTGCCGAGGTACTTGATAGGCCATTCATTGCAGTACTTCCAGAATAATGACCTCTCTCCGTGCAAGAATTCCTGTGGCCAACTGTACATGTAAAGTAACTGTTTGTTTCTTTCAGGTCTTGTAGTGTATATATGTCGAGATGAAGGTCTTGGTGAGTCTTCTCGTCTGCCTCGCCTGCCTCGCCTGCCTCACCCCATGTTACGCCTCCGAATTTTTCAGGTAATTCTGTTTATTAATTTAAGTTTACATTCTCACTTGCTATTTTTTATTCTGATTACTGTTCCCATACACTGGCTAAGATGACAGAACCCCATACGTTGTCAATACAGTTTCAGCAAATAAGAAATTTATTGGTCCGTCCCTATTCCATCCTGGAATGAGGATATTCCTTACTTTGGTACCCGATCGAAATGTTCTCAATGATATGTACACATTTGCAAAGATATCAACCCAATGCATATAATATCTGTATGCGTCGATGTAAGTCTAACACATCATTTAAACAAAACATCCTCTGTCAGAATAGAAAGGTATTTTATGACTTTTACTCCTCCCTATATAGCAGTATGAGAATCAACAATTTATTTACGACTGCTCTCGTGATCATGAGGTAATAAGAAACGTATTAAATCTTCTGAAGAGAAAAATAATATGAAAGGGAGAACCTCGTTTTGGTCCAAACCTTCACAGGAAACAAATATAGAGGGTCTGTTTGGTGGCATAGTTTGGAGGAATCAATCTCCCAATAATTCACTGTCAAGAGTTTCTCCCTTCATGTGATAAGATGAGGGTATTGTTTCCAAAATAACTATTAATATACCCCCTGTATTGCACTTTCGTTCTTCAGGATGCCATCGATATGGGGATGGGAGTGTGTTGAGGACGTGTGTATAAAAAAGGACACAGGAGGATCAGCTACCTTACTAACACTCAACACTTGTAAGATAACTTGTGGACCAGCAGGGGCACTATGGCCTTTACCTACCATGGCCACAGTTGGGAATGAGGTGACCAACTTCCTTCCCACAAACCTCACCCACAGTCTGACTTGTGGTGCAGGAGGTGATAGCTGCCAACTACTACAAGAGGCTGTTGCCATCTTTCAGGATAATCTACACCGCTACCATCCAAATTATAAGAATGGCTCAGCACCTTGGGTAGGACCCTGGGACCCATCCACACTCAGGCACAAGTTACACTTGGATGTGACTATACAAGGAGGTGATGGCATTCTGACGTTGAACACAGACGAGAGTTATGAGTTGGCTGTGAGTACGGTAGAAAGTGTTACCACAGCAGTTATCATTGCTCCAACATTCTTCGGTGCTCGTCATGCCCTAGAAACTCTTAGCCAACTGGCTGAGTACCACGAGACCACCAACAGTTTGGTACTGGTCACCAACGCCACAGTCAGTGATGCTCCCGCCTTCAAATACCGAGGGTTACTTGTGGATACGTCACGTAACTTTATAAGTGTAGGTGTGTTGGAACGAACACTGGAAGGTATGGCTTCCACCAAGCTCAATACACTTCACCTTCACCTCACTGACACTCATTCCTGGCCACTGTACCTACCTGGCCTTCCCAACATGGCCTACTATGGTGCCTACTCCCCAAGCAGTATTTACACTCCACAGGACATGCGAAACCTGCAGCACTACGCACGGGTCCGTGGAATTCGTTTGGTGCCAGAGATTGATGGGCCTGCTCATGTTGGTAATGGCTGGCAGTGGGGTCCTAAGGAAGATCTGGGTGACCTGACTGTATGTGTCAACCAGGTTAGTAACAGCTAAGACATTGGTGATATACTGTATTAAAGATGGTATTTATGAGCAAACTTATGCATCATCTTCATCTTTATCACCTACATTTACTAGAATGAATATCACTTTATTTGCTGAAACTTCTACATGGTTATAGCTGGATACATTAATCTATATTTCTAATTTTTTTTTTTTTTCTATTATCAGGAACCTTGGCAAGATTATTGTGTGGAGCCTCCCTGTGGACAGTTCAATCTTGCCAACCCCAACATATACACCGTTCTGGGGAATGTGTACAAGGAACTTTTCAACATCTTTCAGCCAATTGAGATCTTTCACTTTGGTGGCGATGAGGTAACGTATCAATGATCGGGATTATACATAATTTATTTATTGAGCACTAAAAAGATGTATAATAATACTTTAATGTTTGACAACAAAGACCATCAAAGGCCGTACGGTACTTATTGTAGAGTAGCCTTTTTATTCAGCCTTGGACTTGATGACAATTTACAATGCCATAGAAACACTGATGTTCTCTCTGGAGATAATATGTCGTACGGTATGCTTAGGTCATAAATCTGTAATCGTCTCTTTGAAAAAATGTTAATGCACTAACTGGTCTGAAAATTTCACGACCTTTTCTACTTCTATTCGTATGGGTTGTAGAAACAAGAAATCGTACAAATATTTCCTCATTGAATAGATTGTTTACGAATGTTTTAGAACAAGAAAGAATTTATCGTTCACTAATAATGTTCTGAATTTGTTTCTCTTGCATGGTTACTACTATCCGTTTCAGAGCCGGACAGACGGTGTTTTTCGCAAATATCTCCTAAACGAATCGTTGTATCAATATAACATTTCAACACACTATCTTTAACACCCGGGCGTAATTTATGGCTGACATACCATATTCCTATATGTGTTATGCGAGGAGTTTACTCGTGAAAAATAGCACAAAGCTGGCCAATCATATTGACGCATTCGAAGGAAAGTGTGGCCCCCCCAACACCCTCCCAAACCATTCCTAACCACAACTACATCCCCCCCTTCTCACCCCTCCCTCCTCCTCTTCTCCCCCTAGCTCCTCGCCTCCCTCATCACTCGTGTCCCTCCCTATTTCTTCCATCACTGTATTATATATTAGAATGTTATGTAGATGTTTATGTATAGATATGTTTATTAACTAAGAGTATGGTACAGTACAATTCTATAGAGGCAAGACGTATTTCACTTTGACAATTACTGTACAACAGCATGTTTACATACATGTAGTATGTAGAAGGTGCATGTTTGCAGTCCTTATAGTCAACCATGCAAGTGAACACGATGTACTGGCATTACCTGTGGTCTGGACCTTCTAGGAAAAGTTATTAGATACTGTGTACCTATTCATTATAAAATGTCAACTTGGTCCAGTTAATATAATGTTATTTTGTTGACTTGTCCCTTTTATATTAAATATTAATACCAAATTACATATATATATATATATATATATATATATATATATATATATATATATATATATATATATATATATATATATATATATATATATATATATATATATATATATATATATATAATAGTGTAGGATTTAATGATGCAAACATGATAAAACAAAATTTATTCACAATCACTGTCAAGGAAAACGTCATCGTCTTCATCATCACTGGCTTTCACGTTTGTACAATGTGGCAAGACGAAGAACAAACGCTGTCCTGCATCCACGGGGGCAAATGGACAACATTGTTGCTAATAGGTGCGCCTCGGCAGTCAATGATTTCTACCCTGTCACTACTTGAGTCATAGCCTCGGACTGGGGGGTACCTCATACCTCAGAGAGAGGGGGAGGGGATACGGGAGACTGTGAATATTCAATTCAGGCATAAATTGGTTATTTAAAAAGGTAAAGAACACATGAAGCAACCATGAACGATTATATTTGGTTGCCCAAAACCAAAATTAATAATTTTTCTGGTGGCCTTAGACACGTGGGTTATTATCCGGCTATACGGCCATTAACAACGGGATTAGCTATTGCTTTAATGGTCGTTTGACCCACTCTGGTTTTCATGTCCACACACAACGGTAACTGTATTAAACAATATTACTAGTGAACGATACGTATATACTGTACATACTGTCATAAAAAAAATAAAAAATGGAAGGGGGATGGTGTATATAGGGGGGTGAAGAGTGAAACGGGGAGGGGGATAATGAGATATTGGGGTAGGGAAGGAAGGAATGGTGTGGGGGGATTTCGGGGTGTTGGTGGAGGGGTTACACGAGTACCCCACACTCGTCCGATTCTCTATAACGCCTTAGATATGATGACTGGATTAGGCTTAATATCACTCAGTAAACTCCTAACATAACACATATAGTAATATGGTATGTCAGCGATAAATTACGCCCGGGTGTTAAAGACAGTGTGCTGAAATATTATATTGATACAACGATTCGTTTAAGAGATATTTACGAAAAACACCGTCTGTCCGGCGCTGAAACGTATAGTAGTGCTTCTGCTTGGGTTTAAAGATAGAGATTTTAGTCGACTATAACCTGATGCGTGAAAGTTTTTGAAGAGAAAAATGTACGATAATAGTATTGCAGTTGGGCAAAGGCAAACTCGGCAGGAAGGAAGCTTGGCACCATACTAAGCTTATCTTATATTTTTTCTTTTAGGTTTCTATGAATTGCTGGAACAGCACTGATGAAATCGTAAACTGGATGATGGATAATGGTTTCGGGACTGGAGTTGATGCTTATCTCGAACAGTGGGGAGTGTACCAGGAAAAAGCTCGCCAACAGCTAGAAGCGGCAGCTAATGCTATCGATGTCAACGAACCGTTTGGAATGATTTGGACCTCATCTTTTATTGAACCCGAGTATATGAACACCTATCTAAACAAATCAAAATACATCGTACAGATCTGGACCAACAACTCCGACCCTCAGATTGCCAGGGTGCTGGAGGAAGGATACAAGGTGGTCTTCAGCAACTACGATGCTTGGTACTTAGACTGTGGGGCCGGTGCCTGGGTGGGAGAAGGAAACAACTGGTGCTCACCATACAAAGGCTGGCAGATTGTGTACACCAACAGCCCTTACGAAATAGCAATGGATTTAACTGGAAACGAATACAAAGATGCCATTCTGGGTGGTGAGGCGGCGCTGTGGACGGAACAAACTGACGACGCCACAGTTGATGCCAAGGTTAGTTATTCCAGCCGCCTCTAGCAGGTGTTCTATATAAAGTATCAAAAACCTCCCTTTTTTTTTTGTTTTATCTTATAAGGCTCTTTAATGCACGTTACTCCTTGTGGTCAACTAGAACAACGTATATACTCATAATAGTTTGACGTTGGATTGTCACTAGCATTAAAAATGTGGAGTATCCTTTCTCCAGTAAGTGTCCCCCACTCTTGTAATCACCTGGCGGCCTACCTAACAACCATACACTTTGTATAGTTTTCCGTTCCATTCAGAAGAAAGCATTTTAATTTGCCACATCTACATCAGCTGAATCTTAGAGAGTTTCAAGCAAGATATTGTGAGGCATTATAATGAATGGTATAGTATATTAGCGTTGAAAACTAGATTTCAGAGAGTACAGGGGTTTTGCTCAGCAACTATTTCTCCCTCGTCAGCTGTGGCCTCGTGGTGCAGCGCTGGGAGAGCGTCTGTGGTCCAATCCCTCCACCTCCTGGTACTCAGCTGAACCTCGCTTCATACACCACCGCCATCGACTCATGAATCGAGGTATCATGGCTGACCGGATCCAGCCAGAGTGGTGCCACCAGAACGAGGAGTTGTGTTACGCCTAAGTACATTTTCACAGTTGTTCTTTGTAATTTGTCAGCACCTGAATAATGTAAATGACTGAATTACTTGAGGATTATGGCGACTACACGAAACAGAGATCGTAATTATCGAACTGCATGATAGATTTTGTGAATATGGATACTGAACATTTTAGATATAATAAACAAAGAAAAATGTGATTGTGGAGACTGAAAAACGATTATTATTGTGAAATCACCCCCTTAGTATTACCATACCATCATCATATTCATACCATCATAATAAAGGAAGACATGTATATTTCAGTGGATTTCAGTCTTATCATATTGCTTGATGTATAAGGGAACGTGTGATATGGTCAGAAAATTGGAGATAAATGAGTCCTTCAATTATTGCCACAAAACACCACCTATATGGAAGGGGTTGTTTCGTGGCAGAGTCAGGAGTAACCAGAAGCTTCCAATTTTCTCACAGGGTCCTTAATTCATCAGTATCAATGTATCTTATGAATTGTTTGTTTATCAGTTATTATGATTCAACCCGTTCAGTAAACAATAAATACTGTATGTAGGTTACGAAGTTGTGAGTATACTGATCACGTCTACAACACCACCAGATAAGTTAAGATAATTACTTAAGAATGAATAGTAAGATGACATATGAACCATAGATCACTGACATCAATACCTGGATAAGACTGTGTGTGTAATATGCATTCTTAAGTTCACTGACATGTATCATAAAATTGTCACTGAATAAGAGGAATATCACGAGCTTAACTCAATCACATGACATACAATTAGTTGAGGATATATCGTGTCTGGAGCTCTATAGTATACAGCATTGAGAGCATTTCTGTATATCTTAATTATTTTACAAGAACACATTCTGTCCGATACTTGGATATATCTTCAAGAGGTGTAACTATAAACTTGTATGAACTGTGAACCTCTCTTTAATTGTAATAAAAAAAGAGGGCAAAGATGAAAGTTGTTGTGGTCACTCTAGCTTGCCTTGATTGCCTCACGCCTTGCCTGGCTTGCAACTTGCAACTTTTTGCTGTGAATTTCTACGCCGACTTGATACATAACCAAGTGTTGTTATTATACGGCCTTTGGTAGGATATGCAGGAGCGTAAAGGTACAGTTAATATTATGAAACTTTTACCACTTGTCCATTCTGAGGGTATTTTTGAAGATCAACAAAGTATATAACTCCGTTGAATGTCACTTTGAATAACCTATTATCCCTTTGGTGTGAAGCATCAGAAAAAGAGTAATGTGAACTATTCATTGTTAAACCCGGTGCGAACGAATGTGTTGCAACTAAACCTTGCTTCCATTTAAGAGAGCCGAGCAGTATAAATGGATGTTATCAGGTTTGGTACCAGTTTGTTGCTGTGGCTATATTCTAGCCTGGTTGGTCTGAGGTCGAGGCTCATTATTGCTGCAAACTGGTTGGTCAGGGGTAGTACCTCATTGACCCGTCCTACATGACTAAAATGACCTAATTTCGGTGGAGTTTTACTTCTGTTTCTCCAGTATTGTTGAGAATCTTTTCCGCCATGAAAGGTTTGTTATAATAAAATAATAGAACGTCCGTGTAATGCATTTTGGTATTATTATTGTTATAAACAGTAATACTGTAGTACTGTTATTAACATACATATGGCTTCTGACTTCCTCCGTATTTTAGTGAATCAGTCACTGGTTCATTCATAGACTCCATAAATCTATTCACAATGTTTGATTCGGTTGTATTAGTCTGTAGGAACCGTTATGATGACCTACTTCTGCCTGATGAGCCTGAGTTTTGTCAGTCAAGGTATTCAGTCAGAATAGTGTCAAGTTAAGTTGTGTAACTTCCACGTCCACTTGTTACAGAGACAATATATTATGTTAGTGTATGTGAGACACACTTGAAGAGAAACAGTGGCATTCCCCACCACCACAAAGGAAGCCCAGACATGACAGGGTGAACTAAAACAATTGGGACGTGTGTACAGTCTACCTCACCATGTTAACGCAGGTATCACACGGGACAATTTTCCTCCGTCCTGTGGCCAATCTAATGTTTCCCACGTCCTCTAACCATTTTAAGAGATGTAATGGACAACGACGAATCTAAGCGTGGCAGATTTAGCTTTACAGTAGATCGTGCTGGCCGGAAATCTGAGGTAATACGTGCCAGTGTTATAGACCCATAAATGTACTGCTGATGTTTGAACCACGGTGATACAAACGGTAATAAGAGTCACACGTTGGCAGGTGACGGCTGTTTCTTGTCATGTGTTTTGGACTAGGAGGATACATATTCCTATTACGATTACGTAAGAAAATTTTGTACGGATTTTTTTTTTTTTTTTCAGTGCTAGCATTGTGATTGGTAACAAACTATTTTTTTTTTTTCAGCTAAGTTATGCAAAATACCCTGTATGATGTTTATAAATGAAAGGTGGGCCTCATGACTAACACCAAATGGTTAGATTTTAGGACCGATCTGGATCTTGGTCAAGAATAATATTAAATAATAATACCTGTCATGGTTCAGAACTCATCACCACCTGAGGTGAGGGACGCATCAAGCAAACCTGTCAGTATAACAGTATATATTTGGCATCTTGATAAAACTTAACAGGTCGTCAATCAGCAACAATACCTTGTGTTTCCAATAATCTTCGTCTGTGAACGTTGCAACTTTGTACCGTGTTCAAAAATATCCCCTGGATGGCAATGTGTTCTTGGCTGTCACAACACAACTTCAAGGATGTGCAAACTGGAGAACACTTTGAGGAGGTGTGGTTATGACGTGTCGTGGATAAGCACAGGCTGGTACCGAACAACGAGGAAGAAGAGAAGAGAAAAGGAGTTAGAAGCGTGAAAGTTGTTAAGGTGAAGGGTGAGAGAAGGTGGAAGAGCTCTATCTTTGGTTTAGTTGACATGCAAGTGAAAGTGATGGGACGGGGAGGGAACACAGTATAAGGAGAAAGTAAAAAGCAACAAGTAGGTAGAGTGATGGAATGAACATAAGAGTATGCAAATCTGAGGAAGAAAACAAGTGGAGAAGGACATCTTTATTAGGAGACTTGAAGACCTCACACCTCCGCAAAGGCTGTACACCCGAGCTCGTAAATTCGCTACCACGTACTTAGATGTTTATGCCATTTGAGCTGGTAACATTTATTTGGGGAGGAATCAGAGTAGGTGGAACATAGTAGAGCGACATGGTACAATCTTTCACCTACAATGACACCCTCCCCACACAGTGTTACCAGCTCAGATGGCATATACATCTAAGTACGTGGTCGCGAATTTACGAGCTCGGTTGTACATCACGTACCTATTAAACATATACAATAATTAATTGAACTGAATAGGGAGAAACATCACACGAGAGGGGAAGGAGAAAGAGAGGAGGGACAGACAGCAAGCACGAAGGAAATAGAAGACAAGTTGTGACAGCTGAAAAATTGAAAGGTGAAACTCAGGGTCCAAAATTGAGCTACTCCAAGAGGTTGTGATCGACTACTGACAGTGCCACCACTACTTCAACCATGATAGAATGAGTAAAGTAGCATTTCGACAAAGTTCACTTGGAAACATAGTATTGTAACTGTTAATGTTGTTATAGCCTACGTGAACTTAATATGTAATCACTTGTTGCTGGTCACGAGGGACACATTATGTAAAAAAAAAATCGTAATAACCCACGTAATTTTTGGTGTAATCCCTCTAACAAATAAACCACACTAAAATCATAACCTCATTGCTCAGGTAACGATGGAAGATTGTAAGAAAGTAATGAAATACAAAGCCACGTCACTTGTAACTGTACTGCTGATGAAATTAACAAAGGCATGGAACTCAAACAATATCATCCTGGAAAGTGAAAGTTAGAAAGAAAACGGGTTCCACGTGTAAGAGAAAGAGAGATAGAGTAGTGGGTGAGCTCTATTGAAGAGAGAGAGGAGGGGTGCACCGGGAGAAGAGTGGAAATCCTGAACCGCCTCAGTTGCCAACTTGCCATTAAGACACACACACTGTCTCACAGACTCTCACTCTCGAGTCTCTTGAATTCTCTTCTCTCGGTTTCAGTTAATGCCAAGCCTTCGACGAGAGAACGTTGTTTAAAATCTCGCTCCATGTGAGTAAATTTCTTGTTCATGCTTTTAGATTTAGAGTATTGTGTTATGTACTTGGGAATAGTCTGTGAAACGTACCGTACGTCGCTTACAGTGACACGTCAAGATTTGTAAAAAGAGAAAGTTACGTATATTATGTTTACACATGAAAGTGCTGACCTTAATATAAAACAAACATTCGTTTGTAGAATGATATAGTTGTGGCTCAGGTGTGGTGTTAGTGCCAGGAGCAAAGATCTATTCAGTTCATAACATTTGTCTACTCTACATCATCAAGGACAAATAGATTAGGCCAATGTCTGTAAATATTTTGGATGACGTGCTTTTCCCCGAACCGAATAAATTTGGTTACTGTTATATTGAGTAAACTCGAAGCAACAGGATCAGTTTATATAAATAATGTCGTACATTTACAGGAACTTGATTGATGAATTTTCCTAACTTTGTTAATTCATTTATGTCGGTACAATCAGGCATAAAATCATGTTATCCTTTGAGAGATAATTTAGTTTAACCAGATTAAGGGACAACAATGAGGTACTGCATACTAGTGTTATATTCAGAAAGGCGATACTTACAAGTTTCCGTCCTATTGACACGACTTGGGACTGCGAGAGTGTAACCATGTAAGCAGGAGTAAGGCCAAGAGATATACTGCACGATGTACTATCCCTTGAAGCAACCCCTACCTCCCCTCCCACTCTAAATTAACCAACTCACACACCAAACGATTACACCGGTAATACACCCTTGTCGACATACACACACACTGTTGATATAATTAGGGACGGAGTGTCTACTACGAAGATCAAAATGGTACAACAAAATACTCACGATGAAACCTGTGTATTGAACCATTGAATAGAACCACTGTATATATTGTTGAACTTTCATATCAACGTTTTATTATCTGAGGTACAGTACCTGAATGTATTAGGTTAAATATTCGCCAAATTATCTTTATCAAAACATTTCGTCATACACGTAGTAACTAACCTATACTGTAATTATTGCCCATCTGTTTCATGATCAACCCAAATATACAGTATATACAAAGATTAGTAAGTCACTCTAGGAAAATACTAAAGTCACTCTGAGGAAAGAATTAGTCAAGGTGAACTGGTACCCTTTGTGACTCCTCCTCAAACCAGGTTATGAACACACACACACACACACACACGCAGAGAGAGAGAGAGAGAGAGAGAGAGAGAGAGAGAGAGAGAGAGAGTGTGTGTGTGTGTGTGTGTGTGTGTGTGTGTGTGTTTCATGCATAACACACACAAGGCACAACACGATAATAGACACAGTGACAAATGTAATCGTTAATTAAAATCCTAGTCTTGTCCAGTTATTGCCAACCCACATACCTAAAAAAATTTACTATATTTTTCAGTGGCATAAGAAACTTTTCAATTACCCTGTTGTTTTTTCTTCAGAATATTGGATTTAATAATATAATTCTACCCTTATTAACTCGGACGATTATTGTATCACCCTGGCTTGTCTCACGTGTTGTTGTAGCTGTTATTGTCATCTTGTAGTTATTTCCTGTGACACTCCCAATGATCCCACTGAGGTGTACTGAAGGAGAGGGTTGAGTGTTACTTGTGTGTGTCTGTTCCTTCTCTGATTTTCTTGGTGATCAGGTCGTTATGGCTGTTCTTCAGGGTATTTTTTCTATACATACACGTCAAAAAAATACACCCTTTATCGTCGCCCACTCTGAGCATATAATTGATACCCAGCCATACTAGTAGATGTAAATGACGGTGTATGCTCTCTCCAGGTATCTTAGTAACGAGTATACAGTAAATGAGGTGTCGACATGTAGTGTGACAGAAAAATAAATAAATAAAAAACCAACACCTTGAAGTTACACTGTCTTCATTTTATTTTTTTATTTTTCTACCTCAACCTCGGGACTGAAACCTGTCAGTAGCCTGTGACTCTTGCAAGGCCCCCAGATTGTTCACACCTTATTTATACACGTCACTATCAGAAAAATGCAGCAACAACGTCACTCAAAGCATCTTGGTTGATGACGATCTCGGGGTCTCACACAGGTCACTGGCAGCCTACGTACAGTCCCGAGCTTGAGACAGAAAAAATCAATATTAATAATAGTTTTAGAAATTCTTCCCCACCACAAGTATTCGGATAGATGTTGTATTTGTCATCCTGCAATTCTTTAACTTAGTCTTTCAGAATCTGTAATATTGATTCTGTTAATTATAGAGAGAAATGCTTCGGGGTGTGTTATGCATTTATGATTATCTTCGATCCATATTTTAGATTTATATATATTGTAAATCCTATACAGTGCTGAGTGGACTGATATGTAACCACACACTTTTTTCCTCAGGTAGTCGAGTGGAGTGGAAGTCACAATGAAGGTCTACGCATTATTCTTAACTTTCCTCGTCTGCCTTAGGCCTACCCTCGCCTCCAACTTTTTTCAGTGAGTATTTAATCAATTAAGGTTCATCATCAATAAATTTTCTCCATTCTTCTTTGTGTGGTGAATGAATTCTTTCTCAAGTTAAAAATACCTAGTTTGCCATAAACATTATTTTGAGGATATTATTTTACAGTACATTTTAATTATTGTATATGTTAGCAAAATATATAACTGGTGACTAACGCCACACACCACAGGTAAGAGAACAATAAGACAAAGGTGACCTTCCTTCAAGGGCACCTCGTATTAAATCTAGATCATCGACCATTTGACAGTCATTGCTCTGGATTCTTATGCTGGAACAGTATTTAACTGGGTTGAATATGCAGCTTTCAAAAGTCAATAATATCATATAAAATAATTATACGCTTCTTTTGTACAGTCGGCCTCAGGAATTCGTACACAGAGCATTGGTTAAAAGGGGTCTTTATTCTATACTTACTGTAGGCATTGTTCTGCTGACTGATTCAAATATTACCCAAATATTAAAAAAATTAGGTATTAAGAAATCACTGTTACAAAATTTTCTAGTTGTTACGAATAATTGATGTCAGTGGTGTATACGAATTCCTGAGGCCGACTGTACAAGTGCGGACAGAGTTAGTGGGCCACCCAGAGTCGAGAGTATGACCCTTGTATCACCCTTACTGGACTGCGAGTACAGCCTATACGACGAGCATTCATACTCAGAGTAGGCCTAGGGCGGCCCTATAGGCTATCTCACTGAGGGCTGCTTAGATCGGCGTTCGAACGGCATATCAATAGATTTTCTATTCCTTAATAAGATATGCCAAGTTGGTCATAACATTAACAGTTAGAATTCTCATAATGCAAGAATTCTCTGAAGTAGTGAAAATTATTTTTTTATTAATATCACCCATGAGCCATACAGTTCACACCGCACCCCTGATTCAACGCTTAACCACATCAACACACACCACTTGGGTTTGTATGTGTTGATGTGGGTGTGCTTTGATTTACTGCATTATGACACGTGCAGCTGTTGAGTAACTTGCTTTATCTGATGCAATGAATAATTATCTATATGAGTTTGACTAATAATTATAAATGATGACACTATGTAAAGATATATTGACCTGCGGTATATTCAGTCGAGTACATCGATTTTCAAAATTGCTTTTGGCAACTGACTTGCAATTTTTTTGTAATACTACATGTATGATATAAAAATAGATTGAATTGATCATCCTCTTCTACAAAATATCGAACAACAATTAACTACTGTTCGCCTTTCACAAACTACTCTCTGTGACAGTAATGTATGAGAGCTGGTCTAGACAGTGACTCGCAGTTCATCAATGATATGGAAACCACTTACAGTAACCGATATCAATATTAGCGAAGCATTTACTGTAATATGGAGGCAGTCAAACACAATTCCTTTCTCTTGTTAGGTTGCCGTCACCATGGGGATGGGCGTGTGAAGAAGACAAGTGTGTGAAGAAGAGTGCAGGTGGAATAACTTCCCTCTTAACACTCAACACTTGTAAGATAACTTGTGGACCAGCAGGGGCACTATGGCCTTTACCTACCATGGCCACAGTTGGGAATGAGGTGACCAACTTCCTTCCCACAAACCTCACCCACAGTCTGACTTGTGGTGCAGGAGGTGATAGCTGCCAACTACTACAAGAGGCTGTTGCCATCTTTCAGGATAATCTACACCGCTACCATCCAAATTATAAGAATGGCTCAGCACCTTGGGTAGGACCGTGGGACCCATCCACACTCAGGCACAAGTTACACTTGGATGTGACTATACAAGGAGGTGATGGCATTCTGACGTTGGACACAGACGAGAGTTATGAGTTGGCTGTAAGTACGGTAGAAAGTGTTACCACAGCTGTTATCATTGCTCCAACATTCTTCGGTGCTCGTCATGCCCTAGAGACTCTTAGCCAACTGGCTGAGTACCACGAGACCACCAACAGTTTGGTACTGGTCACCAACGCCACAGTCAGTGATGCTCCCGCCTTCAAATACCGAGGGTTACTTGTGGATACGTCACGTAACTTTATAAGTGTAGGTGTGTTGGAACGAACACTGGAAGGTATGGCTTCCACCAAGCTCAACACACTTCACCTTCACCTCACTGACACTCATTCCTGGCCACTGTACCTACCTGGCCTTCCCAACATGGCCTACTATGGTGCCTACTCCCCAAGCAGTATTTACACTCCACAGGACATGCGACACCTACAGCACTACGCACGGGTCCGTGGAATTCGTTTGGTGCCAGAGATTGATGCTCCTGCTCATGTTGGTAATGGCTGGCAGTGGGGACCCAAGGAAGGTTTGGGGAATCTGGCTGTCTGTGTTAATCAGGTTAGTCAATATTCAGAAATAACATCGTATGAAGAGGAGCCTTTTATTGACGACAGTTCGCTACTGCCTAAGGTCAGCATGAAGAAACAGTTGTGAAATGTCTTCAATAAAGGCTCCTCATCGTATAATGCTGTTCCTTAACCATTGTGTCAAGCTAATGCATGTCCGTCAATATTTGTTTCGTTGCTATGTTTACCAGGCAATGTATTTTCTTAGTTTGGTTACCACAGGAATCTAGTTATATCTAATAATAAAGGATCTATAAGAAGAGACATACGGTATGTGGAAATAATTGTTTCGCTTTCTCTTACAACCATTTCAAGAAAGAGGAATAGCTATTTGTTTTGCTTTTTGCCTCATTCTTTCAAGTCTGGTAGAGAGGTGTATTAGTAAAATACTTGTATAGCCCGAATAATTATTTCCAGTATTGTATTTATCTCTGGGACCACAATAGAGTTTTTGACAGAACAACACAAACCATAGCAGCTGTGTTGGCCAAATTAAACCTGATGCAACAGAAATATAAACTAAGGAAACATGTGTTTGTAGAAATCCTACTGTACACGATAGTTTGGTAGTTCTTTGGCTTGTGTTCCATCAGATTAATGAAAGTTTGTTACCAGCAAACTGTTGTTGTTGTTGTTGTTGTTGTTGGTTCAGACTGAATATATATACACCATGTTTCTCATGTTGTGGTATATTAATTTTTCCTTTTAATTTTTATTGCACCTACAAATATCCTACTGTACTTATAAGCGTTATTAATGTTCATTGAGTATTATCATATATTAATTCATGTATAACTTTTAGTTGAAGAAACTCATTTTTGGCTCACGATGAAACTGAGTGAGTAGGTATCCAAAGGAGCAAGCTTTTTGCTGGGTACGAATAGCTTGGTAAATAAGACTACAACTTGTTACAAATCTCTCCCTCTAAACAGGAACCGTGGCAAGAGTTTTGTGTGGAACCTCCTTGTGGCCAGTTTAACCTCGCCAACCCAAACATGTATACCGTCCTGGGGAAAGTTTACTCCGAGATCTACGACATCTTTAATTCTTTGGACATCTTTCATTTTGGTGGCGATGAGGTATTTGTATATGTGTTTCGTGTTGAGTTCAATACCGAGGACTATATTCATCAGTAGCCCCAGGGTGTCGAAAATCAATTCATGACACTTATTATTATGGCTTTCGGTTTGGAACCACCTTGGAAACTGAAAATGTGTAAAGTAGAAAGTCAGAGACAGCTTACAAATATATAAACACCATTGATAAGTGACCTTGATTGACAAGCTCCTCCTAAAATTGCATTTGGTGAAGTTCAGGGAGTATATAACTAGGCCTGGTGTGCCAGCGTGAATGGTTCCTTACAGGGATTGCTTCATATATACATGTGTGGTTGTAACACCATATTCAAGTTGCAATGGAACAATCATGGGTAACTGGTAAATCATATGACAGAAGCTGTTAGTACGTATGTTTGTACGTATTTAATAAGTTGTTACACAACCAGCTATTCTCAGACATTTACAGATATTCACAACAGTGAAATAATACCTCAAACTCACTCTTTCCACGTGCAGATTCACACACTGAACATAGCTCATCCTGAGTGCTGAAGAGGAATCTCTTCACTTCATGGCATCGACTAGAAAAAATATGAGAGTCCCTTAACTCCTCCTTTTAATCTATCAGAATAGTTATCAAAGCAGCCAACTGAGTTCATAATGATATGAACTGGGGTTACAAGAAATAATAAATTCTGTGTATATTGTCAGGCTTGTGGAAGGCAAGTGACAGACTAAATTTTTATAGCCAGATGTAAACTCCAATGATTTTTCATAGTCCACAGCAAATATGTTTCCCCCGTGGTCGTCACAGGTTGAACTTCAGCCTTAATTTCTGGCAACTCGTATTATAATGTTTAGGAGGGCCTTCATGTCTTGCTTGAGCTCGACGATGCGGCCTGTGATTCAACGATTCGTGAATGCTATTTTTTGTGATGGTAACATTGTAAATCTCGGGAGTATATCCTTAAACAGGCAGGATCTTTGATAGTAACTATAACATGTCCTGCATCCTCGAGTTATATGACACACATATTTATATTTGTATAATCTGTTCAAGAAGTGAGACAAATTATGAATACTGAAATTAATGACATGAAAGATATCAGTGTTTTCAGTAATTTTTGTTTATACTTTATTCAAGTATTATAAAATAATGAAGTGGCACATTTGGTATAGCCAGAAAAAGAATCAACTTCCATCTTAGTTAATGGTATGAATTTCTTCTTCAATAGTTTGTTTAATGTCGGAGGGATATATTTACATAGACTTTCCATTGGTATCATTCTGTATTCTTTTTCCGACTGTCTAAAGCTTTAGCCCTTTCAATATGCTTTAGCCCTTTCATTTTGCAGAGCTTATGCAAAAAATAATAATAATGATGATAATATTGTGGTAATAATAATAACAATAATAATAATAACAATAACAATAATAATAATATCTGTAGTAATATAACCTCGGCAAGAAAATGATCATGACTGACTCTTTGAATTGTATGAAGCTGCCCTACGGGTCATTGGTCATCATCTACGCCATGAGTCTAATTGATGAATTTTCTTGCATATGACTTTCCATGGGAAGGACTTCAAGGACTTTCTTATAGAGTACAGCCCTGCAGTCAACAAAGAAAAAACTCTGCTACTTTTATGAATTTGCTGTATTCATCTTTCCTCGAGAGCAGTTATATTAATGAACAGTAGTCTCATTAATAATTAAAATGTAAGCAAAATTTTAGAGTTGTCTGTATTTTTTTCCAGGTGAACCTCAACTGCTGGAAGACCACAAATGAGATTGTAGAATGGATGACGGCCAACAACCACAGCCTGACGGACGAAGCCTATTATGAGCAGTGGGGGATATTCCAGGAGAAGGCACGGCAGCTGCTGGCTGATGCTGCAAAATCCAAGGGCATGAATGAGCCAACTGGGATGATATGGACTTCACATCTAACTGAAATGGGCAGGGAATTGGTCTACCTAAACAAATCCAAGTATATAATACAAATCTGGAGCACCGGAGATGATCCAGTCATTACAAAGTTACTGCAAGAAGGATACAAGGTGGTCTTCAGCAACCACGATGCTTGGTACCTAGACTGTGGGGCCGGTGCCTGGGTGGGAGAAGGAAACAACTGGTGTTCACCATACAAAGGCTGGCAGGCTGTGTACACCAACAGCCCTCACCGCTTGGCAATGGAATTAACTGGAAACGAATACAAAGATGCGATTCTGGGTGGTGAGGCGGCGCTGTGGACGGAACAAACTGACGACGCAACAGTTGACGCCAAGGTTAGTGCTGTTTCTTAGCTAGCTAGTAGCTTGATTTTTTAACTGGTGATATTTAGTCATGTTATGCTGCTCACTGGGGTACACAAAATGTTTTAGTTACCCCTGCCAAGGAAGTTAGGTGATTGGCTTGGTTTGTTTGCCACCACCAACATGGTTTCAGGATTGTACTTTAACAATAATAAGAATTAGAGTGAAATATTGGTGGCTTTTTCCCTTGAACTTCAGCCTTGACGGAGGTTTGCGATCTCAGAACACTTTTCTTATTAACTTTATTTTATATATAGTGTTCTGAATGAGGGTGAGGTATTTGTGGTTCTTCCCTTCCTTTCACAACATTCTGGGTTATGATCCATTACCAGACATGGGGTAATAGTAATATGTAATGATAATAGTAATAGACTATTACAAGGTTTTCTAAAACTGTATTAGTAATAGTATTAAATACATAAAATAATCATAGCTGTAATAGTAATAATAATAGAATGCAAAGACATAGATAATAGTATAATACTTCAGTTAAAATAACTTCCTCAGTTAGTTAACTAGTGACTGGTGTCCATGATGCAGATACAGTACACCACAGGAGACCGTGTAGAATTGAGACTCACCTACCAGACATCAAATTATTTACACATACCCAGCGTAGTAATATAATAGATGACCACTAAAGTAATAATTGTAATATTATATAAACCCTGTAATAGACCCCATATCTGTCCATTACTCATCTTACGTGTAGCTTTGTGGTTTAAGAATGCTCTTTTTAAATTTTTTTTGTAAATTTCAGTTATGTATACTAGTGATACATAATGTCTGACCAGGGAGTATTAGACCCAGTCGTGGCCAGACGCAGGCCATACTCTTAATACATATATTAAGGTATAGATCTCCAAATGCATAAAATTTGCCGCTTATTTTGACCATTAAAGTAGTCAATAATATACATTTTTTTTTCAATGAAAGTCGGGTATGGATGGAAGAAGAACACGTGTTGATCATAGACCTCCTGGTCAGAAATTATGTATCACGTGTGTACACATATATTTAGTAATATTGGGTAGTCTAATATATCTCACTTATAACGTGGATGTGGTTTCTATAATATTTTAAGTTTGAGTCATACATTCCCCTGTTTGGCCATGTAACCTTTAAACTCCATTCAAAATGTATGGTGTGGGATCATATTTGTCAGTATAAGTCAGTAAATATTCTAAATCCTACGTGGCGGATATGATTGATAAGAAGTACTTACTTATGTATTTACATGTATGTACTGTACAGTGGGCGGCAATAGTGGTGTCGCTTCACTTACCATTTCTTGAAGGATAACATAAAGGATAAACATGGAACCAACACATTCACCACCAACACAACATTACAATATTCAGGCTGCAAATTGGTAAACTACTTTTAGTCTTCATTTTACGAGCCTGTGAAGCTTATATTTCTATACTACACTTCATGATTTGGCAAATGTGGCGACAGGACTTTTGCCGCCGTCTGTACATTGGACATTACAATACTTGTATTGTTTCATCTTTGGTCAGTGTATTACCACTACTTCATTGGAAGGCATTGCAAAAAAATTGAGAGGCTTTGCATCTCAAATTATATTCTTAAAGAAGATTGTCCCAGTTACAGTTCATTCCCAGATACATTTTGTAAGGCTATTCATAGTTTCTGTACTGATGTGGATTTCAGTTCTGTTCAACAATGCTTTCTATATATTCAGGGTTTTCTATATACTGTAAACTGTATATACATGTCAAAATGTTGTGTCCTCTCGTCAGCTGTGGCCTCGTGGTGCAGCGCTGGGAGAGCGGCTGTGGTCTAACCCCTCCACCTCCTGGTACTCGGCTGAACTCCGCCTCATACACCACCGCCAGCGACTCATGAATCGAGGCATCATGGCTGACCGGATCCAGCCAGAGTGGTGCCACCAGAACGAGAAGTTGTGTTACCTATAATACCACAAGTTTCATAACAAAATGAGAATCTCTGCTTCCTATCATGCCACCACACTGGGGCCACAAGTGGTGCCACCAGGAGGAAGGAATACCTGGAGTATAATTATATTATACATTGCCAGTGTTGGTTCAAGTGCCACCAATCTACTGTTGTATTGGTGAGTTTCCCTTGTTGTAGCTAGATTATATAAGTAGATGGATGGATGGATAAGAAAGGCACCTAATCCATTTGAATTATGAAGGTACAGTACTAAGCAAGAGCTTGAAATAAAAATAAATAAATAAATAAGTGGACAAGGGGTGCAACTCACCTTACAGTGTGACAGAACCAGTGTAGTTACGTGGGTATTGTTGGTGTTGGAAGGGTCAGGATACAAGTCATTCTCATTTGTGATAATTATGCAGGATGTGAAATTATCAGTAGTTATAATACAGGGTATTGAACATGACAGTAACAGTTATCATGTGATATTTGAGTAGTTTTCCCATATTTCCATTTGTGTTTTTTCTCTTTTTGTTGAGGGGTTTTCGGCACTTGAAACATTTATTTCCCTTTTTGCTTATACTTAATCTGTGTTGTTTACTATAACAATATCTTGCATTATATGGTGTTCTTTGGCTTTTCTATTGCAGAACAAATTGACGCTTATAATTTCATAATCATACTCACAAAAATAGAGTATGCATACATTTATATTGTTGGAAGATTTTTATGCTGTTTTAGGGTTTGAATTAGAACTACTGACAGTATCCTAGCATATGGAAGCAGTATAGTGATCAAGACTGAGAATTCAAGGATTATAAAAATTTCTTGTGAGATAGCAACTATTGATCATTTTCCTCAGGTTTCAACTGTACACGTAACATGCAGTACTTCAGGAATCTCACTTAAGTCTCAACTCTTTATAGAGGGGTACGGGTTTGTGCTGAGGTAGTGATATCATCTTGTTGTCACTGTATGCACACCTTCTGGGGAAGAGTAGTGTCTTGCTATAACCTCAGTGAACTAGTCTGGTAGAATGTATTTCTTCCTTTTTTACCCCAGTAACGACTACAGTTCTAAGGGTTTTTAATCACTTGTTTGTATATTCAGCTTCTATATAGATGCACACTTGAGCAAAGTACTTAAATAAATAGATTACTACAATATGGAGTTAACTACAGTATACCCCAAATATTGCATCAAAGCTGTACAGGAAATGAACTTGTTAGGTCCTTGAACTTCTACTTTACTGAGCTGGGATGACGAAGCTGTGGTGTCTATCAAAATTTGTGCTTTAAAGATTCAGTCCTCTGGAATTGACATAGATTATGGGTGTACAGGTCTGAATTCTTTGCCACAATAAGTAAAACATCTAAGTAAACATATAAGTAAAACATCTCTACTGTGGAGTTTGAGAACGTCACCGCGTTAATTGCCTTCAGACTTCAGGCACCATAAATCACCAAAGGTATGTCCCACCAAGCTAAATATTTGGTCATTAAAATTAATATGTTCAAAGTTAAAGTGTGTGTGTGTGTGTGTGTGTGTGTGTGTGATCGTTTTATCGTGTAATGTATGTAAACTGGGGAAACAGAGAAAAATAGTAGCATTATAGTAACAAAACTGAGCGGGAAAAATCAGCATAACGATATTCCCAAATCATCTCTATACACTCACACGCAAAGGGGAAAAAGTTATACACAGCAGTGATATAATCCGATTCCGACCTGATATATGCTATTAATAATTGGCCAATAATAGACGACCAGATTGGACATGTAAAATATCCATCGAGTATGACGCTTGACGTGAGATTACTGTTCTCATTTTAGTAACAACCTAACCAAAGAGAGAGAAAAAGGCCACTTCCGTCCTAGCCAAGTCAGGGAGGAGTTCAGTGGGTCTGGAATCTTAACACTGGAAAATTGGTTGGATAGAGAAATGGTACACGCCTCTGGTATTGTTTACATCCCAGTTTGTTCAGGTAGGTAGTTACTATAAGCCGTCCCCTGCATTTTTTTAATTTCTCACTCTTGAGAAGTTTCTGAGTAGTGAATGGCAAAGTGATAATATAGTATGACCGTAAAGTCAATATGTTTTACATTGGCATCTGAATATCTCTGCTGCATTTAATGTATTTAAATGTTAAGGTTATGTACCCTCGAGGTCAGAAGTTGTGTTCCTATCCCCTGGCATGATGATTGCTTCCCATCCGACCGAGGTTCGAACAACGATACGTCTCCCCTCGAAGCACCGTTGCTCAAACCTTCGGCTGGTTGCAATTCATCATGCCAAGGAATCGGAACACAACTACTGACCACGAGTGTACTTAAATTCCCATTACAGCTCCACGAAAGATTAGCAAAGTTAACTTGATGTCAAGATATTTTTGGTCCAAGATTTTTAGTTGCACATAGTTGATATTAGATGCCTTCCATTATGTAGTCTAGTGTGGTCCAGCAGAACAACGGTGAGTCAGACGGGGAGGTCACATTGTTGGTATTTGTGTAATAGAAAGAATAATGAGGTCTATGGGATACTACTTGTATGTATTCCATATCCAGGTCTCTCTACAGGGTTGTCAGACAATAGGTAGGGGGACGGATGGTTAGTGAAGGTTTGGTCAGAGTGATCACTGAAGAGTGTTAGAAACTGGCTGCAGTAAACCGCCGCCAGACGAAATGCTCACTGACGGCGGTGATGATTACTATATCTCCAATCCCACTGTCTGTAAATGCTGGTACTTTTTTACATCCGCTATTTTGTACAGTAGATGAAATTAATATAGTTATCGTGAATAAGTAAACAAACTCCATCCACCCCATTCCCACCGCCAGGAGTTATATCAGGTACAGTAATGGGAAAGGGTGTGATAAGGTTTGATGCTAATTCCCACTTCAAAATTGTTGGCCTTTGAGCTCGTATCGGATTATATTAACTCGATACCCTGAGATTCAAGGCCACTACATCATCCAGGCTACTACCATCCTTAGTTATCCTAAGTATATAGGTACTCACCACGTAAGGAGAGCATTGCCAGCATGCGTGACAAAGGTGGTACAAAGGGTTTGGGAGCCCCTTTGGGTTATATTGGTCACTGGTATACAGGTACGAATCTTAAACACGAAGGGAAACTTGTGTAGTCCTTCCGACCTAGCACAGCTGTTATTCGACTTACTATAGATTCATTCGTGCTTGCTGTTCGAAGCTTCTCTTTATCACCTTCCCCCTCGTCCTTCAGGGGTTCCAGTCCTAGCGCAGTTTTTTCCTCTTTAATTCATGTCAACCTTATTATAATACAATTCGCGAATGTCATTGAAACATGATGGAAGACGTATGATAGTCTGATTGCTTCACCTGGTTATTTATGACCAGGGGGGAGGGGGGAGGGGGGGGGGCAGAAGTGTAACATCAAACCTGCCACCTGACCACCTTCGACCCTGTCTGCTGCTTACTCGTCCGCTCAGCCGTGCGAATGTGAGAACAACACCTCCACCACCACCACCTCCATGCACCACAGGAGATGGAGATCATGACTTCCACCACCACCGAGAGCCAGAGGGAACTGGAGTCTGGAGGACGAAGGGGAAAGCCGGAAGAGGAAGAGGAGGAGGAGGAGGAAGACAGACAGACAGACATCAGAGCCGCCGCCGTTTGTGTCCGTGCGGTTGTGGCTGTCCGCCTCACCTCGGATCGAACGCTTGCAGAAAAACATCGCAAAACACCGGGACCCCATGTTTTCCAGTTCCGAGAGACATGAAAGCGTTTTGAGCCATCGGTAAGGGAGACATCCTTCACCGCCTCCACAACAACAACAACAGCAGCAGCAAAGTAATAACTCTGACACCACTGCTGCTAAAACTACTACTTCTACTGCTATTACTACAACAACAACAACTACTACTACTACTGATATTACTACTACTATTACTACTACTTCTGCTATTATTACTACTACTACTGCTATATGTATTACTACGACTACTACTACTGCTATTGCTACTGTTACTACTACTACTGCTGTTGCTACGACTACTACAACTACTGCTGTTGCTACTACAATTAGTGATAGAACTTTTGATGCCTTAATGCCCCACAGGGAGGTGATAGGCAGAAATTTAAAAGAAAGAAAGAAAACAAAATCAGACGGTGCTGGCAACGCTGGAAGCCCAGGCAGTTCGGCAACTTGCCTGGCAAACGGAAAGGAAGCAAGCGGCTTTAGTTAGCTCAGTAAGTCGAGTGCAGCCCGGGCCCCGGCGGCTGGCCAGTCACCCTCTAACCGCCAAGGGTGAAGGGTAGTTGCGGCAGATCTCTTTAAACCTGACACACTCCATTCATCTTTCATTTGTGTTGATATAATTCACTCAACGATTGGATATTGAAGTGGGCGGATCCCTCCAAGTTCAACCAGTGTACCCAGTAAGCTCGGTGAGTACTAAAAACTACTACTAATTTTCTATAATACTCCATTTTTCTTCTCGGTGACCTGTTCGATGTGAAAATTGTTGTGGTGGCCTATAATTCAGGGAAATATTATTGGTTTTAGCGTAAATGTGCATGCGAACGTGAAAAAATTAACTGATTATAGGGAAAGAACACCAGCCATAAGAAAAAGCGTTGTTGATGCTAATATTTACTGATAAGAGTGAAGATATCCAAGTTGGTGGTGCGTTATGTAACAACTTGTGGTCGGAGGTGAAGTACTGTACACGATGGGTTGTTCAAACACCAAAGCTCCTTCTTGCCGATCGACAACAAGCAGTGGAGAGGGAGACACTAACACACACATACACATCAACAACAACAACAAAATAACACCACCACCACCACCACCCACTTAACACCATTACTACCACCGCCATCACCACCACCGCCACCACCAATACTACTACAACTGCTGCTACTACTACTACTACTACCACTACCATCATAACCACCATCACCACTACAGCTACTGCTACTGAAACCATATTAAAGTACAAAAATGGAAAAATAGTGATGCACTAACAAACTAACTAACTAGATAACGAACTCATAACATTAGGCCAACAAAGAAATGCAGCGACAGACATTATACCTTCCTCCACAAGGTTCAATTACTTTTTCTGTTTGGCTATTCATGAGTAACTTCTTCACAGTATAAATGATCAAACCATCTTGAAGTTCACTGGGATTTTCACTTGGCAGCCAACAAGACGTTTCGTTGGTTTGGGGGAATGTTTGTTGTGTCTTGTGGTGTGTCTGTATTGGTCTGTTTCGATGACCAGGCTCGTATCTTCGTTACTTTGGTATTACGTTATTAGAACATCACAAAAGGAAATTTTGCTCCATGTGCTGACATACATTATGATGATTTTTTTTTTTTTTTTTTTTTTTTTTTTTTTTTTTTTTTTTTTTGCGTGATCAGATTATAATCTTCGATGCACGTATATTTACCTCTCCAGGCTCTACTGTATTTATGGTGCTCGCTCGCGTGTGTAGGTGTGTGCGTGCGTGTGAGGGAGGGAGGATGCCTGAGGCTGGAGTGTGTAATGTCTCTAACTAGTACTTGGAACCTGACAGTCACTCGCAAAATGTTTTACTGAAATATGTGTGTGTGTGTGTGTGTGTGTGTGTGTGTGTGTGTGTATTGGGGAAGTCAATAACAGATTGAATACGGTTGTGGAATACGATTTAAATGGACGTCAGATCGAGACCCTGCCAAATATTTGTAGTTTTTTCGAAGTGATCTGATCGTTCTCGCTATTCTTTTCTACTTTTACTTGTTTGCCTTACCTTTCTACCTTCTTTGCCTGCTTGCCTTACCTTTCTACCTTCTTTGCCTGCTTGCCTTACCTTTCTACCTTCTTTGCCTGCTTGCCTTCCCTTTCTACCTTCTTTGCCTGCTTGCCTTCCCTTGCCAGTATACCTGCTGTCGAACTTTCACTCACCCAGCCTCGTGTCGCAGCTGTTGTTTGTGATGGTGATAAAGTATACCGAGTGGGGTCCAGTTGTTATAGTTAGTGCGGTTGGCATTGGTTAGATTAGGTTGGTTAGGTTGAATTAATTTTTTATCTATTAAGGGAAGGGTATGATTTGGATGGCTAGAGGAGGCTACTGATTCGTCCACACTACGCCGAGTTTGGATGGTCACGCCTATTCCTCCACAATTACTGTAGATAAATGACCCTCTTAACCCTGTGAGTGCCAGTGGTTTATCTGCATGCTGTTAAGGGGAGATACTCTTTTTGGTGAATTGGAGCGTCTTAATGCCAGGAACAAGATCAGATGAACAAAAATAATGATGGCCCGTTGCTTGAAAATTTTTCTAGGAGTCAGTTGCTCATGATTCACCAACACTCTACTACCCCCTTACAAAAATGGTAATAGTTAAGAAGATCCACAGAAAAGGAAGTTGATTACCTATTTCCTTTATATTATCGGTTGTGGCTGTGTTTGCTTTATGAAGTTTCTCCCCAGTGCGACCGAATAATTTTTTTTTACCGTTTTTATTTTATACCTTCCCTCGCCGATTTTATTTCCCACACAGAGGGCAGGGCTTGGAAATTGTGGGGAAAAAACACGCAACACAAACTATTATGGCATCCAAAAAATAACGCTTTACTTCCATTTTTTAAGCTTTGGTCCGTCTCGATAGCACTCTGACGTCCAAGTTCGACCATATGTACAGTTGGACACATGAATGGGTGGTACAGCCCAAGTGAAAGATGGTCAATTTCTCCCAATATCAAGTTCCTTAGTGCCAAATAGGAGACATCAGGGGCAGAAGTCAGTATTGAGGATGGTAATAAAAAGCAAGTAACTGATAATAGACACTGGTTATTCAAATGGGACAAGTATCTTTCACCAGGGCTGTACCACCAATTCATGTGTCCAACTGTACCTCATCAACCGCTGCCGTTTTCCTCCTCAAACAGTAAAAATTTGTATTTTGTTCATTCGTGTGGAGTCTTGACAAAAGGTGTATCACAGCACAGTACTGAAGCACTTTCTCTCAAATCTGATCCCATTAGCTGCTTCTCAGTTCTGCTATTTCGGTGGCTGACTACTGTACGATCGGAAACCCATTGGTATCTGTATCACTCGTACTCGTATTATGGAAGTTAGTCATGAATGTCTGTACCGGTTATACATTGTCAATTTAACTTTATTCAATTTTTAGAGGACAGCAGTAAATTTAACATTATTTTTCCTCATGGACTTGTCAAAGACTAAAATCAGTTGAGGTATATAAAAAAAGAAGTGTACAGTTATGAGCACTAATAAGTATTCAGGTGTGCTTCGAATACCTATAGAGACAGTAAAAAAAATAATGCACAATAAGATCTCCATTGGAATTACTTCGTTGGTGAATTGGTGGACTGTTCAAAGCTTCAACCAAAGCTGTATACTTATAAGTGCTTGTGACTGTACAAGTGCATCTACAGAGCCCAGGTGTTAATTTGGGTGACTCGCAAATGAATTATTTAGCATGGTCGTGTTAATTTTTGGATTATAATAATATAGTTTGCCATCCATGTTTGTTGTGTTTTATGTCAATACGATTCCTTAGTTATGCGAAAACAGGAGTCTGTGTGTATAACCTACTCATACCACGTGTCAAAACAACAATGTGTATAGGTTTAACTGATGTAACCATCCTTAAGTAATGGAGTCCAGCCCTTGGGATAATGTAAAGGACCTTGGGACAATGTAAGCTCTCGACTAGACATGTAATTTAATTCTCCAGTGACTTTATTTCTATATAAAATAATGACACGAGCTGTGGAACGGCCTTGGGTGATGTGGACGCCGTATAATATATAATGTTCTGTACACTAAGGAAGCAACAACCAGACGCCACATTCCGGTTACAGTGAGTGAACAGGCACAGTAATTGACTTATAAAATAGTAACTAGGAACATTCATCAGAACCTATCGGATAACAGTTACAGTGAATGACAGTGTAGTAGTAGTAGTAGTAGTAGTAGTAGTAGTAGTATAGGCTACAATGGGTGCATACACATTGCGACCTCGGGTTATCAATCAATCAACTCAACTCTCAATCAACTCCAGAATATTGGTGGTGTCGACGATGGTGTGGTACCGGTACGATGGCTCTGAAGGGTGTCTATGGAATCATTGTATCGGTACCACACCATCGTAAACACCATCCACAAAATAATATTCTTGACACTGACCCTTAATTAATCTCGTGACACCCCGACTTGGCTCATTGCAGCGTCACTTTACCCAGCTGAACCTGCATCGGAACTTCCATTATTAGGTGTACGAGTCGGCTTTTTGTGCGAGTGAGGGACGGGTTTGCTTGTCCTACAGCCTTGAGGTAGGTGGCATTGTTAAGGTTGGTGCAGGTCACGTGGAAGGTGAAAAATTAATTAGAGAGAGAGTGAGGGAGTTGGGGAGTTAGTGTCTTCGAGAGATGGATGTTATAGCTGAGTTTGGAAATAGTGTTTGAGTTCGGCGTTTGTTTGAAGAGATGAAGGCGTAGGGATGAAGAAGAGGCAAGGTCGGAGATGGAGGAATTATTATGGGTTGTGGATATGGATGGATGGAAAGATAGATAGGGTTGGAGGACGTGGATAGTGGAGTGGAGTGGAGTGGAGAGAGGGAAGATAAGTAGGGAATGAATATTTGGTTAAAGAAGAGATAAAGCGAAGGTTTCAAGGTGCGTGGAGGGAGGATTAGGAGGAGGTGGTTGTCTGAATTCAAGAGAGCAAGCTGTACTGTATAATAAAAACAGGGGGATGTTTTGGTCATGGGGAGATTAGATTATCATTACCTTATTATTCTTCTGGCTTTCTGGGTACGAAGAGCATTTGTTGTGCGTCTGAGGTAATATTTCAAGTAGGCTATAATAATGAAAGTCACTGTAGCCTTGTGCCAGTAACACTTCTGCGCCATCGTATAATAGTCTTGTATTAATTGTTACTTCATTACTCAAATTACGATATAAACAATCACTTAGCTATTGTAGGATTAAACGATATAGGACAATAGTATACGCTCATTATAAGATTAATTAATATATTCCAATTGAGAGATGCTAAAGAATTGGCGAGGAGACACAAGTTAGTTTAAATATAGGTTTATTATAATTGCTGCATGTTTATACTGTATAAATTTGATGGATTTCAATAACACTTTAAAGCAATGAACCATGTTGATCTTTTGAGATATTAATATGCTGGTTCAGGTAGCCACGTTGCAGTTTAGTGTATTGATAACTTCCTTATGCCAGTATCATATTTGTAGGAAGACTTGAACAATATTCCTAACGCTGCTCTTTTCTTAGTGTGAACCCCGAGATTTATCGTGTCTTTAGTGTGAGGTGGCATCATGTACTGAAAAAAAACAAAAAAAAACTCCTATAGCCTAATTGTGAGAGCATGTTTATCTATTTGCGACACAATAGGTTTTTCTTCACCATCAGAAAGAGGTGGGATCAGGACTCAATTAAGGGGAGATTCTGTTTGTTGGCAAATTAAAAGGCTACCGATTCCTCCCAACCATGCCAGGAAACAGACCCAGATGAAGAAAAGTAATGGTATCCTGTTGCCTGTAATAGTTTGGAGGAATCAGTTGCTCCAGATTTACCACCCCAAACAATGTATTATTATATACCCCCTGAACAGTAGCCTACTAACAGGGGATCTGATTCATGCTGACAAGAGAAAACGTAGTAGGCTAAATGAATATGAAAAGTGTTGTTGGTGCTGCCTTGTGAAAATGATGACGGGAGACACTTGTTTTGGTAACCCGTTGCAAAGTTGCCAGTCATTAACAATCGCCGCCAGGTGTTTTTTCAATAACTACCTTGATACGTTCTCTCTCTCTCTCTCTCTCTCTCTCTCTCTCTCTCTCTCTCTCTCTCTCTCTCTCTCTCTCTTATGACAACAATTTATGCTTCGTTTCTAATTTACACTCAAGGACGAGAATGAGCTGTAACACGGAACCGGTGTCTGAATAACACTTTCGAGTAAATAATCAGAATAAGGGAAATTATATAGAATTAGACAAACATATCATTGACCCCTAATACGTATCAATCATGTCTAAGTGTTAAGGGGTTGGTTCTTTGGTTGGTGAATTTAATTATAGGTCTTTGATTCCTTCCAAACTATGTGGCATAAACAGGTCCCCTATTAGTATCTTTGAGGGCGTCTGTTTGCTGATACAGACAGGAGGAATCGGTAGCCTTCCAATTTACCAACAGGAAAATCTCTTCTTAAAGGGGTAATTCGCTTTTGTTACATTGGAGCTCCTCGATTCCTCCTAAGTATGCCAGGAAACAGGACCAGAAGAGCAAAAATAATAGTGTTCTGTTGCTTGGAATAGTTCGGAGGATTCAGTTGCTCCAGAATTACCAACACAAAATTTTCCCATTGATAGAGGCCTTAATAATAATAATGCACACTTGCAAGATACATGGTCACCTTTTGTTGTGTTTTCTGTTCATCCGAGGTCGTGCTATCCGACAATTTAAATTTACAAGTATTTCCGATGGTCAAGAATTTATTGGCTTAACTGTACAGTTGTTCCGGTTAAACCTACATTTAAGAGGCTACTTATAATCACTTATACTCACTTACAAGAGTGAGTCACACATCGCATGATGCCGTGAAACTGCTAGCGTAGGCTTGGATACAAGACCCTAGCTCACTGTGGGAACCATTAACACGTTAGCATATAGTGACGACATAGGTCATGTGACCTACCAAGCGACGCCTTGTTCCCGCTCCTTCAGCCTCAGTTAGCTATTGATAACCATACACTCAACAGGGTTACCTTAGCATATAATCTCTCTCTATAAAGTTAGCTCAAGTCTAATCTAACCCCAAACATATTTGTGAAACTGTACTCACTCGGGTTATCAATAAATTGTGTAAACTATAGACGCTTGCTAAGTCTCCTACACCATATAATTATAGAAAACCTTATAATTAAAATCAAACTCCGAAGAGACGCCAAAGACAAAGACTAATAAAAAGACTAAGACCACGAACCAGTCGCCAGCTACACATCATCACTCACCATCAATCATCACGTGTCTGGAGTAAGTAAGGTCTTTCTTGCCCCAGAACACAGTGTTGGTGTGACGGTGTAAAGGCAAACAGATACGTGAAGGAGCTACCGGTATCATGTAATAAATAAGGTCACTTGATTCCCGTTGTCCACTGACCTAATAATTATCTTACAGCACCTTGTATGTATTTCTACTGACCTTCCCGACCCACTTTATTGTAATTACCACTATCATTGCTTCCATTACCGGCACCACAACCACTCATTACTACTAACATTACCAGTCTACCACCATCACCACTACTATTTATCATTATCATCAGGAAAGGTCTGTGTAATTGCTTGACGGACGTGTGTGTGTGTGTGTGTGTGTGTACAGACAGAGATATTTTAGTGATGAGACAATTTCTTCGTTCTTATGATTATGAAGGCCGCCAAGTTTTGCCTGTGTAATATACTACGCAAATAATATCCTGTTTTAATGGTGAACGAAAACATGAGAAAAAAATACTTGTAAGAGGGACACGAGGGATGAAGCCAGCATCAGGCAAGGAAGGAGAGGACGACCCTGAAATACTGTTGAAATCAATAAGCTATAATATTTCCAATACCTTGGCACTCTTGTGGATGAAATAGATTTTAGTGGCTGTCATTTTTACCGTCACTGGAACCAGACTACAACAGTATGCGAATATGAAATCTGAATTGTTGGATAAATAAGGGGGAAGTAGTGTACTACAGTGTTGGTAAATCTGAAGCAACTGATTTCTCTAATTTATGTCTAACAACAGGTCACAGTTATTTTTTATTGTCCGATACGGTTTCCTTTTTTTTTTTTTTAATGTTCCGACACTGGACATAGGCTTCATCAAGCCCGTTACCGTGGCCCAGGTCAACTGCTACTCACACACACACACACACACACGTCACGACTTCTGAACTGGTACCCAGCCACAGAGGGAGGGAAGTGAGGGCAATTTCCAAATACTGCAGCTGTTATGGTACCAGCGAGGGTGTTTTACGACGTTCGGTGGCCTTATAGTTAGTATCTGAAACTCCATTTGGAAGAGTTTATATTCTCAGATTATTAGCCCTCCAAATTGACTACGACGGATGTGTCTTTGCCAACATTTGTCAGTAGTAACTTACTTGCACTTTGTTAGGCTAGTGGCAGCACATTAGGCCAAACAAACGAATGCAACAGAATATTTGAAAAAGTATCATTTGGTTTGGTATTGAGGACGGGAGATTCTGCGATCCACACTTCCCTTCACTATTGTACAGCATGGGACAGTTGGATTAGCTCAGTCACGTGACGGTATTGTAAGCATCAGCGAACAAGCCTGACGGACCCAACTGATGAACAGAATAGGACAGTGGGAATGACAAAATGAATTGTGATTTATATAATTTTCCAGTTTTCTGTAATTTGAAACACTTTACCTGTAAGGCATAAAAATCATAGCTTGTAGAATTAGTTCCTTTGCCATTAGTTTAAAAGGCATTTGTAGTGATTTTTGTTTTCAACTGTATTAGAGTAATCATGTTATCCACTGAGGCGTGAGTGACCCTGACTACACCCACAGCCTCGTTACAAAAGCAACTCCTTCCAGAATGAGAGAGAGCAGCGAGTCCCATCGAAGTTGCAAAGCCGCCATTAAAGGAATGATGAACAACATACGATTTATAGGAAAACAGAAATATATGTGAAAGTAAAGAGATTTTGTAGAGACGTCAGAACACTGAAGGTACCGGTAATATAGAAATCTGCTTGTTTCAGCATCTTGTTCGGGTGTAAGCAACATCACCAAACCATGTTTTCTAGTGATGATGGAAAAAACTAGAACCATTACAGATAAGAAAACGGATGGAGAACTACCTGTATTATATAGATGTACTCAACCCTCCCTTGTCCTTGAAGGAACTGGGAATTTCCTGTAGGCTACTGGAAGGCACAAAATAGTTTGGTGTTCGTGTAGCCTAAAGCTGCCAGTGCAAGTAGCAAAAACTATTGCAAATAGTGTATATTCACTGCGGGAAAGAGAGTAGGTGATAATTATTGATTTTGAGGACTTAGGTTTTTTACGGTGTAGATCTGTGGTTGTCGGCAGTAGATGTTGTGCAAACAGTGAATATTTTTAGGAGTGTATTCTATATGGTGTGTATGTTGTTGTGGTAAACTGAGCGAGGTTTAACACTTGCCCGAACCACCAATGTCATTTTCAGGCTCTCGTTCCTCGTGTGGGGTAGTTTGTCCTCCATGGCTTTCTCATTGAGTTGAAAGTTTCCGGGACTCGTATGTCATTTATAGTAGAGGTTAGTCAGGCAATTTTATAAAGCTTTAAGCAAACCTTCCTTGGCGACTCTGCCGTTTATATTCATACGTACACATGGGAAGCAAATCTTTTAAGGTGTGTGTTAACTAACTAACTTTGCTATTAGGGGAAGGTTGGAACATACCTGTATAGTTATGAACATGTCACTAAGATTCTATTGAGTCTTGCATACAGTTGAGCTAATAGTAAAAACAGCTTCGCTACTCTCCATAACGAGTATTGTACAACCTTGTAAAGAACAAAAACGATACTGACGTTTGATGCAAAATTTAGGCAAATGGTAACATGTGCATGCTCTTGTGCATATAATTGTGCTAGATGAATCAAAAACTTTTCGATAGGCTATGGCCTGGCACAAAACTGTAATTTTCAAGCTACCGCCACATTGTTTCAATCCTTCCCTCTACATTTGTATCTCCAATTTCCTTTTATTGTTGTTGAAAACTGTTACTACTTTTCTTATTTATGCTATAAACAGTGGTGTTATTCAGGGCTTTGTCCTTTCACCATCTTTTTTTTTTTTTTTTTCATAAATGATCTTGGCTGTATTTCTTCCTTCACCAAATATGCCATTGATTCCACCGTGCACTCCTTCACTTGGTTTCACAGCTTTTCACAACTTCTTACCACATCACGTATTGATGCAGTGGCACGAATGACTTTCCCTCTGCTCTAACCGGAAAAAAAAAAACTTGTGGTTTTCAGTTCTCCCAGATCACAGTTCCTTTATCTTTCAACCATCTTCAATACTTTTTCAAATGACTATCCCCTGTTCTTCAGCGACATACAACACAAGTGACATGCAGTACAAGTTTTTATTTATTTATTTATTATTATTGTTATTATTATTTGTAGTAGTAGTATTTGTTCCTGTTACTCATGTTTGAGTACGACATATAACTAAAGGAAGTGAGTGGATACTGCTCCTCAATTGTATGAGAGTGAAGTAAAACAATGTTCCTTCCTGACACACACCAGACTTAAGTTGACCTTGAGGTATTGTATTGGGCCTTATAACGCAACTTGCCTGCTGGAAACTTGGAGTGGTGGTCGTTGTCGTGTGTTGATGGATTCGAGCAAAAGAGAGGTTGATAGATGGATAGAGTGAGGATCAGAATAGGGTAGAGTTAGGAATGAAGAATGGAACTGAGACAGGGATGGAGACAAATAGAGATGGAAGAACACGAACTTGCGTGCAGAGAGAGAGAGAGAGAGAGAGAGAGAGAGGAGGAAAAAATGATAGAGGGATTGATGAATAATCAGGATGAGATGGAGAAAGATTAGAGGAATTTACATTAAATGCTGACTATATTTGCTTCCGAGATACCATTGACCTTAGTGTATTAGGGAATGTACTGTAATGGGGGATCACTTTGCTACTGTACCTTCATGCATAGCGGCTACAAATCTTAATAGAGTCCTGACAAGATTATTAGGTACGTGAAGCTCCATGGAATACCGACTGCAATATACTGGGACTTGTTGAACCCTACATACGAAGTGGACAGGCAGAAGAAAAAATTGGAGATGAATTATGGTTGGATGATTATGAACGGGAGGGGAGCATCAGTGTGAAGCATCTTTAAACAATAAAAAGGCACAGGAGGCCAGAATTTACGTCATCTAGCATATCCTTGAATGTCTGTTTATCGTTCAGTCCAGTCCAGTCCAGTCCAGCCCAGCCCCCTGCACTCTTAGAAAAACTTGACTCAGCAGTCGGCATTAGTGAGACATCATATTGGCTGAAGATAATAATAAAGAAATTTGTAATCATAAAGTGTATTATTTTGCCACTGTGCTCATGGTCAAACTAACCCTTCAAGCTGTGGCATGGCATAGTAAGTAACTCGTGTCTTGAACATAGGCCTACATATGTCATTCTAAGCAATATTCGATACATTTTTTGTGAATATTATTATAACAATCCACTTTGCAAACAATAATAGTGGTCATTAATATTACCCTACTTTTGATATATGTCTTGCATACTACCAGATGATTGGCCAAGCTGATTACAAGCACAATGCGTTTAGTACACTCTTGGTAAATGACATTGTAGCTTGTTTGATTTAATGGAGCATAATTCTAAAATTTTGCTTAAGGACTCTTTTGATCGTGTATGAAAATTGGAGGCCTCTGATTCCACCTGACCATGCCATAAAACAAGCTCCTTCTATAAAAGTGGTGTTTCGTGGCAATATTTGAAGGACTCGTTTATCTAGAATTTTCCGTCTAGATCACAGGGTCCCTTAATTTTCCCAACGTGTTGCCTTAACGGAGGTACTGGAGCCATGGATGTGAAGTAATTACGGGTAGGCCAACAGAGTGAGTGAATTCCAAATGGATTTCAAAATGGATTAAAGTTATTTATTAATAATGAGTGGTGGACGAAATAACTTTAATAGTTGTTGTATCCTCCTTCCTACACACACACACACACACACACACAGAATCATGTTCTGTCAAAACCAGGTCCAGGTGCCGAAGATGACCAACAGAGGAATCTCCCAGAACGTGGAATCGGCAAAAGTGAACCAGGATTTTTTTTTTTTTTTTTTAAAGCCCAATACCAGTGTTTGTATTATTTTGTATAACTGTATTAACTCGTTTGCATTAATCTTCAGGTTTGATATCAATCAGCTGTTGTTTTTATGTTTATATTATTTGTATGCATATCCGTTTCTTATTTGCCATTCATTGTTTTTCGTCAACCCCGTGAAAAATGAAAGTAGTGTAGAATGAATATAACTACTGACAACTTACTGACATAAATCGCCGTATAATTATTATGTTGCACGTCAAGTCAACTGGGCCTTGGGTACATACATGATATTACGCACATAATGGGACTCCCACACAATACTCGACCCACTTAACGAATAGGCCTACGCAGACAACTTCCTCTAACAGGTTGTATCCCCTACTGGAGTCCTTGGAGTCTTGTTTCTTTTGTACATTGAAGTGACTGGGCCTATAATTTAACGATGGTGTATAATAATATTAGGAATGATGGCTATTAAGGTGGTTATTACACTTTTGGTATATTGGAGCACCTTAAGTCCTCCAAAGTATGTCAGGAAACACGACCATGTGAACAAAACTAATGGTGGAAAGAGGTATTAAGGGGGTGCGGGAGTAGGGGACAGGCTTGGAGGGTGTTTGGGGGGTGCGGGAATAGGGGGACAGGCTTGGGGTGGGTAGAAAGCCTGTCCCCTTACTCCCGCCCCCCCTAAACCCTACCGCCAAGCCTGTCCCCCTACTCCCGCACCCCCAAAACCTCCCCAAGCCTGTCCCCTACTCCCACACACCCCTAAACCCCCCCCCCCCAATTAATCTCCCTCCAAGCTTCCCTCTTGTGGCGGATGGTAAAGTGTTGGACTAAACTTGGCCTTGATGGTGGTGGCCTTCCTTTCCTTGATGGTGGTGGCCTTCCTTTCCTTGATGAGCCTTAGGAGCATCAACACCAAGTCCTTGCACTAGTTGTTGGTCCTCTTGGTCTTTGGGATCTCCATAACAAACTTGAACCTTCTTGTGGTGAGGGAATTGATGGACGAGACGAGGCGAACAATGTAAACAAACACAGCAGACTACGCCAACGAAAAACGACAAAAAAAATTAGAGACTAGAAAATATATATATATATATACCTTTCTGAATTCGTATTTTATGAGACCATGTGTGAGATATAACTCGTAGTAGTTTTTGTGGATATGTATGACGCTTATTTTGCACAGTTATATACTTTTTAACCGAGTGTATGTATGAGTAAGATTTTGTCATAAGTTCCAACTACCTCCTTGCCCTTCAGTGACTCTTAAGGAGGAAATTCGGTGTTGGTAAATTTGGAGCAACTGAATCCTCCAAACTATTCCAAGCAACAGAACACCATTATTTTTGCTCTTCTGGGCCTGTTTCCTGGTATACTTTGGAGGAATTGAGGAGCTCCAATGTACCAAAAGGGAATTACCACCTTAACCAAACATGATGATTGTCTATAATATGAGCTGGATGGAGGGGAAAAAATAAGTTTATAATTATAGAAATTCAACCGTCCATTGGGTACACTTATTATACAAATTACAAAACCACAATAAAACTGACGAGTGACATTCTTCATATTAAGGACCCTGTGATCGTGTATGAGAATTGGAGGCTTCTGATTCCTCCTGATTATGCCACAAAACACGCTTCTTCCATATAGGCAGTGTTTCGTGGCAATATTTGAGGGACTCGTTTATCTCCAATTTCCTAACTACATCACAGGGTCCCTTAATTAATGTCTTTCGTGTGTGGTTTACTCAGCAGGTGCTTCTGAGTGCTCCTGCTGCCTGCTAATAATAACCAAGGGGATTTTACCTCCCATCTTTATTTGAAGGTAAGCTGCTTTTTCTTGTCCTTAGTGTTGTTTGAGTGACAGGTAAGTGTTGCTTTATCCGGCTTTATGTTCAAGGGGTGTAGGCCTAGTGGTCTTGGTCAATTCGAGGATACTTATGCCTCCAAACTGTGCCGCCAAAAAATAGCACCAACACTGGGAGAGTTTGTTTCTTGGCATAATTTAGAGGAATCAGTAGCCTTCAATTCACTGACATCACATGTAGGTTCCTTAAGTGGAGATGTTGATGGCATTCACTCCGTCGGGGTAAAGCCTAATCATCCAGACTCAAGTTTTTCTATATAATAATTTCTTTTTAAGTAATGCGTTAATATTTTGAATGTCATTTTAAAAGGCGTAGTATGAAGAATGTTATGTTTTATGTGTTCATAGTTTTCAGGTAATTTTTTCTTAAACATTATCTAAGCACGTCGTAAAAGTTCCAGTCGTACTAGGGTAACTCATACATGTGTGTTGTTGTGGTTTGTGTGTATACAACCCAAATCCCATTTGAACATGCAACGGTAGACAACTAATTATTTTATTGATGAGAAATGATCCACCAGTCATTCTTCTTTATATAATTTTAACTACATCTTCCTCATTAATTTGCCACACACTCTTCCCTTTACCTCCTTTCATATCGTCCCTTCATTTCACCTACCTCCATGTCCTCCCTTCATTTCCTTTGGTATGTTTTTTGTTTCATTCAATTCACCTTCTTCCCTTCCTGCTCATCCCCCATTTCATTCAATTCCCTCTCTTACCTTCCAACTCCTTCCCCCACGATAATTTTCTGAATTCCTCCCTGTCATTATCCCCTCCCCCCCACATCTGTCACCTGTCAACCCTTTCCCACCCATCGCCTCCCAGCACCTTCCGTACCAACTTCAGTCCTCCACCCAACATCAAGTAAGGGTGAGGTCGATGCACTTACTGTGTAAAATATTGGCTGATATGTATTTATTGCTTTCATGTTCTATATTTACCTTTAGTAGTGTTATTACAAATTCAGTATATCATGTTGAGACTTTAAAAGAGATAATGAGATAACATGAGAGAGGAAACGGGTCAGGCTTGAGGGCGTGAGAGAACACATACACACACTCCTTGGTAATTCAACATGTTTAGAGATTCCCTTGGTACTTTTATTAATGAAATTTTGACCAGTGTCTAGTGCTGTTTCTTGATCATACATTGTTTACATATGACCGTTCACTTGGCTGGCTTACTGGTTCTCAATAACACCACCTCCACTTGAATACAAACAATTAACACACCCTCCACTTGAATACAAACAATTAACACCACCTACACTTGAATACAAACAATTAACACCACCTCCACTTGAATACTAACAATTAACACCGTCCCCACTTGAATACAAACAATTAACACACCACCTCCACTTGAATACAAACAATTAACACCACCTACACTTGAATACAAACAATTAACACCACCTCCACTTGAATACAAACAATTAACACTCCCTCCACTTGAATACAAACAATTAACACACCCTCCACTTGAATACAAACAATTAACACACCCTCCACTTGAATACAAACAATTAACACCACCTACACTTGAATACAAACAATTAACACCACCTACACTTGAATACAAACAATTAACACACCCTCCACTTGAATACAAACAATTAACACCACCTCCACTTGAATACAAACAATTAACACCACCTACACTTGAATACAAACAATTAACACCACCTACACTTGAATATTGTCCCATAAGGTGAGCGGACAGGTGGAAATGGAACCTGGTGTCTGGTTATTGGTTCACACACACACACACACACACACACACACACACACACACACACACACACACACACACACACTCACTGTTGTTGTTGTTGTTCTATTTCAGTCCATGGGGGAGGGCTTTTGATTTCATGGTTGGGTAGCCTTTGAATCACTCTTGTTCGCCAGTTATGTATAGTTTGGCAGCAGTGAGCAATGCATTCGTTTAATGATATTATATTTTGCTGCTGTCCTTTCATAGTTTTATTTTTATACCGAGACTGGTTATATATATTTTTTACCATTGTTTTTGTGTTAATTATAGTATTTATTTTCATTACGTAATTTAATACTTTAGCCTGGTAAGTTACGAGGTGATCAAAATAATAAACAAGACATAGGACATTCCACAATATTACGTTATTTCAAACCAGTACTGCTTTAATCACTTGTATGCATCATTTCAGAGATATAGCAACCTTTTTATGGCCCCCGTTTTCCAGCAAGCAATCAGTAAGGTCAGATTAAGGTCAAGTATAGTTGAACCTCGTCTCGTCCTGTTTGGTGGGGAAATACCTGGCTTGTTCAGTCAGCATATTAAGCAGCTCCTCTGTATTTTTCTGTTGTTTTCTTACCTTGAATAAAACATTTCCAATGAAGAGTGTGACAATAGAAACCGGAGTCGCTTGGAGTATACTCTTTCGTTTGCCTGTGTGTGTGTGTGTGTGTGTTTTTTTTTTTTTTTTTTTTTTTTTATTGGTTTGCTTCATAACACAGTAATTGCTCAGCCAACGAAGTAGTTTTTGTGGTTGTTGATGTGTGATGTACAGTCGTGGTCAATAATAATCATCCACATGTGGGTAACTCTAAAAAAAATTTGTCTAATGTTTTTACGTTCTCATAATTATGATATTATTGTTTTAAATAATGAGTAGCTGCTTGTATAAAATTAGAAGACGGTACTTAAACTATTTATTGGATAGTTTACCAACAAACAGAAGAGGGAAGCTATCAAACTACTACAACAAGTCTATTGACCTCGACTGTACGTGAGGCGGCATTGATAAACTGTGCAGGTGGTGGTGGACGGGAGGAGGGGGAGACATGACTACGAGTGTGTGTGTGTGGGTGTGTGTGTGTGTGTGTGTGTGTGTCGAAGGAAGAGAGGGTATTATGAGGGGAGGGGAATGTGGGGATAGATAGCAGGAAAATGGAAGGTGGGAGAGAGGGAGACATGACTACGAGTGTGTGTGTGTGTGTGTGTGTGTGTGTGTGTGTGTGGAAGGAAGAGAGGGTATTATGAGGGTAGGGGAATGTGGGGATAGATAGCAGGAAAATGGAAGGTGGGAGGTAGGGAGACATGGGTATTGATGTGTGTGTGTGTGTGTGTGTGTATCAAAGGAAGAGAGGGTATTATGAGGGAATGGGAATGTGGGGATAGATAGCAGGAAAATGGAAGGTGGGAGAAAGGGAGGCATGGGTACTGATGTGTGTGTGGGTGTGTGTCGAAGGAAGAGAGGGTATTGTGAGGGAATGGGAATGTGGGGGATAGATAGCAGGAAAATGGAAGGTGGGAGGTAGGGAGACATGGGTACTGATGTGTCGAGGGTATGAAGGAATGGGAAGGGAAATTAATGTGGGAATTGGGGAAAGTGGAAAAAGGAGAGAAAGGTATAGAGGTTGACCGGAATGGTGGATAATATGTAATGGGGGAGGGGAGAGAATGGGAACAGGAAAAAAAGGATTGGGGAAGGGAAGACAGATTAAATTGAGATAAAGATGATGTTGATGATGAAGGAAAGAGCAAAGAAAGAGAAGTATGATAAACTGGAAAATATATGAACAGTAGAAATAAGGTAGGAGATGAATGAAGAATTAGAATGGCATGGGATGACGGGCAGGGAAAAGAGAGAGGAGAGAGAGGAGACGGACGAGTGGTTCATAGAGGAAGGGGAAGAGGATCGAGTTAAACCATTCAAGTATTTTGGTTTGGTGTTGTTGTTACTGGTGTGTGTGTGTGTGTGTTTTACTGGTTTGTGGTGTGGCCTGATATATGGTTTGTTTTGTGTTTGTGTCGTGCTTGGTTGAGGTTTGCTGTTGCTTGCTCTGTGTGTGTGTGTGTGTTTTTTTTTTTTTTTTACGATTGTTGTGTTTGGCTGTAATTGTAGTTGCATCCTACGTGTTGTTGGGTTTGTGGTTCTGTGGTTGCCTTTTTTGGCTGTGTTTATGTGCTGTCTTTGGTGTCTGTGTTTGTACGTAAATGAATGTGAAACTTTACGACTATCGTACGTGAGTAAGAATGCCTCTCCTTCCTTTCTTGAACTGCTGACATAATTCTTTCCCTGTCCTCCCATTGGCCATCCCTCATTTTTAGCCTGTATAATTATATATTTCCCTCTCCATTCTAATATCATTCTATCCCTGCTCTCCTTCCTGCCTGCCTGCCTGCCTGTCCTCCTTTGCGTGTCCGTATCTCCCTCTCCACTTGTAATCTGGCGTCATCATTTAATGTCTCGGATCTCCAGGTACTCTGCTTGTTGCCTTGTGCTTCAGCTGAGGCTACAACTTTACTTGATTCTTTTATTCTCTGTGCTTCACATGTGGCTTATGTAAACCAGCTAGCAAATCAGATAGCTAGCTAGATAGATAGATAGATAAATTATAATGATATATAGGATTAATTCCCGGTGCCAGACAGCTTGAACATAAATCCATTCATTAATGCTTGTGACATTTAACTAATCCCCTGCACTCGTATTGTGGAAGCAGTAATTGGTCGTCCATAAAGTTATCATGGTTTATTACCCTTATTCATTTCTCCTCCTCGCTTTGTTCTCTTTCCCTTGTCTGTCTTTCACTGTATCTTCTGGTTGTGCCTCAGTGTTTGCCGGTGTGTCTTCAAAGGACTCGTTATCAGTCATTCTATCTTCCTCCTTGACACGTATTATTTTCTCATGCAGTATAAATAACCTAGATCATTGTACTTTTTTAGACACGATGCTTGATTGTTTTGATTAAGGTCCTGGGAAGTGAAGACCTCTTGATCTTATAGAGTAAAGTGATATAAGTTGCTACCACTGCTTCTTCTCTGTCCCTGTAGTTTTTTCATGTTTATGTATTGAGATTTTGCACCAAGTTTGCTGAAGGTTGAGACTAACAACAAAACCAGCGTCAGACCTGTAAAGCAATAAAGCTATAATTGAGTAGTATGATTAAATATTGAGGTACTGTATATCCAAAATAAGAACTATTCAAGCTTAATGAGAGATTTTTTTGTTGGTGAATTGGAAAGTATCTGATTCCTCCAAAGGTCGTAAATTCGCAACCACGTACTTAGATGTTTATGCCATTTGAGCTGGTAACATTTATTTGGGGAGAAATCAGAGTAGGTGGAACATAGTAGAGGGACATGATATAATCTTTCACCTACAATAACACCCTCCCAGCTCAGATGACATAAACATCTAAGTACGTAGTCGCGAATTTACGAGCTCGGCTGTACCATTGAGGGCGTCTGTTTCCTGGTACAGTTAGGAGGAATCAGTAACCTTCCAATTTGCTAAGAAGAAAATCTCTCCTTATATGGTTTCCTATTAATAACTGCAATTGATCCTCATGGCTACTAGGATAAAATTGGATGTTGAATGCTTATGGATAATGTGAGAAAATTATTTGTTTATCGTCGCTCGCAAAGGAAATGAAAATTCATAGCTATAAATCAACCTGAACATATTACCGGAGAAATATCGTGCATGTGAAGAAATTCGAATTCCAACATACGTGTGATGCGGATGGTTGAGGTGGTAATAGTGTTCTTTCATATAGTATTGCATCGTTTTGATCCGAATCGGTATGGAAGTATAGCTGCATGCATTGTAATTTGGTGTTATAGCTCTTAGGGACACTGCCGGTTTTTCATATAGTTTGTGTTTATTTCTGTGCATGGATGTTGGTCGTGTGTGGTCAGTTTACAAATTGTGGTGGTATTTCATCATGCTATGGTGAGGTGAATGTCATGTGTGGTGTGTCTCTGAAGGCCTTGTGGGTGGTGGTGGTGGTGGTGATAATGTTTACAGATATTATTGATTACCTATAGACACTTATTGCCACTACAACACAAGGGCTCTTTTTTTTTTATCGTTGGTATTGAAGGGAGGAAGAGGGTTCATAGATAATGCATACCATGGTCGGTGGATGAACGAGTGACATTCTCTGGCTCCTTGGCTCCACATCACTCCCTACGTGCCCCCCACCACCACCCCACCCCACCCCAACACCAAGGACCTCCTCGCCTTAATTAAGGGGATAATACACTTATGGTATATTAGAGTGGCTTGTTTCCTCCAAAGTATGCCAGGAAACAGGACCAGATTAACAAAAATGATGGTTGCCTGTTGCCTGGAATAGTTTGGATTAATAATTTGCTCCAGACTTACCAATTCTGTACTACCTCCTTAATTAAAGCCATCATCAGTCAGTAATTATAACTAACTAACTAGTTAAGGGATAGACTCACTACTTCTCCAATCTTGTGGCGTCGTAATATAAATCCTGCAGCGAGGTGTAAAACTAGCATCGTCTGTGGTGAAGCTCTCTGTTGTGAAAACGATGTGGAGTGTGCAGTGTTGACTTTGTGTTGTCATACTGTTTTGTGAAGGGTGTGAGTGGAGTGGAATGGTGAACTTAATGAGGTATATAAAATTCCTATGGCAATGTGGTGATCTAAGCTTTGGTCGTTGTGTGTGTGGTTGCATAAAAGATAGACTAGACTGTTTGTGTGTGTGTGTGTGTGTGTGTGTGTGTGTGTGTGTGGTTGCATAATAAATACGCTATGTCAGCTGTAGATGTGGTTACGTCGTGTCCTTGACTTCCTTTCATGTGTAGTTGTGGTAGTTTAGTAGTACTTTGTTAAGAGTGTTTGTGGTGGTTATATAAATGTATTCGTCATGGGAAGGTGTAATGAGAATGTATTGATATGCATGGTAATACTTGCAACTGTAACTTTAATTATCCGAGCATGATCTAATATTGATTTATATTTGTATATCTTTGCAAGTTAAGAATATTTGTATTTTCCCTGACTCCCACCTCAGATGCCATTAACTGGTTGGTACTGCCAGTGGCTGTTTGGTGGTAATGTGGTATGCGGAAGTGAAAATGTGATTGTATAGTTGGAAAAAATATTCACTCTATAAAAAAATATTATTCCCCTGACCTCACCTTGATTACTTAATGTTATGTGTAGCCAATATCTCCAAGTAGAAACAAACTAATAACACTCGAAACAAGGGAGTTATGTTTCCTTTTATGTGAACACACGCAGTGCCTGTCACATTATGCGTCTTCATGATTCTCCTCTCCCAGAATTTTCCCGTCGTAACACAAACAATGTGCTTTGATCAGTTAAGGGGGTAATTCTTTTTTGTTACATTGGAGTGCCTTGATTCCTCCAAAGTATGCCAGGAAACGGGACCAGATGAACAAATATAATGGTGTTCTGTTGCTTGGAATAGCTTTGGAGGATTCAATTGCTCCAGATTTACCAACACAAAATTTCCCCCTTAAGACTGTGTGTGGTCCTTGGGGGAAACTGAACCCCAAGTGACCAACCTCTAAATCTTACCTACCTACCTACCAACCAACCAACCAACCACCATCCTGAGTGCCATGTCATATGTAAGTATTTGTTTGCTTGCATATGACAGGCAGTAAGGGGTGTTTAGTGACCAACAAATTTTAGTGTTTGAGGGAAATGTTATTGTTATGCACCTCTGGAATGAATGTTTTTATATGATATTAGTTTCAGTTTTGGTTTAGCAATTGAAACTTTTGTAATTTTTTTTTTTTTTTTTTTTTTTTTTTTTTTTTTTTTTTTTGGTATATTTAATAAACATGTACTGACAATATAGAGGTAGACATTATTTTGGTGCATATTCCCAGACCACCCAAACTCATTTTCCGAGCCACTTACCACGTTACAGTTCATTGCTCAACTATTCCACTCAGATAAACAGTTTGCCATTTAACCGTGTTACTAATTTAGTCGTGTCGTGGAAAACCAGACCAAACTGTCATGGGAACCAGGCGGATGTAATATGTTGTAAGTTATGTAATGTTGGTATGGTGTATTAGTTTCCTCGTCGGTCGTTGAATAATACTATATATTATGCTTACACTAGAGTATTAATACAACAATATTATAAACAAATATAAAATTGAAACAGAAGAATAGATTGCTAGACAGAATAATCAATGAAAAAAATTGCACTGGCATTCACCCACATTCAGGTCCCATAATTTCTCAGCTCACCTCAACATGGACTCGTTATTTATCCACAACTGTTAATTTACTTTTGCTAATTGTCGCTGTTTCAATAATTGTCTAATTAAAACTGCGTTGCCAGTTATAATGCTTTTGTTTTTGGAAATTTCTTCTTCGTGTTTATCATAGAGATATTTTATTTGGTCCATTTCACATCCTCTCATTTGTACACAAAACTTGAAAGGTAATTTTCCTGACGAAAAAAAAAAAAAAAAAATGCACTTCACAAATTGCGCTCTAAAGAAATGGTATCCCTAAAAATTTGCTTGTAAAATATTAAATTGTTCTTTATCACTAGTAGTTTGGAACACAGAATCACAACTGGAAACCATTTTGATTCATATTACAATTATTGTTTCTTGGAAGTTCACATTTACCCTAAAAAACACTTGACCATTACCTCAAGGTTACGTCATCCTCACAATGGAAGACACCTTGATTATTGTAAGGTATTTCATTCATACACTGACTTGGCAAGCTCTAATTAAGTATGAAGGGAATGGGTAAAGAGGATGTAAGGTAAGGGAGCAGATCAGGTGTGTGAATGGAGAGGGATATAGTATTAATGACGATGAGAGAGTAGGCTTGTTATACTGTAGAGGGATTAGGGAGATGGTAGGAAAAGTGGAGAGGAAGAAGGGAGGAACCGAGGCAGAGAAGGGAGACACAAATTGTAGGGAATGAAGAAAGGTGAGATGACGGGGAGAGGGAGAAATGGAGGGTTATCTGTAGGTATTGTCCTATTACAGTAGCTACCACAGCTATGTAACCTAGTCATTGTGTGTGTGTGTGTGTGTGTGTGAGAGAGAGAGAGGGAGTTAAGGAAGCAAAGAGGAGAGGAGAGTATGGAGGTACACTCGCCAGCACTGCCGCGTGGACAGGGGCTCACACATATTCAGAGATGTAGTACCACTGTGATTATTTAGCTCGAAACAATCCACGTGTGTGAGATGGAGTATCTTCGATACACCAGCATATGAAGTGAACTTTGTTGCTTAAGGAACTGAATCACTTAAATCTCTTAAACATGTGAGCCCCTGTACCACGCGGCAGTGCAGGCGACTGTACCTTCATGGAGGAGAGAGACTATAGAAAGGAGGTCGTGGGGTGATTTGTTACAGAGTGGAGGTCAGAGCTTGGGAAGGGAAGGGAAAGTTGGGGGAAGGTCGGAGGATGAGGAAGGGGAGGGATGGAGGGAGAGGGGATAAAGAGGGGGTGGTAGAGTGAGTAGGAAATGGATGTGGATTGAGAGAATGGGAGGAGGAAAAAAAAGAAGGGATGGGTGTGGATGGAATGAGGGGGTAAGGATTATGGAAGGAGAAAGGATATGGAGGTAAGGAATGAAACACAATTTATTACGTAATAGAAAAGTACAGTCAAGCAGGATAGTGATTGGTCAGTTGTCTTCAGTTCACCGACATCATCATAGGTCACTTACTTAAGGAGGAAAGAAAGGAATAACTAGAACTGTCGATGTTGAGGGAAGCGGATGGAGAGGGGAACGAGTTGGTAGTTTGGTAAGTAGGAATTTAGCTACCTGTAGTATGTTGGCAAGAAAGGGAGAATAGCGAGAAAAGTATGTAGGTTAGTGAATATGAGGTATATACTGTAGTTGGGTAGGGAAATATATTAACAAAATGTGGGGCTAACCAAGATGAAAGTTATTGCATTGATACAAAGCATTACACAATATACAAAGTGTTGTCTCATAGCTTGTGGCCATTTCGATTTCATCAGAATGTTTAATGTGTTTTTAAGTGTTTGTTTATGATTGGAGACATACACGCAACCATTAACAACCAAGGTGAAGTCAGGGTCAGGATGTCTTAATTTACATAATGCATACAACTCCCAACTCCACACTCGCATTGTTACATCGACATTCATTGTACACACCTTGAAGCGGTCCTTTAACGACGACTTTCACTCTCTACTTACTTTTACTTTCACAGTCAGTGCAGTGCAACATCCATCTTATACTCTGCATGGCACTTACACACCGTCGTTGCTCTTCTCTTTGCTGTGGTGATGAGAGAGAAGTAACCCATACCTAATGGAAAAAGCACTCTTACCACCCATTCGCATAGCCTCGGCTGGATTACAAGCATCCCTCCCTATACTCATTTATATAAGGACAGCCACAATGAAATAAACACCAACACTTTCCCTCCATCGTAGTAAATAGTTTGGTAATAAAGAACACATGTATGATTTTACAACACCTCATAATAATAATTGCGAGGATTGAGTTGACGTAAAGTGCTGTGTGATTATATTTTGATATGATTCTGATTTATTTGCACGATGGAAGGAAAATGTCGGTGGCTATTTGCATGTGGCTGTACTGTACACAAACCATGAACGTAAGATCGACAACTGCACCCCCATTCCTTCTTTACATGAGCGACAACCAACCCTACCCACCTCACCGCCTCAAGCTAGGGTTTGGAAGAATTATATGACTTTCCTTCCCCAGCCTACAGTAGAACAACCAAGTAAAAAAAAAAAAAAAACTGTAATGAACACCTGCATACGTACTTCACTGTCATGAACTGATAAGCTTATAATAGCTTACCCCACAAAAACATTGGTTGCTTTGTAATTTTTGTGATATAATGTGTGTTGTCTTATCTAACCGAGAAGAGTTTATTTCTTGTTGATCTATTGGTGACAGTCTGAGATAAGAGGAGGAGGAGGAGAAGGTATAAATAAGTAAGAATTGAGTGAGGGAGTAGAGGATTTGAGACAGACAGATATACAAACAGACTGAGACAGAATCTGATGGTAGAGAGGGAAGAGAATGAAAGGAAGAGAGAAGGTAGGGAGATGAGAATACGATGGGAAGAGAGATGGCAGGAGAGGAGAGAGAATGAAAGGAAGACATTGTTTGAAAGATGTTAAGAATGAAAGGACATAAGAAAAATACAGTCTAGAAAATGAAAGGAAGGAAAAAAACAAATCTTAGGCAAATTTGGAAAAAGAGGGACAGTAGAGAAAGGAAGGATAAAATGAGGGACAGGAGAGAAATGAAGGATAGAATGAGGCAACCTGAGGATGAGTAAACAAAGAAAAGAACAAACAGACATGTAAGAAGAGAGGAGGAGTTGAAAATGCAAGAGGGACCGACGTTGAAATATGTGAAAAAAAAGAATAAAAAGGGGAAAATAGATTCATGAAAAGAACAAATAAAAACAAATGAAAGCGGAAAAACAAAAGGATATAAGAATAATTTTAGTGTCAATAACTAAAATAAGATGAAGTAAAAATGAGATAAGTAACTGTCAAAATGAGTGACAGATGATGATAGATTATGGATATAGGACGTACAGTTGCCTACAAAAGTTTCGATACACATTACGTTGACTTTTGTAGGTAAACATGTGATAACTTTATTCCAGTAGTGAGTAGATGAATTAGATTCCTTTGACTAAGTACACTCACAATCCCAAGCCCACCCGAGTCGAAGCCCGAGATCTGGAGCAGGCGGTTTCTTGACGACAGCCCACCTAAAGCCTCCATTGGTTCGAAAATTACGGTGAATGGCCTGGGTGGTTTGGGTGGGATGTCGTCCAGAAACAGCCTGCTTCAGATTTCGGGCTTCGATTCAGGTGGGCTAGGGATTGTGGATTGCCAGTGTACAGTCTGCGGCAGAAGTCGTGTCGCCTCACCTGCTTCACCAAGATCCACAGTGTTCATGGACTCGAGAAATACGCATGTTTTCTACACCTAATAATCTCGAGTCTATGAACATTGCGTGCCTCGGTGAAGCAAGTGAGGCGACAGGACTTTTGCCGCCGACTGTACAAACAACCCTTCTGGCAATATTATAATAAAGGCCTGAATTGGCTATCACCCATGACCCCTACCATTCCCTGCATGCTGCTTACTCCTTTCACTTTCATCTCTGTGCTTGTGCCTTCTCTATTGACTATACCCCAAATGATCTGCTTTTTTTACGTTTTTATTTTAATCTTTCTCTGGTTTATCTTGACAGACACGTGTCATAAAACTAGTCACGGTAATGTAGGAAGACAAGAGATAAGAATTATAAAGAGTATTGGAGTGCATTAACCCACATTCAGTTTGTGATTTGTGCCCTGCTATCACCGACCTGCACCTCTTATCTTCCCAGTCATCGCATTGTTGTTGTGGTGGAGGTACTACAGTGTCTGGTCAGTAGTATTAAGGGTTCTAGAGTGTGTTCAGTATTACACGACACAGGGTGGGTAAAGGTAATTGATTGAGATCTATACCAGCCTTGCCAGACAACACTCATTTGGAGGGTATATTTCCACATTCATTATCCCATTAAATTTTTACAGGATCTTAAAAAAACAAAAAAACAGAAAAGAAACCGTATTAATCGTTGTGATTTCCTAAACAACAGCTCGTCTCCATTGTTGTCTTCACTAGCCTACAGTTGATAGATTTAGGTGCTACACGTTTGTTTAAAGTGTATTGAAGCACCGTACGGAAGGTTAAGTAATCTTGTTGAGAATAATTCAGAAGTCCGAATCCTAAGTGACGAACCGGACTCCTGCTGATGATTAATGCTTGTAGGAGGAGTACAAAGTTTGGCCTGAATATTCTGAAGTTGTATGCTGGGAGATGGAGGCTGCAAAACTTTCCACTGGTCTTGCATAGAACCCAGAGAAATGTGATTCCTTCTTGGCAGTCAGTCGGGCGAGAACTTCTGCCTTGATGATAAGTTGACCAACATGTACAGTACACTGTTAATATTCTGTACCCTCTTACAAAAAAGTTTCGATTTCCTTGGGTTCGCAAACTTTCTCCTGGACCGTACATTATAATTATCTTGCTACAACCGCAAAATTCGATTTTATCGTAATAAGAGTCAAATTGATTCTGTATTTAGATGCGTGTTTAAATTTCAAGAATTAGAGATTGTTATAGTTTGAAAGAGACAGAATATCCACGTCATGTAATGAAAATATCACCTTTTATTTAGATTTTTATACTTCACAGACGAACGTTTGCAAACGAACACACAAAGTGAAAACGGCACCTCTCTGAAGAAGTAAAATTATATTTTTCTACCTGGCGATAATGTATCTCATCTTAAAACTATAACTTTGAATTAATGCTTTTATCATTCCAGGATATTTTTTAAGATGTAAAGAGACAGGACACCTATTATAGTTCTGAAAATATTTGTAATTTATCATTGTTTGTATAACATTTACCAAAAGGAACAAAAATATGAGACAAAGAAGCCAATGGCAGCGTTAATTCAGAAGATAATATTATGATATGAACTGTAATTCCCAAGCATGTTGAAAGGTTTTGTTGGGGTTCCCTAAGGTCAGTGCTTGCTTCAGTTACCTTGACATATGTGTTTCTCGCCTCCTCCTCAAGTTATCTGGCGTCACTTGGACTTTCTATGAGTCTTTCCCGGTGCCCTCTTTTATCCAAACTCATTCTCGAAAAATTGTATATCAAGTATTCACTTGCCTTTTTATATATTTTCCTTCGGTTCAACATTTATTCAACTTTTGGTCTTTGTGGTCTTTGAACTTAGGTTATTCCCTGTTAGTGGATTTCTCGCCCAGACTACTTCCAGTTGGACAAATATTTTTCACAAAGAGAGTTCCATGTCAGACGAATCTCAGCTGGACTATTTCCCACATAGATTATTCCACGTCATGGTAAAGCGAAAGTAGATGCGTAGAATTTTCATATGATAGAATAATTGTATCAGTCTTATTCAATAATATAGATTGCTTATAATATATTTTCACAATATTTGTAACCAAAATAGTCGTTGCATTTACATATTAAAACCTGATTATAGTAGGAAAAGTTTCAATAACTGGACTACATGGCCTTACTCAGTGTCTTACCAACACCCAACCAACCACGTAACTTTGGAACTGGAACTCAGATGCAGAGGGAGACAACTGTAAACAAACTGTAACTGTATATCAGCCTATAGGTATTACGTGCATGACATTCAGGTTTTATTTTTATTTTTTTGTTAGATGGTACAAAAACCTTTAATCCCTGCCGCTGAGAGAGTTGAAACCTCCTACAACTGGATTAAGACCATAAAGCTGAGATACTGTATACAGCCTTCCCTTCCTTATAGAGATAACGAGTTATATTTGGGTGGGGTGATGCAGTGAATGTAATGCTCACCTCCCCAATGTTTACCGAGAAGAAACTCTATACACGGACAAGTCGTTTATTTTCTCCATTGACGGTGAAGGGAAGATCGATCTTGACTGATAAGTGTGTCCTCGTGGGTGTAGAAAGTGACACCTGTGACATCATTCTTATAAACAGTGAGCCGTATATTTCTCTGTACAGTACAAGGCGAGTGACCCTGGTGTGTTCGGTAGTAGAGTGCCACACTTGGTGTCCTTAGTACATACGGTACTGCATATCTCACCCCGATTGATTCGATGAGAATTCTTGATATGAGTGCTGTAAGGAAAGTCAGCCAGAAATTGATTTTGTTTTCCTAGTATGCATCTTGTTGATGAAGTAGTTAGGAAATAAACAAGTGTATAATATGTGTGTATACGGTACGTGCGTGTTTATGTATAGCCTAGCCTATATCAGTTGGTGTTTGTTAGTATGTTTAGGAGTGGGCGGACACGTTTGACCTCTCTTTTACACACACACACACACACACACACACACACACACACACACACACACACAACATAAATACACACACAGGCCTACATACATACACATTCACTTGCTCCCTCATGTACTCCCACGGGCTGGGTGGGGTAACCGATTTTTAAGATAAGATGGACAGATCAAAAACAGGTAGGAAGAAGAAAATTTATAGATGGTGTAGATTTTTAAAGACAGACCATAGAAGGCAACTCACATAAGCACTTCACCTTTACCAGTACATAGCTACAACCTTCTTATAAAAGGCTGCATATGTTACTGTTGTAGTTTCTTAAAATGTCATATGTCTGATTATTTGATACCTTTTATAACCGTATTTATTTCCTCCTGTAACCATGAGGCCTGTGTGTGAGTGCAATGTTGTGTGTGGTTGTTCAATATGTATAAGAACCCGCTGATACAAACACACCTCTTCTCCACATCATTCTTACGATCTCATCTGTCCTGTTTTGGTGCTGTGTTCCGACCAAGATCTGGTTTAATCTTGGTTCCGACTAACCCCAGACGATCTTTTATACCAGAAAATTGACAGTAAAAATAGCCTTGACTGATTCTTTCCTTAGCAGTGTGGTAACCTGTATGACTACTTACTACAGATGTGTTTGTTTACATGGGGTGAAACCAGTGCTTGTCGAAGGTGTGTGTTAGGACAGCTGGTGCATGGGGAATACCGGGGGTAAAGTGGTTTGTTTACATCACACTGCCTGATGTCCTTCTGTGGTTTTCCAATGTCTACAATATCCTGTTAATAACGCATTCCGAAATGCAGGGATGCCGAGTTGGAGTCGGAACAGGAGTCTAACTCGGATGCTTTTTGGCCGGAGTCGGGGTTTGTAAAAATATATATCCGATTCAGACTCCTTTATGTGATCAATTTTCGTGTAAGGTACTTGAGGTGAAAAATAGGCTAGTGTCGGGAAATTTCTATTAATTTGTGGAAAAATTAGCTTTTGTGGGAACTGTTGTGCAAAGTTTTTACGGAAATTTTGATTCTAGTCATGTAACGTGGACTTATCATTATTATTTTTTTACTTCATGATGTTTGGAATTATTTACCTTGTAGATCACTGATTTATATAGTATAAAGATCAAACAATGTCAGGGAAATATACGTGATACTTGGTGAGTCTGATTCCTTTGACTCTACTTTTAATTTTTTCATCCCAACATTGTGAGGCAGTGACGCTACTCCTACTCCTACTCCTAGGGTTTCATTTAGGCTACATCCTCTACCTTATTGTTATTATTATTAATACCACATCATGTATTATACAATATTATATGAACATATGAACTGAACTAATTTATGACAATGTGAGCTAATGGTTTTCCCAGCACTGTACTGGTGAAGGGGAGAGGGTCGGAGTCGTAATCTTAAAATTTCCTGGAGTCGTAGTCTTGAATTTTTAAAATCCGACTCGGCATCCCTTCCGAAATGTGGTATGCATACACACGTCCATGCATACAAAATTGCACTGTTCTTGCTTATAACAGTAGCCATCTGACATTCCTTTCACACATGAATTTTTATTATTATAAGTCTTGTTCTATATTTTACTTTTTACTTTTATAATTTCAGTGAATCTCGTCAGGATTGTACTCTTGCAGCCATTGTTAAACTAACGATACCTACCAAGTTCTATTGAGATTGAATAACTTTTAAACTAGTCTGTACTTACACGTTGGCTGTAAGGTCAGTTTATACAGCAATGAGATGCAATAAACTCATTCCAGAAGACGTAGATAATAAACTATTGACTAACCTGTTTGTAGATACAGTTGTGCCCACTGTACAATGCTTTTGTTTTTTTGTTTTTTACATAAATTATTATAATCATTGTTGTCATTATTCTCTTTCAAAATATTACTGCATTTGTTTTCCTATATTTACTCTTATATTTTTGCCACCATGTATTGGATAACTTCATGGCCCTAATAAAAGCGGCAACATTCCCCACAGTGTTGGAGCTTGTACTAAAGGTAATACTTAAAAAAACAAAACAAGTAGGCCTAGCGTCGTATCATGAAGTGTATTGTGCAATCTAGAGAACACACGTGATGCTGAGGAAAGAATATTAAGGGGATGATACGGTGTTGGTTAATCCGGAGCAAATCATTCCTCCAAACTATTCCAAGCAACAGGCCACCATTACCTACTTTTTGTTCCTCTGGTCCTTTGCATACTTTGGAGGAATCAAGGCGCTCCAATGTACCAAAAGTATATATAGGCTACTCTTCCCTTGACGCCACCACACCAAGGAGAGTAAAGGGTAAAATTCCTATTAGTACTGGTTGGTGATGACATTAGTCCAGGGTTCGACAGACGCTTATTATCAGTGGTTAGTGAGTTGTTGGGTGTTTTCCTTCCTGTTTTTAAATGCAGGGGTTATCAACTTTATCAACGGGGGTCACATATTGAAAGTATCCGAACGATCCTCTGTCGGAGTTCTATTTGGAATATGAAGATGTTTACAGCACACTTCTGTCAAGGATGTTAGATTCTTGTCTCGGTTTGTTTACTTCTCTGTTTGTCAGTGAGCAGGGTTACACAAAAAGTTATGCGTAGATTTTTTTTCCGGAGGTATTACCCAAGATGGACCTGGTGATTGACACAAGTTATTAGATTTTTGGAGAGATCCGGATCTACAATTGGATCTGGGATTTATTTATTTATTTATGTATTTATTTATTTATTTATTTATTTTATTCATTTTATTCATTTTATTTATTTATTCATTTATTCATTTATTCATATTTATTTATTTATTTATTTATTTATTTATTTATTTATTTATTTATTTATTTATTTATTTATTTATTTATTTACTTACTTACTTACTTACTTACTTACTTACTTACTTACTTACTTACTTACTTACTTACTTACTTACTTACTTACTTACTTACTTACTTACTTACTTACTTACTTACTTACTTACTTACTTACTTACTTACTTACTTACTTACTTACTTACTTACTTACTTACTTACTTACTTACTTACTTACTTACTTACTTACTTACTTACTTACTTACTTTCATGTTAAGAATGATGGCATTTATTAACAAGTACTCTGACAACATTTTTGAGGGACTGGTCAAATGCTCAGCCTTGGCGGTGGTTTACGATCTTGAGGGGAAAATATTTTGTTGGTAAATTGGTAGGCTACTGATTCCTCCAAACTGTGCCAGGAAACAAATGACCTTAATTAATGTTTGGCTACTAATAGGGGATCTGCTTCGTGTCATAGTTTGGAAGAATAAGAGACCTTCCAATTCACCAACAACAAAATCTCCCCTTAATTAAGAACGCTTTCGTCAATATTGTGTTGCACCACAGAAAATCGGTTCGTAGACGATGAAATCATGCATGTGTGACCTAATTGGCCATCACAGCTGTTGTGGTGAAGGTGAGAGTGAAGGTGAGGTGTTTTTATCAGTGTTAGAGTATAGATGTTCAGGATGTGGTTAAGTGGGTTATGAGATTCCTAACTTAACCTTGGGTGGCCTGACAGGACATTTGATATTAATGATACTACACGTCACGTCTCAGGGATTTTCAGATAAATATAGACACACTTGATTTATTAATAGTGTGGGATGCTTTGGGCATTCATAATCGATCTTACTCGACCTAAATTAATATTAAAGTCCATGTTAAGGGAGTAATACACTTTTTGTATATTAGAGAGCCTTGATTCCTCCAAAGTATGCCATGAAACAGGACCAGATGAACAAAAATTAAGGTGGCCGGTGGCTTGGATTAGTCTGGAGGAATCAGCTGCTCCACATTTACCAACACTGTATTAATCCCTTAAGAAATAAATACTATCCATGCACAAGTCCCTGCCTACTGTTGGTGCGGTGAGGGTGACACCATCTGCAGCACCACACACTCACCCTCCTCATTGCCTCCTCTATTCCCTGTAATGCCATGAGAACACCTGCCTCCTGCCCCTCTGACCAGCTCTTAATTGGACTCGTCGGACACATGCCTGCACTCTAACTGGCCCAGATATTGCGTAATTAGAAGGGAAGTGGTTGAATATTTATGACACTGTGTCTGTAAACCAGTTGTCGTGAGCTGGACCACATTCAGTGACAGTGGCTCGAATGATTCATTTTATTACGTTACCTGTGAATGAAGTCTCGATTTTCAATAACTTCATGAAACACACTCGCTCGTTTTAAAGGTGTAGTGTGCTGGATATTCCCTCATCCAAAACTCCCTGTGGCTTGGTGTTAGTATGTTAGCATTGTCATATTGTTGTTATGTTCCTGTAGGTTAATGACAGGAACCTCTCAAGAATCTCGTGTCTTGAGGCACAACATCTCGTATAGGAGGAATGGATGAGTGTGGGTTGAGGGGAAATAAGTGATTGGATAGATAAGAATGAGAAAACTTAGAGTAGAGGGAAGGATTGGAAGGAGGGAGGAGGAAGTATATTTGAAGATTAGAAGGATAAGAAAATGTGAGAACTGTAGGGAGAATGAGAAAACTAGAAAGGAAGGGAGGGAGGGAGGGAAGGAAGAGAGGCAGTTTATACACGATACTGGTGAATGAGTGTGTGAGTGAGTGAGTGCATCGTGCTTGTCTGAAGTGGATTATTGGGAGTTTCCTTTCCTCTGATATTATGGCATGAGGAGAGGGGGTCGGGGATGAAGAAGAGATGGCAGTGACAGAATTGGGGAAAGGGTGTAATGGTGGTGGAGGTGGATGGAGGGGAGGGGGCGGGATGATGGAGGAAATGTGAAGGGTGATGGTTGGGAGGGGAGGAAGCGGTGGTAGATGAAAACAGAGGGATGGTGATGGATGGTAGGAGACAGTGGCAGTAGTGGGAAGGACAGTATGCATAAAATAGCAAGGCCTGGTGACTGGGGTGTCGGGTCGGCATTATATAGAAAGGAGGAATGATAGATAATGCAGATGGGGCGGACAGCAGGGAAGGTAGGAGAGTAAAAATAGAGATGGTGGGGCTGAAGAAGATGCAAATGGAGGGTTGGGGTTATTAGTTAGGGGCAGTGAAGGGAAATGGAAGGAGACGATAAAGAAAACAGAAAATGTATTGTGAATAGAAGGGAAGAGCAAAATGGTGAAGGGGAGGAATGCAATGGGGAAGGAACGCTTAATGAAAGGAACAAAGTGGAAGTGATATAGGCTTACCATACAGAGGGGACGATGGTGGAGGTGAGGGGTACAGATTGAGTTGAGGTGTTAGGTGGAAGAGCGAGCGGGGATGTGGTAAGGAGAAGTGGGGTTGGTGGAAGGAGAGGGACAGGAGTGATGGAGAGAAGAGTCCATAATATATGATGTTTGGTGGGGAGGAATAGAGCAACATACTTAAAATTTAAAATGGCTGGTCTTGCATTGGAGTATATTGAGTGGATTGGGTTGGCGAGCTTTAAAGGGACGAATATTTTACATCATTGGAGTTTTAAAGCATTTATACCAAACAGAAATGTATAGATGCCTGACAGTCATTGACAATTGACGATGAATGTTACAGGTGATAGAGATGACGGTAAGGTGTTGGGCAGTATGCTGTGTGCTGGCGGTGTTGGGGACGTGTGTGGAGTCAGAGGTGTTCCCGTCGCCAGAAACTCGAGAATCAGGTTAGTACACTTTACTATAACTAAGCAGACTCTGTAGTGGAGTCTGTCGTTCAAATGGATTACAGCCACACACTAACTATTAACACTCAGAATATTCCCATTATATAATACTCATTCACTTGCAAGGTCATTCATTCATTATAATAGAGGTATTGGTTCTATTGTTAGAGACGTCGTACTGGATGGAGCATGGAGAGAGAGAGCTTCAGGAGGCGCTCTCCAGGCCTCAATACACCAACAAGGCCAAAAATGTTATACTCTTCCTCGGGGACGGTATGTGTCTTTCTTTGCATTTATATAAAAAAATAAATAAATAAACAGAGAAATATAAAATCTCATGAAATATGGACTTGAGCATATTGGTGGAAAAGTACATGAGCTAATTTACCAAATATATTGCTTGAACTTATGGGGAAAAATATATCATTTATTGACGTGACTTGATGGAACAACATGTATGTACTGTACCTAGTTTTACTTGATCTTACCGAGATTAACCCTATTATTGTTAATTTTTGCTGTTGTGTAGTGATGCGAAGTATGGTACATGCACACAGTAGTAGGTGTATATAATCTTTGCAGGGATGGGGGTAACTGTAAATACGGCTGGACGCATCATGAAGGGACAGAAGGAAGGGAAGTCTGGGGAAGAAGGCTACCTAGTGTGGGACCGCTTCCCAAATGTTGCGCTCCTTAAGGTAAGGTATTTTGAGATTAAGTTTTATTAAAGTAGGGTTATATTCCATTGGGTTGTGTAAGCAAGATTAGATGTGTAGGACTTTCCTATGTACAGGAAAAATGGATACTACAATATCATTTATATACATACTCTTCAACTGATAGTCATATAGGCTATGTGAGATTAATTAATAAATAAATTAATTCCCTTCCCTTTCCAGACATACAACCTGGACCGGCAAGTGCCTGATAGTGCTGGCACTGCCACGGCCTTCCTGGCAGGGGTAAAGGCCAACTACTACACAGTAGGGGTGAATGGGAATGTCAAGTTAAATGATTGTGCTGCTTCCCTGAAGAATAAAAATCGGGTTGACACCGTACTGAAATGGGCTCAGGATGCAGGGAAGGCCACAGGTGAGGATAGTCTGGAAAAATCCCAGCTGTCGTAATCATTGATGTTATTGTATATCCCAACTCCTGTATTAAAATCCAGTGGTTCACAGAGACAGTAATTACATATTGATGCATCCAGGTTAGAGATCAAAGTCAAAAGTGAATCAATATTGCATAGCATTGGTAAGATTGAAGGTTAATTATGAGTTAGTGATGTAATATACATACATTTTATTTGGCATTTGCAAAGGTAGCCTATGTCTCTCTAGATCTCTTACAGTTTAATTTATTTCCATCTCCTACAGTAATATTGGGGGTTTGGCCTTCTTAATACAGCACATTTCATGGTACTACACAAATCCCTTGTAGGAGTTTCTCTTGGGGTTGGGAGTGAATACTGTAATCCCTTTGGGTTGGGTAGGTAAGCCCTCAGTAAAACAATACCGAATGAGGTGAAGTTATGCTTCTCACTGAAGAGGTCTGTGAAGGAACAAGGCTTTACTCCATATAAATTAATTTATATTATTTCCTCCACAGTTGTGGTCATGATTTATCACCTCTCGCATCCATTCCTCCTTTATAGTACAGTACTGTATATTCTAAGTGATACTTTATTTAAGATATTCTTGCAAGTTCGACTTTCTGAATTTCATATTTCTGAATTTCTAGAGAATGCATACTGTACATCTGTTGTTTTCTTGTACTAATGGATTTATGTTGAGCAATTATTTTAGTTGTGCCCCTTTTCTTTATAAAATCTAAAAAAATTTATCCATTTATATTTTTGTATTTGTGTGACAATGGCAGGTGTGGTGACAACAACACAAATCACCCATGCCACCCCAGCCGCCCTCTATGCTAAGAGTCCACAACGGTATTGGCAGTGTGATACAAAGATCATGGCAGCTGGACCAGAGGCACTGCGCTGTAAGGACATCGCACGACAGCTGGTGGAGGATGACCCTGCTAGAAATATGAAGGTGAGGTGTTGGTAATGCAGTACGTTTTTTATAAGTCCTCCTATAGTTAATTATTGTCCTGTACACTATAGGGGATTGTTATATGATGTTGAAAAACTAGTTATTACAAGCCAGATGCCTCATAGCAAAAATATACATCATGCTTGTGATAAAAAAGAAAAGAAAAGAATGTATTTGGACCCAAGGGTTTGGACTCTAGGTGTATATGTTAGAATTAAGCATGATTGGATGAAACAGGAAGCAAGAAGGACTCTTGTTCAATGGGAAGTATAATGTTACTCTAATCTATTCCTCAGGTGATCATGGGAGGAGGGAGGCAGGAAATGGGGGCAAGAGAAGACAACAGTGCTGAGGAGAAGTGTGTAAGGAATGATGGGAGAAACCTGGTGGAGGAGTGGAAGATGGACAAGGAGGCTCGTGGTGCCACAAATGCCTATGCTTCCACTACTGGCCAACTTAGGGAGATTGACCCCACGGACACAGACTTTATCATGGGTATGGATTTCAGTGTTGTTTTCTGTTTGTATTTCAGCTCTATTATGGGTTAGGGTCAATCTCCTACATATGGGAAAACAGGCCAGCCCCAGGTACAGTTGAGCAAGTAGAAAGTACAAGTAAAATATGAGTGTATATGGCCACATCTGGCTACCACTCAAAATATCAGTCAATCATGTTCCACTTTACATTGGCTCTGGAGTCTTAGTGATTCATTGATAAAAATACCAGGGTTTACTAAAAAGACTGAAAGATATTGCTATATACAATCATTTTTCTTGTACTTTGTACTTGCTCAACTGTACATGTATATGCAATATCTCCTTCAAGGGAATACTGTAATAACTTTCAGTACCATAAATAGCCATGGTCTTGTTAAGTTATTTTTTGCTTTTTATGTAGTTTGGTATAGTACATAACAGTAGGCCAAGTAGTTACTACTATCATGGTGTTTGGAGATTCCTGGAATTGCCAGATTGTCTCTCTACTGGATCTTGGACATTGCTGGTTACACACACACACACACACACACACACACACACACACAAAAATACTTGCCTATACCAGCTGTATATCTGCTCAGCAACCCTGTACCACATCCCAACACAAAACTCTCCAGAGCCAGGATATGAAATAGCCCCTTTGTGGTGGGCCGGTGGGTGACCCTCACAGTACAGTAAAAAAATACCTTGCAACAGTAAATGGCTTCTGGCAGGGCCGATCCCATAATGGGGTGCTACTGAGAGGGAATGCTGCATCAAAGCAATGGGTGGGAAAAATTTAAACATACTGTATGACCAAAAGATTCTAGCTTGACTGCTGTAGAACAAAAATTCCTGCTTACATAACATGGTCAATAAGAAGCATATTGTCAACCAGTGAAGATTGTACAGTACAGTATTTATGAATTAATATAATAATAAACAGAATGCCAATGTATTAAACTTACCTTGTCTTAATCAGGACTGTTTGGGGATTTGCACATGCCATATGAGGTGGACCGTGACACAAGCCTAAATGGCACCCCATCAATAGAGGAAATGACCAAGGTGGCACTCCAACGTCTCAAGCAGGAGGAAAAGGGTTTCTTCTTATTGGTTTGTGCAGCTAAATTCCGAGTTTGCTTTGGACTTTCATGCAAATTTTTTTCTTTTCTTTTTTAACAAATACCTGTTGCTAACATGTTGGGTGGCTTGCAACTAAAAGAAAAAGGAATTTATTAAAGTATATAAAATTTATTAATACTGTAATACAGAACCACCACAAGGAATAAATCTGTTTTTCTCCACCTGCAGGTAGAGGGTGGGAGGATAGACCATGGAATGCACTACACACAGCCCAAGCGATCCCTAGAAGAATTAGTTGCCATGGAGAGAGCAGTGTTGGCAACGCTGAACCAAGTGAATCTGACAGAGACTCTAGTTTTGGTGACTGCAGACCATTCCCATGTTATGACAATGAATGGATATCCAATTCGTGGCAACAATATTTTTGGTTTGTTTCCATGTTTCTCGTACTGTATCGTATAGTTCACATACTGTACATTGGTTTCACTTTTTACTTAACATATTCGGTATGTACAGGTGTTCCAGCAGGAAAGGGCATAACTTTAGCAAATAATCTCTGAAGATCCAATGGGATAAGACTCGACTCTTGTATTTGAAGATTGAACCAAATTACACCTATTGAAATCTACTGTACAGTATGGGACTTTCCAGTAAATGTACTACATCAGGAATGCATGGGTAGTGACACTTGTCATCTGGTGCTAATGTTACTACCAATGTAATCACTGCTCATAGGGCAAACATTTTACTAAATATATCATATAAGTCTGGAACTTTTACAGTTACAGGTGTACACCCCTATTGTCCATCTATGACCACATGTCCAGGTATATCACTTAGAATTTCTACAGTAGCCTACTAAAACCTTTGCATAAAAAGCATACAGGAAGGTTAAACAAACTTGTAAGTTATTGGGTTTGATGCTGTTCACTGAATGTTGGGTGTACTGGTATGGTCTGCTGGTAGCTCTCACCCCACACCCAACCCTCACTGTCACTGTCTGTCATTGGTTCGTGATTAATGTTGACTTGCCTCAATCCAGTGTACCTCTGCTTGCACTTCTCCCCAAACATCAATGGTGAGTTCCTCATATAGTGTCAGCATTTTCTTTGTCCCGTGGCACATTGACCATCACTTGTTTTGTTATTCATGTCTAGCATTCTCCTTCCATGTAAAGCTGGTTATAAGTGTCTGGTAATTTACCCTAATATTCTCATTCAATTTGTCTATATGCCTTTTGAGTTACATTATAGCATCTTATGTGTCAAATATTAGGTTGTTGAATCTTTCTTCATAATGTCTCAGCAATCTTATGATATCAAAAACGTCCTTCATACTCTGCTGACTTGGCTGTGGCTCCTCTTACTATTTCCTCTAGTTTATTTCCTTCTCTCCTTCCTCATCATTTCTCAACATTTCCTCGATGATCTGTTCACACTCGCGGACACCAACTAGGGTTTCCACTGTTGTTCTTTAGAATCCCCAAACAAGCTGGGACCAGCTCATTGTAGGAGACTAAATGTTGCATATAGAAAAAAACTGTAATGTAGTGCTACACTACAGTATACATATTTTCTGTAATACAGTGTGGTGTTTAGTTGTCATGCTATGAATTTGTCCCCGTATACAGAGTTATATTTTTATAAGGCTAGTTTTCAATGCAATAAGGGGCAGGCATAATGTGGTAAATATTAGTTCCTGCAGGGATTCCATCTTCACAAGGTTACTATAATTTCATACTGTACCTTTTTCTGAAGTACGGTATAGTATGTATTTTATGCAGCACATAATGTATTGTTTTACAGGTACAGTCATAAATGAGGATGATGTATCAGACCACATGCCCTACACCACCCTTATGTTCACCAATGGTCCTGGCTTTAACTACACTTGGAATGGGGCTGAGGTTAGTATCATGGTAAAATGAGAAGAAATTGGCAATTATTTTATCGTCTTACTGTAGTGGGTGATTCTTTCACTAGAGTTACAGCCATGGTGTTAGGAAGGGGTGTGCTAGAAAGAGGTGAGGTACTGTCATGGTCAAAAGTCTTGCACTGGGTGGATGAAAGTGAGCCGTTGGAGTGAATCTTTTGAACCAATATTACAGACCAACATCTCTATTTTCACATTATTTTTTGAGGCCGTTTCATTTGAAGATGTTGCAGGACTATTGACAATGGCTGTACATTATCAGCAATTTATGTATCCATGGTATTGATATCTCGCACCCTCCGGAAAGTGTCCCACGGGTAATCATGGGAGTGGCCAAGGCAGAAGCGCTTCATGTACTCCAGGTCTTCTGTGGCTTTCCCTTCAGTTCAGTGTTCTTCCTCACCCAGTTGAGTTTCTTTTCCCTTAGACATTACATTATTGGTTATCTCTATTTATGTTTAGTCAGTTTATATCAGAGGCTATATTTTTGTTAGACATAGAGAAGATTGCATTTAAATAATACATAACAGTTCAGATAATAAATCAATAAATTTAGTTGACAAGAAGGTAATGACTGGAACCATTACCACATAGCCACATAGAGTACAGTATATTGAATTCCTGTGGCCTTTGGTCTCCTTTGAACTTTCCTTAATGGATAATATGAAACTTACTCAGAAATGTTAATAAATTTTCAGATCATGCTCCAGACATCTTTATGTAGTCTGTTAATTTTTCAGGTGATTAGACGGAACTTGAGTGAGGTGGACACAACACACAAGGACTTTGAACCCCTGGCAGCTGTACCGACCTATTCAGGTTCTGAGACACATGGGGGAGAAGATGTGGCAGTCTTTGCTCAGGGTAATTATTAATTGACTTAGCATCTTTAGAGATGAGTAGGCTATCATGGATGTACAGCGTGGTCCAAAAGTCTTGTCACCCCCTACCAAAAAAGTGATGAGAACAATAGAAAAACAAGTAATACAGTAATACAAAGCACATGTATTGGATTCAGTTTATTCACTTTCAATGCTGCTGTCACACATCAAGAAGGTCTGTGTGAACACCATCATTTATAGTGAAAGTTAAAACGATATTTAGGGGTGACAAGACTTTTGGACCACCCTGTACTGTACTAACTGTAGTATTGTTAGTGTAGCCCCTCTTTTTCTACATATCATTATAAACATGCTGGTCCAATGGAAGCCAGTAATTAGACTTGTTTACATGACTTTATATGTTAATACATATGTATAACTGCTGGCATATGACCTGCCATGTTGCTATGAACTGATGAACAGAACCATTTTATTCATTCATTGTTACAGGCCCCATGGCTCACCTCTTCCACCGAGTTCATGAACAGAGTTATGTAGCACATGTGATGGCATATGCAGCTTGCATTGGACCATACTCCAAGAACTGCCAATACCATATTGAAGATCCCACCAACTATTACAACCATGTGAAAAATCAGCGAGGTCAGCATAGAGAGCCTTCAGGTGCCAGTGGTGCCATGGCCAACTTTGCATTAGTTGTATTTACCCTGCTTTTATGTTTTTAGATGAATCACACAGTAGAGAGTTTGAATATGTTTGTGTGTGTATAAATGTTTGTACTATACTATATGTGGTAAGGAAATTTTATATTTTTAGTGAAGTATTATGATAATTAGGTATGAATGTAATGGTACTTTGATGAGTCTTAATACATTTTATTTTACATACATTAATTTACTGTACAGTAGTACACTTTTACTCATGCTAAGTTTTACTAATGACATGCTCAGAAATTATTGTTTATTGTACATAATCTTGCTGTTCACGTGTGAGACATGTTCAGAGATAGCTTCTCCCTACATGAGCTGTATTATTCATTACACAATCATAATGCCCTTTAGGAGAGACTTAGGAATAAAGATTTCATAGTCAATTTTCATTACATACAGTATTGTACATTACATATTTTCAGTTTTGTTTTTATTGAGATAAGACTGACTGCAACGCAACAAAATTGCATTCGAGAACAGATGCAAACCATAAATACAATAGCAGGCATAATGAAATAATGTAAGAATATGACAACTGCTAGATGGCTTAATCCCTTGGATGTGACCAGCAAAATAGTATCTGAATGTAATATTTCTTTGATGGTAGGAGTTTTACTCCTGTCAAAACTAAACATTGGGTCTGTACATTTGTTTTGTAAGCAGAAGGGGAAAAATACCAGGAACCCTTGTGACATCCGTACCTCTAATTGGTACAGTACTACTGTATATTCTCAAACTCCTTTCCTCCTGGTCTGTGCAATAGCTGTAACATTTCCACCTCTACAGATAGAGATGAAACAAGGTTATTTGTGAACAATTTAATTCATCTTAATATATTTATTTAATTATATACTCTATACTGTACATTTAATATACAGTATGCATACAAGTCATAGGCTCTCAAGGGAGAATCATGAAGGGTTGAAGCATGAGCAAGGAAGTGACATGGACATTGAACAGGGCACGACACTTGAATAGGTTTGGTGGAGGTGAGTAACTGAAAGGAGCATGTGGTCTGACAAGTAGGGATATGGGGAAAGTAATGAGAATGTATATGAAAGGTCTGGTCTGAACAAGAAGGCAGTTGGTGCTGAGTGTAGGATGATTGACAGAATAAAGTTAAGTACTGTACATTGAGATGGTTTGGACATTTGGAGAGAATGAAAGATGGAGAGTTCACAAAGAATGTGTATGAGAGTGAGGTGGAGTGACCTGGAATTTGAGACAGACCACCAGTCAGATGGGTGAACAGTGTATAGGAGTATCTGAAGGAGAGAAATATGAATGGAAAAGGAGGGCTTAACCAAGCAGGGAGGGATTGCTGGAACATGGACAACTGGGGAGAAACTTCTTTCGTGATGAACCCCTTGGGGGAAGTTCCTGGAGGAAGCGAGGCATCGGAGCTATTGATTAATAGAAATCTATATACAGTGCCCATTTTGTAACGACCTCAGAACCTCTTTATATTGATTGCATAATATATTAGACTGATGATACATGAGTATCTATAGTCTTGTCATGTTTTTTTTCTGAATATTAAATGCAACTTGTGTAACATTAAATACCAGATATTTTTTTTTTTGTTTACCTTATTTCACAAAACTAGTGTTAATGCTCATTGTACATTATTTATTGTTGTGGTGACAATAGTGAAAAAAAATGTCATGTAGTACTGTAACATTCATTTGGACTCAGTTTGGCATATGTAATAGCTTTCTTTGTCTCAGACATTCAAATAATAGCAAGTGCGTGTACTGGGTGTAGTATTCTGTTAGTTATAGTATCCTACTGTGTACTAGGAGTTGTTCATGAAAACATACAAGGAAAATTTACAGCTGTTTGCGTTGGTGACTTTTTTCTGTTTTAAGGAATTGCATATTTTAGTTTTGCTTCCTGATGCAACACGGCTAATAAACAAAAAGAGAGTTTCAGAGTTGTATATAGAAATTTTCTTTCCATTCACTGCACTTGCCATGGGTCAGTCGGTGACTCAAGGAATGTGCAGGTTCTAATCCTGGGATCTTGTGCTATGTGTTTTATCCAGCCTAGCAACTCCATATGGGGTAATTGGCTACTAGGATGTGGTGCCCCTTTAGACCAAAGCCAAAAAAAAAAGTTCTCTTCAGCTGTCCCTCCTTAACTTCTTTTCCATAATGGTCATTGTAACTCTTCACGGTCTTCTCACTTTTGACTACAAAGTCATTCTGGTCTAACAGTCTTCCTTTTTCTGGGGGGCCGGTGAGGGGAAAGAGGTTCCTGGAGCTTATAGTTATACAGTTTATCATCCTTCTCTGTATCCTGACTCTATTTATTATGGGGGTATTACATGTATCTTGGATTCAAATGTAGTGGGAAAGAAAACTATCCCTTGCATTTGTTTGTCACCACAGCAAATCTATTTTAACTTGGATTCTTCTCTTTTTGTGGAATGTTTTGTTATACACTAATATTAGTCTTGTACAGTTGCCAAAAAAGGAATTGCGACATATCTTGATGGAACTTTAACCATAGTAATATCTACAACTATTTGTAGGGACTATAAGCATGTATAACAGGAGGAAATATACATATCCTTCTGTAATACATAGGGCCTACTTATGATCCCTACAAACAACTATGAACATTAATACATTGAATGTTCTATCAATAGTTGTCGCAATTCCTTTTTTGGTAACTATAAATGTTGATATTTAAGCAATAAGGGGGTACGGAACATTAATTCCCTTTGAGAAGTTGAATATGCCAGGTAAGTTTATTTCAAATTATTTTTCGCCTGAAAAAGTAAAGGCCAGTTTATTAAAGGTCACTAATACAAATAATGTCTCAAAGCACCTTACATTATTTTAATTTACAGTAGATGGAAGGTTAAGTGAAGGTAAGAGGCAGTAAATCATGTTTTATCATTTTTATTTTAAGAGTATACACCTAGATGACAGAAAGAGACTTTACTTATTCTCCTTATATTGTCCTTGCTGACTGCAAAGGACATGAAGAAGTATTGAAGTTATTCCCTTGGAAAAAAAATATCTGCGTTATTTTGCCATTCATGCCAGTGTATAAGAATGATCAGAGAAAAAGATAGGATTACATTGGAAGAGAGCAAGAGAAGCTGAGAAGTCACTGGAGGATAAGGGGCAGGTTGATGGAGGTGGGACAGCAATAAGCACAAAGGAAATAATAGAAGAATGAAAATTTGAAAAAAGGAAATGGCTAGGAACAAGTGAGAGGTGCATAGCAGTTTTGGGCATATTGGCCAATGTTATCTTAACTTTTCTGTGTTGTCATTTTCATTATTTGCTTGACAACACAGTAATGCATCATGGGTAGCCAGTTACCAGATGTCCGACTTTAAGAAGTGGTAATGAAGAGTGCCAAGAGAGGTCACTGATGGAACTTTAGGATACGGTGCTTTTATAGATAGTGGATCTCCATAATTTTTTCTTTAACTAATTATTGTGTTCTGGTTATGTTCTATACATTTCCTTTCATGACACTGGAAGCTACACTTATTTTTCAGCTGTAGACAAATTATGATTTACTGGTATAAAATAATTTTATCTGAGTGAGTATTTATATAATAATAGCCAATAATAGTTGAAACGAGTAATAAAACTTGACACCAAAACCAAGGATCTTAATAATGTACAACAATAGTGCTGTAGAATCTTCAGTACTATTGTTTTCTGTTGATCTTCCTACGGCTGTGTGGCCAAACATCCTCGAGTCCCCTAACGTTAGGCATGGACCGGTTTCCAGACTCGAGCCATTCATTCACTTTCAGTTCTTCCGCTGTACTTCCTACTCTTCTCTTTCCTTAATGCTTTCCTCACTACGGTATATCTCCTCTACTACGCCTCTCCCTCGTCTCTCTTTCACACTCATTCCGTCGAGTTGTCGCTGGTTTGAATATGAAGTTCTCTATTTATGTTACACATTCCATATTCTACTAGAGAGACAATGGGGGCAGAGGTTATGAGACAACCTTACTGCTGATGGGGACACGCTGCGAGGCACGTTTTTGTTTTTTATATACTGTAGGAAATATGGGCAAAACTTTTAACTTTGAGTCTTTAGTTAGGCACTTATACCTTCAACCTCAGCCCCACTCTGTTCTTTAATTGTCGATCCTTCCTTCCCTTCTATTTTGTTAATACCCAGTCGGGTTTATATTCAACTTATTATTATGATAGTAGCGGAAGGATCGGTAGGTGATTAATTAAAGTTTATTTAATTTTGACAGGTGTTTAATTCAATTTTATTTTATTTTTGTAAGTGTTTAATTAAAGTTGACTTAATTTTGGTAGGTGTTTGATTAATCGATGAACATTTTAAAGAGAGTCTCTTTAGAATATTCATCAATTAATTAAACACCTACTAAAATTAAGGGTATATTACCATGGATTTGGGTACAGTAGTTGGTTGGTTTAATTAAAGTTTATTTAATTTTGGTATATTTTGATGGATTTGGGTAGTTGGTTGAAGTTAGTCGCTATAATCATAACAAGACTTGTGTTATGAAATGGCCTTTTCTCCTTATATCACAGATTCTACAACCACAATATTAACGGTTTACGTCTCTCACTGGATGACCATGGCTAATTGGTCAACTTCTTTTTTATCAGCTGTCCCATCACTCTGAGTAAACTAAAGGAAATAAGTAAAAGGAAGAATATTAAACGTTTGTGATTTGGCCAAACGAAAGGCGAGAGCAAATTGGAGAACGATACACTTTTTTTTATTTATAGCCTATACCAGGCCTTCATCTCTATGCTACAGGTAACCCTTTGCTAACAATAAGGGAAATCTTACAGAGGAGGGGTTCACCGTGCCCCTCGACTATTGCACCGAAACAGGACCCAAGTCAGCTTCGACAATGGCACCCTAAGCAGGAAGGCCTCAGACAACAAACTCAAACCCCCCACCCCCTACTCACAGTGAAAGATTTTTTACAGCTACTGCATTATAGTGAATATATATTGACATTCCAAGCCTAATGATATGCAGTTTCTAAAAGTGGTAAGGATTATGCAATGTCCTTATATTCTCTTGTATACACGAACCTACCCAGCTGCTCTTTGTATAAGGTTGCATAGCCGTAATGCAAGCGAGCGTGATGACATGGCTATAGCTGAGAAAACCGAGAAACTTAATCCCATTACAGTAAACCTCTCTAAGATTTTTAAAACTGGAACAAAGTTGAAAAAGATCACTGGCAAATATTATGAGATGAAGACTCCTATTCCACATGAAAATGGCCCGAAAATACATAGTGGCGTAAACTGTCTGACGTCTGGTGATACAAATGATAAAAAGGAAGTAGAAGCTCCATTATCGTCACAAGCAAGTCCTCAGTCTGATCCAAGCAACTGTATGGGAAATAGGAAGCTTCATAAACGTACGCTGAACCCGGGTACGAAATATCCCGGGAAGAAGATATTTGAAGGAAAGGTCAAACTGCTCTTGAAAGAAGTACATAGTGCTACTAAATGCAAAAAGGTTCTTAAGGAGTTGGAGGTGAAGTTAAGGTGGGTGTGATACTCTTGAATGTTCAGTCGGCAAAAAATGTATTGGAAAAACCCTTACATTGAAATTAGTTATAGCTATTTTTAGGGGAGTTCCAATACATTTTTTGCCGACTGTACAATACCTCAAGAAAGATGAGGAATAAATGAAAGATAGGCTGGTGTGAAAGACCCTTACTGTTAGAAGTGTAGGCTATAAGCTAATAGGGCCGTAACCCGGTTTTATCTTGATACTTGATAATCCATGGAATGGGGAGTTGAGAATTTTTCTTGAAAGCTAGAAAGGGGGAGTGAATGTGAATGTGGCTCATTTTACTAAGTAGGCTATTTGCGGCCTCTCTGTTACTCTAATTTTACTTTTACATCTCTGGAGCCCCCCCACCCCTTGAAAAAGACTAGCAATGGATATTGATTTGGATTTTCTAAATTACAGCCATTTATCCATCATAGGCTATATCTGAGCCTAGTTTGGCCAAAACATGGCTTGAGTTTTCCATTTTCCACAATACAGTATATTGGCCCTCAGCTGTGGCAAGTTTGCCAATTCTAGGCTCTGGTTTTCCAATTTTTGGATTATTTTCATTTTGCATAAAACTACTGTACTGTATTCAGTGATGCATAGCTTACACAACTCCCACCCTAAACTCCACATTCCCAAGCTCTCTCCCAAGATTGTAGTGGAAGGAGTAAACATAATTTCAAGTCATTACTATAATACCTTTTCTTATTATATACTTAGTATTACTATGCAGTATGATGTCATTATAGGAGTGCAAAAATAATCCACAAGTAATAACTAATACATAATTATATACAAACTTACAATTTTGTCTGCACATTATTTTTAATATTCATTGTGGTACTTTTGCACAGCTTGGAGGTTATACCATCATTTGAAACTCTACTGCGTACTTGTGCCTGGGCCAGCAAAAGCAGTCAGAGTGAAGTGATTCATAAACTTCTGGATCTGACAAAGCTGCTATATCCTAGAGAATATGAAGAGAATCTCGGCCTCCGATACTATCTTGCAAGGTGAGTGTTCTACCTCGTGCCTGAGTGTTGTGCAGTAGTGTGTGGCATTGTTTAGAATGGTTTTCCTCTAGATAATGCCACATGTGAACTAATGGTTAGATCAGTTAGCTAAAATATTAAACTACTGTAGGCCTACACCTCGACCATTAAACTCATGAACAAAATAGAGGGATGAAACCTGGGTAGGTAGCCTAGAGATGAGGTTAATTTAAAAGACTGCCTGGATAATAATAATTGGCTGAGTCTGGGAGAGGGGAGAATGTTCATGCACATTTGTGAGCCTTGTTGCAGCCATGTCTAAATTTAGGCTACAGTAAGCAACACATTGTACAGTAACTTGAGGCACTTTTGGCATTCATATTGTCTCACAGATACTGTACAATTCCCACCACTTATAACTGGTACAGTCAGCATTGTCATTCCTCTTTTCCTGTACTGGCAATTGTACATGTCTCTAGATACTGCTCATCACTGACCAGATGCTACCTTGAGCTAGAATAGTGGATAGATACTTGTTTCCATGACAAAATTAATCACTTAACATAAATTAGTCTTCCTCTTCTGTAATGTAACAGATGAGTACTGTCCTAGTACTTTGTATTTGAAAAATTAACCTTGTTACCTGCATTTCAGCTCACTGTGTTATGGAGGTCAGGTGGAGGAAGGAATTAAAGAACTGCAGTTCTTGTACCGCCAACATCCACAAGAACACAAGAAGCTCCGGGACACAACCAATTTCATTATATACCATCTTATTAACACAGGGCAGGAAGAACATGAGCAGATGGTACGTAGCGCATGTATTAAGTGAATCTCATAAAAAATAAACATATAAATAGGTCATGTACAGTACTGTAGCCTACTGCTGTTTGTGAGTCAGCCATTTAGCTGACTCGTGATAGATTTTGGGAATAGCAGTGGCCATGGCAAAAGAGCCCTTTAGTTACTATATCCATACACAGACTATTTGATATTGATAATGCTTATGCTAGGCTGGGTCAAAATCCCAGGTAGCCTAACAAGATGTTAAGTCAACTCGACAACAACGATGCTATACACTTCAAAGCATAACCATTTGTGCTGTGAAAAATTTCTAATATTCAGCCAGGGGTGAATTTGAGACCAAATTAGAGGTATTGTAGCTCTCAAAGGTCCTGGTTTATGGAGTTACTGAGATCTGTTTTCATTAAGCCTATTCCTGGTAAGTAGAATGACCCAGTATCAGGTTTGCAAGAATGAAATATTGATGAATGGAATTTTAAGTTTTGGCCTTCCTTCAGCAATGTGTATTGTTACAGCTCTAAATCCCGGCATTTTGTGTTTACATAAAAATTACTAACCAGTCACAGCAAGCCAAATGCACTGTGGAAGATTCAACGAATGTATAAGATGCCATACCGGTATATAAGTTTTTTGTGAAATATTTTTATAAAGAATATTTAGCTGAAGAAATAAAATTTTCCAGGTGCTGAATTTTGTGAAGCAAGTGGCAGAGGAGGTGGGAAACCTGAGTCCGGCTCTGACCCTCTGGCGGGTAACCTTCTGCAGCCCCTTGTACAGACTACAGCAGGTCAGGTGATCTATACTGTTCAATGAATGTTATTTTTTTTCAATTGCACTCAATTTGGCTTACTAAATGATGTCTTGGGCTAATTAAATTACTGGTACTGTATATACTGGAAATCAATGATGAGACATCATAGGCCAGTACTCCATTAGGTCCTATGTGTAACCCCTCCAGTGAACATGAGCATTATTGTCTGCTTGTTGTATAAGTCAATAATCTGTTAGGTCCTCTGTGTAGCCTAACCCCTCCAATGAACATAAGTATTTTTGTCAGCCTGTTGTGTAAAGTGTCTGTTTTATTATTATTATTATTAAAATAGACCAGAGACACAAAGCTGGGAGAGAATGCAAGCATTCTATCAATCCGAGGACCCCAGCCCCATGAATCCAACCTGAAGAAAAGACAGCTTAGAGAAAGAAAGATGAGCAGTTAGCTTAATAAAAACATATTAGCCCTACTCTTGAAGCCAGCCAGTCCTACACCATCAGACAGATTCCCCAAGGCCATTCCACAGAGACACCGACCTAGGGACAAACGATCGACTGTACTGACAGGTTCTACAGTGCGGCAATATGTAAGCATACCTATGGGAGTCCAATGCACCTCGAGTGACACGAGCTGGAACATACAGAGGTGGCAGAGAGGAGTTAAGAGGATGCAGCACATTACTTCTGATTTTTAAGAGCATGCACAATGATGCAACAGAACGACGGTGACTCAGAATACAATCAAGTGAACCGCCGGTAAGAAAATTAGCATTGGAAACAATCCTATCCAGCAACTTGAGATGGCAATCAGCTATCAGCTACTGAACACCACACTGGAGAACAGTATTCCAACAAAGGCAACACAAAGGAGTTGTAACACCGCAGTAACAATGAGTGATCTCCGAACACACGCCAAGCTCTATGCATTATACCCAAATTTTGGGAGACAGACCTTGAGATTGACCGAACATGCTTCTCAAAAGTCATCTTGGCATAGAATAACCAAATTCTCAGACCCCTCCAATACAGTCCCATCAAGAATCAAGAGTTGTAAAGTTGCTAATTGTGTGGTATGCCAAAGTCATTGAGAATTTTAATAATATACTGTAGATTTTAGCCTTGAAGGCAAATTCCTTGCAAACTTTAATGCACACCACCATATTCCTAGTGAAAAGTGCCTCCTGTACAGTATTTGAACAAATTTGCAATTGGCTAGGTACAGCCATTTTGGGAAGAGAACACACACACACACACTTTCACAATTATATATAAGATTACTGGCTGATTTGGTACGTACGGTATAAACCTGTGACTATATTGTCAAGATATGATAACTCATATTGCAATGATATCCTTCAGAATCATTATGTCAGAGGTACAGTATTGTACAATATATCCAATCATCTAGTCAGATTTGTTTGTTTCTTTTTTTAGTCCATAGCAGTCACTTTATCAAATTATTTCTATATTTCCTTATACAGATATCAGAGAGTTTACTAAAGGAATACTCAGCGCTAATAGGGAAACTGGACCGCAAAATACCTGGGCTTCTGGCACGCGTCACTTGGGAAGGGGATGAGGAAGCACTGAGGCGAATACTGCAGCTGCTGCTCCAACACCAGATGACACACCACTACCATGTTGCCATTACTGCATTGTTAAAGCTACAGTGTGAGTGGAACTTTTTTACCTGAATTAATTCAGTAATGGAAGATGTATCTTGTAATATTGCAGTTGTATGGTGGTAGTCCAAGTACAGTACGGGTAGTTTCCAAGACTTGGGCGTTTACGGGTAACATAGTTCTTCACCCCTGGACATCAAGAATGCAGCTTCCTTCTGAGCAATACATATCCTGGTATTTGTCAAGAGAAATAATCAGCTGTCTTTTATGACCCTTTAATCCATCCCCATTCTATTTAACTTTACCCCAGAGTGTCTTATTCCACCACCCCAAAAAGATAAATGACACTAATGTTTGATATTGGTACTGTATAAGATTTAATCAGTGTTCCAGCACTGGACATAGGCTTCATGAAGCCTGTTAACAGGGCTGAGACCATACCAAATCGCTCACACTTCAGGACTTCATTGGTGTTGATATTGGCAATGTCTTAAGTCAGTATATCAGATCTTACTATGGAGATACTGTAGGCCTAACCTAGTTGACCAAATATTTTTACCATTGAATAATATTATGGTCTTTTTTCATTTGATTTCCAGTATTACTGTATGAAGGCATGTCATATTTTTTGTATTGCATGATAACATGCTTTTAGCAAGTTTTGCAAGCTAATAGCAGATAGTTATATTCACAGTTGGGAAGCCTTTATTAAATTTTAACAAAAATAAAGCCTTTGTATTGGAAGCATAAACTGTATAAATTTTAAACAGTACAGTAACTGTGCCTTTTCTCTCATATTTCCACTCAGTGTGTGCAAATGTTCATAACATTTCCTTAGGTGATCTTGGAGACCTCAGTGGTGCAGATGAAACACTTAAGTTCAGCCAGCATATGGGTGTGATCCTCCCTGCTGCTGCTGTGGGCCGAATGTTGGCACTCCTGGCCCAACACCGCCGTCCAGCTCCTCTGGCACTTCTTGCTCTCAAGTATCGTCCTCGTCCAGCCATCCCTAGCCCGCCAAAGTACAAATATAAATTTTAAGTAAAGTTATTAAATAAAATCCTTGTTATTTATCTCGTTTGCTTTTCCTATTCCTCTCGTATGTCAAATCCCCTATAAATGCTGGTCTACTCTCATTAAAATTAAGTCTCACTTTTATAAATATTGATATGTAGGACAATTACCCACTAATGGATGAGAGAACACTTCACTTTGAAATATAACTGTCTGTTTTCCAGTGTGTTCTTTTGTGATCTACCTAATGTGTATCATCTGTTTATAATTAATTGTGTGTTTCTCAGTAATCTACAAGGTATTTCCATAAGTACCGGTACATTAAACTTTTGTTCACAAAAAACTATCTTCACAAATTGTTTGTTTTCAAAATGTCTTATTTTCACAGCATATGTCTTGGAACTCATGGCGATAATTGTGTTGAAATGCCTGCTGTCAACTGATGTTTTAAACCTATGATGTTTCCTCACACCTTCAGCACTTAGAGGTGAGGTGTGATAATGTGTACAGTACAGTATTCATTATTCAGTATTCATTATTGTCAGCAGTATTCCATTGTATATTTTTTCAATACTCCCAGGGAAACGAAACATGATATCAGAGTAGTACTGCATATGTTCTACTTTTCTTGGTATGTTTTTGAAGATATTTTAGTCACAATACAGTACGTACTCATAAATACAAACTTTCGTATATAAATAGTTAATGTATGATACGATTGGTAATTAGAGAGGGAGTGAGAGAGAGCGAGATGGAGACAGAGAGGGAAGAAGAGTGAGAGTGTTATACTGTACTTGTACTGCTAGTGTTATGTAATGGGAATTAAATTCTTATATTCTTTTAGTACATTTTAGAACGACTTTAATTGGGTACTGTACACTGTGAGATTGGTACACTTACAGCACAGTATACAGTAGTGATATACAGTATACATTGACTTGATAAGGTTTGTCATTTTGTTGTCTTTAAATGGTCCCAAAAATATTGATGTACAGTTATATTTTAAAGTTGTGTCCATTTCCACCAGAGGTTATAAACACATGGCTTGTTGGTGGAGCCTTTGTTTGCTCTTCACACAATAGATATTGCTCTCAAAAGAACTCTAGATGGGCTAATATGTATATACTGTATATATATATATATATGTATATTATGCATGTGTGTGTGGGCAATACAGTAAACATATATATATATATATATGTTTATTTTATGTGTGTGTGTGTGTGCAATACAGTAAACACATTCCCGTTATTTTCCAAGAACTTTATAATCCAAATGCATGAATGTACATTATTTTATATCAAGGAAGGTTGACGGGGATTCCCACAATTTCATATTTCATTATAAAAGTTAACCACCTGTCAGCTGGAATTAAAACATTTTTAGTCATCGTATTTTGACAAGGCCAGGCACACCACTGAATCTTCTTTATTTTGCCTAGTTATATACATTAATTGTATGTATATCTGGCAAAGTTTGTTGGTGTTTGTCTGGTAAGTAGCCAAGTTTGGATTAAAGTTCCAGACTGTGAAGAGTACTTTATAAACTCTCAGGCTTGTCACTAATGATATGAACTTTGAACAGTTCATTCTCATTGAGGCAGTTCCCTTTCCTGATGCAGCTGGGACAAAGAGTTTAGGTTAAATTATTAAACTGTGTACTACAATACACATGTATGCATACATACAGTATGTTTATGCATACAAACATACATTCTGCACATGCATACATATGGTACATATATGAGATGTATAGATAGATAGAGCAGTTAATTAGTATTAGACACAAATGCTGCCACACCATATTACTTGGCAGAGTAATAAACAGGCCAGGCAGGAATTAATGAGCAGGGGAGGATTTACATAAGGGTCATTAGTTTTGGCGGCAGGGGCTGAATGTTGAGGGAGAGGCTTATATATAGTGTAGTCTCTCCCTGGCTGGGTGTAATCAACTTGATATGTAGGTGAAGTGAGGCAGGTGGTGTATTAGCTGCCCAAGTACGTACGGTTTATGGTATTTTCTTTTTACCAGTTGAGCCTATGTGAGTTAAATCACACACACACACTCACACACAATTAAATTAATGTAATAATCTAATGCTCTTTACCCGTTGCAACCCTCAGGTCAGTCCAATAAACTCATTAGCCCCAATCAATACAGTTTTGCTAGCATATGATGAATGAATTAGTTACATAAAAATTGGGATAATGAGTTGATACACACACCTGGGTCTCTCTTTATATGTGGGGGAGGAGGAGGTCAGGGATTCTCCCTGCCTCAAACTTTATGCTTAAGTTCAGCAGATGCACATAATTTCTGCTTCAGTCTCCTGGTGTTTAATGTGTTTATAGTAGAGTATAATGTGTATTAAAAATGCAGGGAAGTTTCTGTCATCGTGAAGGTAACCACACTGATGTCCATTGGAACCCTGAATGACTATGCTAAATGTTGGTCATATTATTGTTATCCTGAGGTACTTCACATGGACTGCTACCAGTTACGGTGGCAGCATCACGCTATGTGTCCCTTTAGTTCATTTCGAGTTGCAAAAAAAAAAAAAAAAAAAAAAAAAAAAAAGTATAGTATGAACTGTTCGTCTAACCCAGTGATATTTGAATGTGTTTGGAAACTTCTGGGCTGAAAATTTAGTCACTCAGCTGTGATAGACATCCCCGTTACCTGCTACCGAGCAAACAACAATTTTATATTGTTATAACCCTGACTATAAAGTACTAAATACTTTGAGATATAGGACACGAACGTATGCATAAAAACAACAAAAATTATGATCGTATGAGAGAACATAATATTATACTGTATTATATAACAAACCCTCTTCTCATATAATGAGACACAATACTGTACAGCATAGGAACTTTCCATTTTATTTCGGGGAATGATAAATATCCATAAGAGAGACCTTCAGGCAATTAAGCCGAGATTATTACCAGTAGACAAGAGCACCACAGAGGCAAGTGGCAGTGACCTCCTCCTCTCACCACTGAGATCTATATGCAGTGTACTGTAGTTTGGAAGAATCATAGCCCTCCACATCTTCCAGGCCTAGCTCAGTCTGCTTTATTCCACTTTAATAACATTCCACGTATTGCCTGCACAGTAATGTGGTCAGTATTATAAGTTATTTGACTTTCCTCCTCTTCAGTTCAATCAATAATATTCATTCAATAAGTTTGATAGAAAACAAATCCCCTCCTCTTACAATGAGGTACTTTTATGTGTCTTGACATAAGTCTGGACGAATCTGCAACTCTCCATTTCAACCACAACAGCTAGATGGCACCCTTGAATATAAGTTGTTAATTTGATTTTTGAACGCTGTGATCACAACCTTTCTGCTCGGCTGTATATGTTACCTTACTTGACGTGTGTTGGTAATTATGAATACAATAAATGCCGTCGTGCTGTGGCATGAATAATTAACTTCAATGAATGTTCTTTTTCTTTTTTCGTAGTGTTGCTGGAGAGAGAGAGAGAGAGAGAGAGAGAATGTGTGTGTGTGTGTGCGGAGTTCGGTATGAGAGGACGTCAGAGCAAAATAATAATTACCCTTCACATTCTCATTCTTTCGTTACGTGGGATTAGGAACATAAAGGCGGCCTGAACTCTCGTCCCAGTTGTTGTTATCTCTTCCCTTAATTAACGAGGCTGTTGGTAGTTCCATATAATTAACGCATCACTACTCAGCAGGAGGGAGGGAAGGGAAGGGGATTTGTAGACACGAGTTCCAGTTGGATGATGGCTGTAGTTACTTAAACCTTTGCTGATTCTTTGTTATTATAGTCACGAATAAACTGTAGCTACTGCAGAAAGTTTACCTCCTTGTTCTTCGTTGTTCCTCCCGCTCCTCCTCCTCCTCATCTCTCCCCTTGCTATTCCTCATTCTTTACCCCCCTAGAGGTCCCCTTTCTCTTATTTTTGCTAACCCTCCATTTTCTCGTTTTTTCTTGAACTGTCTCTCCCTTTCTCATCACCTCACCCCTCCCTACCAACATGGTTTCCTATACCCCTTTCCTTCATATACATCGGTCTCATTCTTTATTCCTTTCCCATCTCCAGCACAACCAACCAACCAAACATTCCTACCCACCCACTCTTCATGCACATACACCCACCATCCCCAATCATCTCTCCCTTCCCTTCCTCTCCTCACATCCCAGCACACCCAACCAAACATCCCTACCCACCCACTCTTAATGCATATACTCTACACCCACCATCCCCCATCATCTCTCCCTTCCCTTCCTCTCCTCACATCCCCTGTACAGCCAACCAAACATTCCTACCCACCCACTCACTCTTCATGCACATACTCTACACCCACCAACCATCCCCCATCATCGCTCCCTTCCCTTCCTCCCCTCACTTTCCCTGCACAACCAACAATTTTTCCCACACAGTCCACTTCAGACCCCTAACACAAAGCCCGCAGACCCACTCCAGCCCCTCTCTGCCCGCTCTCGTGCCCTGGGTGCTGATTAAAAGAAAGGAGGAGGATATCAGTTCTTTTTTCTTTTTAATTCAAGTGGGTAAACGGAGCCGTATAGTTTCGTGGAGGGAGAGAGAGAGAGGGGGAAAAGGGGGGAGGAAAAAAAAAAACTGAAGAGGAGGAGGAGGAGGAACAACGACTCTAATCTTACATTGGGAACTTTGGTGTGTAGTGATAAGGTGATTTTCTCTCCCGCGCCCTTTTTCACGCTTTTCTTATTTCAACAAGAGTGGGAAGAGAGAGAGAGAGAGAGAGGTGGGGAGGGATGAGTGATGGTGTTTTATGTGTCATTCAAAGAGAGACAGACAGATAGAAAGAGAGAGACCAGGAATGCCAGACGTTTCCAGAGGTGTTCCGGGAATCATGAACTCGATTGGTACCTACCGTACGTCAAAATTAATTGTTAATAATCACAACCCACTAGTATAACATGGAAGTTGCTCCTGTGAGTGCAATTCAATAAATATTGCTATATATATAACAGTTTTTGCTGCTGGAAAAGTGAGTGAGCATTTGACGACGACGAAGGCGTAACTGAATCATGGAGGATATTGCCATATCTGAAAAGCATTTATTACAGACACGTGACCAGTCACGACCTCTCCACTTAATGGAAAGTGTAACAACCAGGTAATACTTACCCATGTGACTGTGGTAGGTGTGTGTGTGTGTGGTACTGGAGTGGCTATGTTTGTCAGTGTGAGAAGAGTGTCGATATACGTCACCGAAAAAACTCGTTAGCATGTCAACATGCATAATACAGTACGTTCAAGGACGCACACTGGTTCATAAAAGTACCGCTGCATAATTATACATACCGATATTTTTGTAACCCAACACATATACACGCATTGATATACAACCCCTCTTTCCCGGCTCAACTGGATTCGAACCAAATGTGAAGCGAGCTTATTATCCACTGGGCAACGGAAGCTACTTATGTACAGTATTTAGATAAAACATTTCATTTTTAAATTAATGCATTTAACTTGTCATACACACGGGTACAAGACATAATTATAATAATGTAAGACCATCTCAGTTTGGCCGCCCTTCTCCACAAGATGACTTTGCGGGAATGGTGTCACATGTTGAAAGATACACTAGACAAATAAACAGACTGAAAAATAGCAGCAGCAACCACTACCAATTTAACTCCTCTTTCCCTTCTCTTTTTCCTCTGCCCCCTCACCTAAGCCTCTCTCCCCCGTCAGTCAACATTTACAAGTACCCACCAACCCTTCTCAAAATACCACTCCCCCTCCCCCCCCACCACCTTCCTCCCTCCCATCCACGGCCCCACCCCTTCCTCCCTCCCATCCACGGCCCCCCCAACCCACCCCCTTCCTCCCTCCCATCCACGCCCCCCCCACCCCCTTCCTCCCTCCCATCCACACCGCTGTTTGAGGAAGGGGATGGGAAGGAAGGGATGGGAAGGGAAGGGAGTCTGTGTTTGTTTGTTTGTTTAGTTTGTTTGCTGTCATGGAATTTTACTTTGGTGGCTGTTTGTGTGTTTGTTTGTATTCAATCCTGCATATGGACGTTACAATTATATATATGGGGTGGTAGACATTTATATATATACTATAATTGTAAGTAAATTTTTTTTTTTTTCTCTCTCTCTCTCTCTCTCTCTCTCTCTCTCTCTCTCTCTCTCTCTTCACCTGTCACCTTTCTGTATCCATTACCTCCATCTCTCCCTCCCTCCCTCGATACCTTTCACCTTTCTAACACCCCCCCCCCCTCCCTCCCCCGCCTTTCCTTTCCCTCGTCCCATTCGTTCCTTCCTTCCTTCCTCTCTTCCTCATTCGTTCGCCCTCTTTTTTTTCCCCCTCTTACCACTTCCTTCCTTTTCTCTCATCCATCTTCCTTCCCTGATGTGTGCTTTCATCTCTTCTTCCTTTCCTTTTCTCACATTCATTCCTCTCTCTCTCTCTCTCTCTCTCTCTCTCTCTCTCTCTCTCTCTCTCTTTCCAACCATACTTTAACCTTTATTTCTCACATTCCTCGTTCCTCCTCACCCCCACCCCCCAACATGCCCTCCTCACTCCTCTCCCTCTCTCCCACTCCCTCTCCACTCCCTCCCTCCCACACTCTCTCCACTCCCTTCTTTCCCGCTGACTCTTCTACTTATTTACCATCCACCCTTCTATACTTTTCTCCTTTATGCCTTAATTTTTTCCTTCATTCCTTCATTCATTTATATATTCATGTTTTTTTTCTTTCTCCACTTTTTGTTATGTCGAAGTGTTATATTTCCTTCTGTTTACAATTCCTTTTCACAATCAACCATTTCTCTCTCTCTCTCTCTCTCTCTCTCTCTCTCTCTCTCTCTCTCTCTCTCTCTCTTCAGTATGCTCCTTTACAATGCTCCCTCTGGTCCTTTTCCTATGCTCCTCCTCTTCATGCTTCTTCTCTATGCTCCTCCTCCTCCTCCTCGTCCTCCTGCTTGGCAATGCTCCACCCTTCCTATCCCTTTCCGTTCTCTTTCCTATTTCCACTCCCTGTCTGTCTCCCTGTCTGCCTGCCTGCCTGCTTGAGTGCTCCCCCAGTCACTCTCCCGGACCCGACACCCAAACAGTCTCTCTCTCCCTCCCCGCCAAAATCAAATTCGCGCGCAAACTGAATACCGAAAGACGCGCCAACTAATTTGCTATTCAGATTATACGTCTAGATGGAGGCTGTGATGGTGATGGTGGTGGTGGTGGTGATGGAGGCTGTGGTGGTGGTGATGGTGGTGGTGATGGTGGTGATGGTGTTGGTGATCGTGGTGGTGGTGATGGTGATGGTGATGGTGGTGATGGTGGTGATGGTGATGGTGGTGGTGGTGGTGATGGTAGTGGTGGTGGATGAGGATATATTAATGGCACATATCTTTTTGGGGGGAGAGGTCCTATATAAGGATTTTTTTTTTATGAGGATGCTGTTGAATTGTCAGATTATTTAGTATATTTGAGGATTTCAGTGCTGTCAGGGTTTTCATATGAGACTTGTGGATGAATCAGGTTTTTTCTTGTTTCAGGATTATAGGGGATATTTTGGTGAGCGAGGATGCTATACTAGGATACTGTAGGATTTTTGTAGGATCGTCAGGATTTTTGTTTTTCCAGATGAGACTTGAACCAGAGTATTAATTAATTCATGGTTGCTGGCTTTATATCATTGGCTTAAAATCTGCCAGTATAGGTTCGAATCCCATCTCTGTTAGCTATATTATCCTACTGTAGCTTTCTTAGCATTCTTAATTCTAATAACCTTTTGTTCCATGGCCTTCTTTTCTTAGGATTATCATAATTATCAGTGTGTTCAGTTAATCATTCCTAATATAGTTATCATAATTATCAGAATATAAGTGATGTCAGCATAGCGTGTCAAAAATAAAAATATATCTACCACTAGTTTGGACTTCAGTAAATAGTACCAGTAGCGATTACAATTTACGTGTCAAGTGTAATTTGTAACGCTAACATTAGAGCCAATAGTAGAGCTAACAGCAGCGTAAATAGTGAAGCAATGCAGCGTAAATAGTGAACCAATGCAGTGTAAATAGTGAAGCAATGCAGCGTAAATAGTGAAGCAATGCAGCGTAGTTCACTATGTACGCTGCATTGGTTCACTATTTACGCTGCATTGCTTCACTATTTACGCTGCATTGCTTCACTAATTACGCTGCATTGGTTCACTATTTACGCTGCATTGCTTCACTATTTACGCTGCATTGCTTCACTAATTACGCTGCATTGGTTCACTATTTACGCTGCATTGCTTCACTATTTACGCTGCATTGCTTCACTAATTACGCTGCATTGGTTCACTATTTACGCTGCATTGCTTCACTATTTACGCTGCATTGCTTCACTAATTACGCTGCATTGGTTCACTATTTACGCTGCATTGCTTCACTATTTACGCTGCATTGCTTCACTATTTACCAAAGTAGTTGCTACAGAAATGTCATCAGTAATCCTAACAGCATTTCCAAACCAACAACATCAACACTACAATACCATACACACAACAGACTGTCACCTCAACATGGCATAGAGTCCCTTTCCTTCCCATAATACACCCTCTAGTGCCCCCTTCCCTCCCCACAACACACACCCTAATAACCCCCTTTCCTTCCCATAATACACCCCCTAACACCCCTTTCTTTCCCACAATACACCCCCTAATAACCCCCTTTCCTTCCCACAATACACCCTCTAGCACCCCCTTCCCTCCCCACAACACACCCCCTAACACACCCTTTCCTTCCCTAACACACCCTCTCCTCTAGCGTCCCCTTCCCTCCCCACAACACACTCCCTAATACCCCCTTTCCTTCTCTAACACACCCTCTAGCGTCCCTTTACCTCCCCACAACACACACCCCTTCCCTAATACCCCCTTTCCTTCCCACAATACACCCTCTAGCACCCTCTTACCTCCCCACAACACACCCCCTAACACCCCCCCTTTCCTTCCCTAACACACCCTCTCCTCTATAGTGCCCCATCCATCCCCACAACACCCCTTCTATTGCCCCTATTTACATTCCTCCCCACAGCTGCATGCCCCTATTTACAACGTACCCCCTTCCCCTCCCACCCTCACCCGTCCCCAATGACAAACACCCCCTGTTAATTCCCATCCTATTTATTGGTGGCGTAATGAGAGCACGACACGCCACCCATTTTAATTACTGGGGTTTATTATTGTTTGGTGCCCCGGGGTGGTGTTGGTGGTGGAGGTAATGTGATGGAAGATGAATAGTGGAGGAGTATTGTAGGTGGGAGCAGCGAGAGAGAGAGAGAGAGAGAGAGAGAGAGAGAGAGAGATGTGGGTCGTAAAGTATGTAGGTGGGAGAGCAGGGTAGGGATGGTGATATTAATGGTGATGGTGGGTATTGTCGGGATTGGTAGTGTTGGTGGTGGTGTTTTGAGGATAGGAAATTTATACGTGAGTGGTGGAAGAACCTGCCAAACGAGAAAACATTTTGTAATGTATAAAACCATACACAATTAAAATCTGGTAGAGCGGAAAAAAACAACAACACATAGTGTAGTTCCACAGCCACAACGTTCCCCTATAAATACCGGTATAGCTACCACACAACCTCACAGCCACACGGGTACAGTCACCACACCGCCTCATGCAACGTCATTCTGCCACTTCACAAACCTTACACTCAACCATCATAATTATACGAGAACGAGAAGTGCTCTTTCACACAACTTTTGAGTCCTTAACCCTGTTGCTTCCTCTTGGTATGTATGGTGATGATACCCGATTGTCTGGTGAAAGTAACGTGTGCGGTAGTCTTACGACGAAAATATTTTCTGCAGGTACTGCGCAATTAATTGGTCAACGTATCCATGGGAAGTCCAGTAATTTGTTACTCCCATCCAAACCTCATCAATTGACAAGTGAAAAGTTTTAGGAATACCGACCCTGAGACCTCAGAAGGTTCACATAACCTACTGTATGATCTAGTGCGGTTAACTATCATTTTCCAAGAAAAGAAAACTTTTGCTGCGAAATTAGGCTACAGAGTCAACATTTATGAACATTAAATTAACGAAATGTTATGAAGACTACTACCAAGTTCAACTCTTGGCTGTCATTATCTCACCCAGCTTTGTAAGAACGAAAAGATATTGTTATAATATTACTGGTAGTAGTGTATATATAAAGGGTGGTGAACATGATATATTAAGGGTATAACTGTATATTTAAAGTCTTATAAACATTATACGCTTTTAAAGAAAATGTTGGACGATGGTGACCGGGAACCGAACAAACAACTCCCACAACTCTCCAACTTCAATCGCCACACTTTTCACCTCGTTTTAATTATGAGAACAATATCAGTCTTCGAGCAATGCCATTGAGGAAACCCAAACAAAATATACATTGTGTATTATATATCCTGCATTAACATAATTATCTTCCCCATAAAGTGTGGCACATACTACATATAATCGGGATGTAAAGAGAACCTCATGCACGAAATCGCAAAAGGGGCAGGCGAATCATTGGATGCGAACATAGCACATCCAGTCTTGTCTCTATACTAGCGGTGCAGCCTGTGTGATTACGAGGTTGTGGATATGGTGACTCTTGTGTCGTATTTATCGGTAGAAGAGGCTGATTGCATGCATCAATTTGTGGTGTATACTATTCTCAACGTTATACTGACTGCACATGTTACTGGCTGGCTACCAAGGAGACGTAAGGTATGTGTCATTAGTTTACACTGCTGATTGGCGGTACAAAATTATTCTGTGCTGTAGTATCAATATGGCGTCGCTTTAGTCGGCAAATTTCTCCCAAAACATACCGGTCAGTCGAGCGTTGATGTCAAATTTAACTTGTTACGTGGTCAATTAACCCATAACCACGATTTTTTCTGTGAATATCCCATTTGGATTTTATTATGGTTTATAGGTGTATGTATTAGAGGGTAATGACTTTGAATGGGATGGCTTTTTACGTCATCTAATAGTCTTATAAGGATTTGCAGATCCTTAATGTTAAACTGCAGTCACCCTTATGTGCCACTGTATATCAGCAGCACCATAAAAATAATTATATAAGTTTGGTTTTTATGGCAGAAAGAGGCTACATTAATTAAGAGGCTATTGCAACTCGGCGACCACAACCCTCCCCTCCCCCGCCCTCTTCATCTCATCCTACCACCTAACCATCCCTCCTCTCCACCCCCCCACCCCTCCACCTTCCCTCCTCTCCACCCTGTCATGGCTCCTCCTCCCATCCCGGTGTAGCAGAATGAAGTGAAGCGTCCCGTGCGTCCATACTGCGCATGCGTGGGTGGTGGGACTGCCAGGTGTTGCTAGCGTGGGTGATTGAGTTGCCAGATGCTGCCATATCCTACCCTACTATATATACATGTATTTTATATGCCTATTTTTAAAATCGTATACAGTTCATTTTTTAAAAGTTTGTGTTTTAAATGGGAACAACTATAAGATTTGCAAGCGATTGGCAGCAAAAAACAGTACATATGATGCCCCTAATATGGAAAAAACTCATAAATATGCAGACGTTCGTACGGGGAGGTTGCTCTCCGCTGCTCTATGCTCGCTCCGACTTCCTACCTTCACACACACCCACAATCACAAGAGTTTAGTGCGTGTCTTTCAGCTAGGATTTCATTCGTCAGATTCATTATTTTCCTTCATTTTGCTGCTTACTTGAGTAATACATCTAACTCAACTCGAATAATTTTTCTCGTTATATTTTAGAATAGTTATTACGTACGTACGTGTCCCTTCCATACTTCCCTCCTCCTACACACCTTTCCCTCCTCCTACACATCCTTCCCTTCCCTCCTACTCTCTCCCTCATCCCTCCTCCCACATTCCCTTCCCTACTTTCCTACTCTCTCCCCCTTTCCTCCTCTCACACACCCTTCCCTCTTCCTACACACCTTTCCCTCCTCCTACACATCCTTCCCTCCTCCTACACACCTTTCCCTCCTCCCACACACTCTTCCCTTCCTTTCTATACTCCCTCCTCCTTCCCTCTTCCCACCACTCCTTCTACAACACCCTTCCTTTCCATCTTCCCACCCCTCCTTCACCTTCACACCACCCCACTCAAATCTCCATCCCTCCTTCACCCTCACCCCACCCTTCCCTTCTCTCCTGCACCCCTCCTTCACCTTCACACCACCACCCTCAAATCTCCATCCCTCCACGTGTTATATCCTTCAGCAAAGATTACCATAACTGCACCTAGAGTTAACAATTATAATTTCATACACTGTGAAGGAAGAAACTACCAATTAGCAGATCAAGATGCATGACTCCTGACCACTCCCCACTAATGAGGTTCCTAATGACGCAAATTATAAGGTGAATATCTTAATAAATACTACTTATGCAGATGATAATGTGAATGTACTATTTTTATTATTATTATTATTATTTTTATTTTTATTTTTATTATTATTATTATTATTATTTTTATTTTTATTATTATTATTATTATCATTACTATTATCATTATTATTATCATTACTGTTATTATTATCATTTTTATTATCATTTTATTATTATTATTATTATTATTATTATTATTATTATTATTATTATTATTATTATTACTATTATTATTATTATTATTATCATTATTGTTATTATTATTATTATTATTATCATTATTATTACTATTATTATTATTATTATTCACTACATCAAGGTGAGACGTTGTGATTCAGTTAATACTAGTAATGTGACTTTTAAGATAATTACTATCGTTTATCTCTAAGGCGCCTAATTTTTTTTTTTTTTTTTTTTTAACATAATTATTAACTTCCATAAGTGCTTACTAATTTTGTAGTGGATAGTTAAGTAAAAAAAAAAGTGATCATGTCTAGTCCTGAGTAGGCTATACCCATTTACACACACACACACACACACACATATATATCCATACACACACACACACACACACACTCACACGTACATACACATACATACACATACACATACACATACATACCCATACACACACACACACACTCACACACACACACATACACACACACACACAAATACATACACATATATACCCATACACACACTCACACGTACATACACATACACACACAAATACATACACATATATAACCATACCCACACTCACACACACACACACACATACACATACACACACACACACACACACACTCACTCACTCACACGTACATACATACACACACACACACACACACTACAAAGTGATGTATGTTAGTGTGGATTAAACTGAGAATAGAATGGAAGATATATATAATTATTGATGGATGAGTGGCTGGTGGATGAGAGGCAGAATGAGTGAGAGTGGTGGATGGATGAGTGGTGGATGAGGGTCAGAATGAGAGTGAGTGGTGGATGAGGGTCAAAATGAGAGTGAGTGGTGAATGAGAGGCAGAATGAGTGAGAGTGAGTGGTGGATGAGGGTCAGAATGAAAGTGAGTGGTGGGTGAGTGGTTGATGGATGAGAGTGAGTGAGTGGATGAGGGGAAGAATGAGAGTGAGAGTGAGTGGATGAGGGTTAGAATGAGTGGAGTGGATGAGGGTCAGAATGAGAGTGAGTGGTGGATGAGTGGCTGGTGGATGAGGGTCAGAATGAGTGAGAGTGAGTGAGAGTGGTGGATGAATGAGAGTGGTGGATGAATGAGAGTGGTGGATGAGGGTCAGAAAGAGAGTGAGTAGTGGATGAGTGGTCAGAATGAGAGTGGTGGATGAATGAGAGTGGTGGATGAATGAGAGTGGTGGATGAATGAGAGAGTGGTGGATGAGGGGCAGAATAAGAGTAATGGATGAATGAGAGTGGTGGATGAATGAGAGAGAGTGGTGGATGAGGGGCAGAATAAGAGTAGTGGATGAATGAGAGAGGTGGATGAGGGGCAGAATGAGTGAGAGTGGTGGATGAATGAGAGTGTTGGCCATAAGGCAAGAAGTGAGCTCTGTTAATAGGTGGTGAGGAATCTGACGAAGGACACGTACGTACGTAATAACTATTCTAAAATATAACGAGAAAAATTATTCGAGTTGAGTTAGATGTATTACTCAAGTAAGCAGCAAAATGAAGGAAAATAATGAATCTGACGAATGAAATCCTAGCTGAAAGACACGCACTAAACTCTTGTGATTGTGGGTGTGTGTGAAGGTAGGAAGTCGGAGCGAGCATAGAGCAGCGGAGAGCAACCTCCCCGTACGAACGTCTGCATATTTATGAGTTTTTTCCATATTAGGGGCATCATATGTACTGTTTTTTGCTGCCAATCGCTTGCAAATCTTATAGTTGTTCCCATTTAAAACACAAACTTTTAAAAAATGAACTGTATACGATTTTAAAAATAGGCATATAAAATACATGTATATATAGTAGGGTAGGATATGGCAGCATCTGGCAACTCAATCACCCACGCTAGCAACACCTGGCAGTCCCACCACCCACGCATGCGCAGTATGGACGCACGGGACGCTTCACTTCATTCTGCTACACCGGTCCGTACTAATCTGCTTTGAGCTCACTGGTTCTTTACTTCTTCTCGGTTTCGAAAATTGAATTCGGAGTGTGTGAGATGAGTACGGTACGCGGAACTGTGTGGACTTCCGCTGGCGTTTGAGTTATGGCTACACTTGCTACATATTATAATTGTGATCTTTTAGATATTACACTAAAACCAGCATTCTCAGTACAAATTATATAATACAATCAACCATCATGAATCAAACCGTTCTCTCTCTCTCTCTCTCTCTCTCTCTCTCTCTCTCTCTCTAATGACTCAAACCTTCTCTCTCTCTCTAATGACTCAAACCTTCTCTCTCTCTCTAATGACTCAAACCTTCTCTCTCTCTCTCTCTCTCTCTCTCTCTCTCTCTCTCTCTCTCTCTCTCTCCATAATGACTCAAACTGTTCTCTCTCTCTCTCTCTCTCTCTCTCTCTCTCTCTGCCAAACCTAATGAAATAACACGAGCAAACATCACGGCTCATGCAGACTGTTGAGGGATATATTTGATCAATTGGAATGATGATCTCTCCTTTCAACACCCGAACTCTTGACCTGATAGTCCCTGGTTCATATGACTCGGAGTGTCTGTCGTCTTTGTCCAGATTGAAGACGCAAATTTTTTATTCTCGCACGACTTTTAATTAACAACGCTGTGCAGGGGTGAGGACATAAAGGATATATTATTATTATTGTTATTATTATTTTTATTATTATTATTTTTATTTTTATTATTATTATTATTATTATTATTATTATTTTTATTGTTATTATTATTTTTATTTTCATTGTTATTATTATTGTTGTTGTTATTATTATTATTATTATTATTATTATTATTATTTTTATATTTATTATTATTATTATTATTATTATTATTAAAGGAGTATACATGTGCTGTCGAATTGGATGGTTGCCAAATTCTTCAAAAAAAAATAAGCCAGGAAGAAAACTATCCCAGGATGAGAAAAGGAATCTGTTTTGTACTGTAATATAGTTTGGAGGAATCACTAGCCCTCCAAATCACATACGTACCTTTAAATAATAACTCCCTTCAAACTTAAAAAAAAAAAAAAAAAAAAAAAAAAAAAATTGATACTAAAAAAATATTCGAAATTGCCGTGTGGAATGAACTATTTTTTTTTATATATAGTTACCCATGTGGTCGATACGGTATTATTAAAATCTTTGTGTTGAAGTATAATTATTGCTTCGTTGTATCACTCACAGATGAGATGCATAATTTCCTAGGTGCTTCATTGTTTTGGTGCTTCGTTGCTGCTGTTAACCATATGTCTCTTCCCATACTCTCTCCTCTCACCTCCCATACTCTCTCCTCTCACCTTCCTATTCTCTCCTCTCACCTTCCTATTCTCTCCTCTCACCTCCCATACTCTCTCCTCTCATACTCTCTCCTCTCACCTCCCATTCTATCTCCTCTCACCTCGCATACTCTCCTCTCACCTCCCATTCTATCTCCTCTCACCTCGCATACTCTCCTCTCACCTCACATACTCTCTCCTCTCACCTCGCATACTCTCTCCTTTCACCTCACATACTCTCTTCTCTCACCTCACATACTCTCTCCTCTCACCTTCCTATTCTCTCCTCTCACCTTCCATACTCTCTCCTCTCACCTCCCATTCTCTTTCCTCTCACCTTCCTATTCTCTCCTCTCACCTTCCATACTCTCTCCTCTCACCTCACATTCTCTCTCCTCTCACCTCGCATATTCTCTCCTCTCACCTCGCATATTCTCTCCTCTCACCTCCCATACTCTCTCCTCTCACCTCCCATATTCTCTCCTCTCACCTTCCTACTATCTCCTTTCACCTCCCATATTCTCTCCTCTCACCTCCCATACTCTCTCCTTTCACCTTCCTACTCTCTCCCTCTCACCTTCCTACTCTCTTCCTCTCACCTTCCTACTCTCTTCCTCCATGTGAATCACCCGTCACTTTAACTCTCACTTACTCACTCACAGACAAACTTTGGCTCATTCATACAAACTCTCCCTCGCACCCTTTCACGCTCACACCCTCTCCAAACTCACACTAGCTCCTTTCACTCACATCCTATCTATCACACACGTTCTCCATTTCCCTCTCCTTTTGATATCACACACACACACATTTCCTCTTTTTCTTCCTCCCTCCTTCTTAACTCTGTTCCACACACACACACTTATCTTCCTGTATTTTTAGTTTTCTGTTCTCTACTTTTTTTCCTCGTGCTCTCCTTCCATCAATCCTTCAGTACATTTATATATATTTTTTTACTCTCCCTTACTTAATCCATCATGATATTCTCTCCCTCACACCGTAATTAAATCTCCATACATCATCATTTACACTCCCACTCTCCATTATAATTCTCCCTGAGCCTCAGAAATGCCTTGAAGTTTGAGCAAATAGAAGACAAAAATGCTAATTGAGGGAGCCAAGTGATGTATTGTCTTGAGGGAGTGAAGGAAATAGGAAGGAGGGGAGGGAGGGAGTGAAGGAAATAGGAAGGAGGGGAGGGAGGGAAGGGAAGAGAGGATCGTGGGAGGGAAGGAGTGGAGAAAAAAAAAGGGAGTGTGAAGGAGAGAGGAAGGGATGGAAGGACAGGGAGTTGATAGAGGATGGGAGGGAGGGAGGGAAGGTTTGAGGCTGAGAGGATTGAGGGAAGGAATGGGAGGGGGTAAGAAAACACACACACACACACAAACACATAGTAGAGAATTCATTAATGATATGAGAACTATCAAAATTTTTCTACTTTATCTCTGTTATTAGGAATGAATTGGTAGACCCTATATTCTCCTTAAGATCAGCCTGGGCCCGTATTTACAAAACCAAAGTTCACTCTTAACTTAAAATTGTATTCGTAAGCATTTATTCATTCATGGCGAGGACTATAGTACCCGACACTGCTTCGAATTCATAACAACAGCTCATACAAATAGAATAGCAATACCGTTCACTGCTTCGAATTCATAACAATAGCTCATACAAATAGAATAACAATACCATTCACTGCTTCGAAATGAACCTGAAATAATATGGTGAGGTCAGAAATGCAAACATACCAACAAGTCCAAACTCTAATAAGATGTTTTTGTGAATACCGACCCTGTAGGTGAAGGACGCATGAGTCGCCAGCCGTGAAAATGTGACCCCCAAGACAATAGGCAAAGGTGATGACAAACTTCCCAACCAAGAATGTGTCCTGATGATCGCCCCATCTATTGTTGTGGGACCTTCCTATTGTTAAAACTTATTGGGAGACTTATATATGAATACGGTTCTTTGACGTCATCACCACCTATTGCTCTTCTATGATGTTTTGAGGTCCTTCGTTTAATTACAAAATAATGTCAGTGTTCTTAAACGATGTGAACGAGTAACGTTAGCGAAATATTACATTCCCTGTGTATAATGAAAACGAGAGAGAGAGAGAGAGGAGAGAGAGAGAAGAGAGAGAGAGAGAGAGAGAGGTAGAGAGAGAGAGAGAGAGAGAGAGAGAGAGAGAGAGAATGCCACTTATGATTATACAGAGTCCTATAAAAAGATACAGTAGTCGTATTTTTCGAATCTTGTATCGATTACATAACTGTTGTCATTGTTGGAGGAGGGTGAATGGGAGGGAGCTGCTGCGGTAATGGAAGGGTACTACGTGTAAAAGTTATATATTATGTTGATTGAGATATAACTCTCATATAAACACACTCACACACAGACACTGAAAAGCATAAGACACACAGTGGACACCTACCTTCCCCACACGCACGCACACAACACATAAACAGAGGAGTACAGCACATAAGACAAACACACAAACACATAGCAACATACAACACAAGCAACACACACAAGCACACAACAAGCAACACACACAACAAGCAACACACACAAGCAACACACACAACAAGCAACACACAACACACACAACAAGCAACACACAACACACACGGGCACACAGAATCACGCTCCAATACACACAGGCAATCTCATCATGCAGTGTCCCTCCCCTCCATCCCCCTTCCTACTCTTGGGTCCAGGGTCAGTAGTGGGGAGGTGAGCTGGGTACAATACAACACGACCCTCTCCCCTTTTCCTCCTTTTCCATCTTTCCATCTTCCCCTTTTCCCCCTCTCCCTCTTTCCCCCTCCCTCTTTCCCCCTCCCCCCCTTTCCCTCTCCCTCTTTCCCCCTCCCCCCCTTTCCCTCTCCCTCTTTCCCCCTCCCCCTTTCCCCCTCCCCCTTTCCCCCTCCCCCCTTTCCCCCTCCCCCCTTTCCCATTCCCCTCTCCCTTCTTCCCCTTTCCGTCTCCCCCTTTCCTCCTTTCCCTCTTCCTTTTCCCCCTTTCCCCTTTCCATTTTCCCCTCTAATTTCCATTTTCCTTTTCCCTCTCACTCTTCCGTTTCCCTCTCCTCTTTCTATTTTACCCTTCCCCTTTACTCTTTTCTTTCTTTACACTTTCCTTCTCTTCCCAATTCCTCTTTCACCTTCTTCCCACCCCTTCCCTCTCCCTCCTCCTCCTCTCCCCTCCTCCTTCTCTCCCTCCTCCTTCTCTCTATCCCTCCACTTCCTCAACTTCCACCAATTCTCTCCTTTCACCTTCTTTCTCTCATCTATATCCCCATCTTTGTTCTTACTTCATTTCTTTCCTTTCTGTTTCCATTTTACACGTCATGTTTTTCCCCTTCTTAATTCCTTGGCTTTCTGTTCTCCAATCCCATTCCTCACCTCCCCAACCCCATTCCCTCACCTCCCCACAACCCCATTCCCTCACCTCCCCACAACCCCATTCCCTCACCTCCCCACAACCCCATTCCCTCACCTCCCACAACCCCATTCCCTCACCTCCCCACAACCCCATTCCCTCACCTCCCCACAACCCCATTCCCTCACCTCCCCACCCCCATTCCCTCACCTCCCCAACCCCATTCCCTCACCTCCCCACAACCCATTCCCTCACCTCCCCACAACCCCATTCCCTCACCTCCCCACCCCCATTCCCTCACCTCCCCACC